>CM053266.1:61379160-61979160 GCA_028583415.1 Protea cynaroides | reverse complement strand
AGAGAGAGCGCATTAATCTCTTTAAATACGTGTCTGATGAAGGCTCCACCCTTCCCTATTTATACAGTAAGACATGCTCATTCAAAGCACTCTTAGATATAGGTGTGTCCTTTCATTCCAACGGCTCAGATCGTCAGATCCTGATCTAAGGGTTCAGATGACACCCCTTACCAAGGGATCTGTTTCATTGAACATATGCATTTTTATGATCTAACGGCTTGAATTGTCTGATTCCAATCCAAGTGTTGAGATTGCACATTTTCCCAAAGGATCTGTTCCATTGAACAGACGTGCCCTTACGATCTTAATGGCTTGGATTAATTGATCCCAATCCAAGTGTTCAGATCGAACCCCTTTCATTAGAGTGTGTCTCTTTGAATAATTATATCTATTTCAACCAATGAATCCGGTTTGGTTTGGGTCAAACAGGATGAATTGTATTTGACCCAACACAGACCAAAACTAAATTAGTTCCAAAAAGTATGTCTTGAGCTGACCCACGCCCGGCTGGATTAGACTCGTGCGCATGAGTGGGAAAAGCAACCTAGAACCAACTCAGACATAAGGGAGGAGGGAGTCTTCCCTTCAAATTACCGTTGGATTGTCTGATTCTAATCCGAGTGTTGAGATCGCACATTTTCCCAAATGATTTGTTCCATTGAACAGATGTGCCCTTACGATCTTAATGGCTTGGATTGACTGATCTCAATCCCAATGTTCAGATCGAACCCCTTTCATTAGAGTGTGTCTCTTTGAATAGTTATACCTATTTCAACCAATGAATCCGGTTTGATTTGGGTCAAACAGGATGAACCGTATCTGACCCAACACAAAACCAAAACTAAATTAGCTCCAAAAAATATGTCTTGAATTGACCCATGCCCGGCTCGGCTAGACTCGTGTGCATGAGTGAGAAAAGCAATCTAAAACCAACTCGGACATAAGGGAGGAGGGAAGATTTATTTTCCAAAATTATATATAAGGTACCCTAAAGTCTCTTCAACTTCCCACGTGGGGACTAAAGAATGAGACCAAACATGCTTGTGTCATAATCCAAGAGGTCTTGGGTTCCATCCTTACTAGCTCCACTTCAACTTTCTCTCAAACCATATAACATAAAAAACCAAAAAACAAAACAGTTTTTATTTTTGAAACTTATCTATTAAAAAATAAATAAAACAAAGTATAAGGGTAGGTAAAATTTCTCTTTCTTTTTTATTGAACTTTTTCATTTTGCAGTGGGAAGGATAAAAGTCTTTTAGATGATTAATTAAAGTGTGTTGCAAAATGAGACTTTGGGCCTCAAGTCGAGATTACCTACTAAGCATGCATCTTTGAACTTTTCATGAATGGTAAACGTACACTAACTGCTTCTGGTTCTGGGTTGCATCCAAGAAAGAAAAAAAAAAGAAAAGATAAAATTATTCATCGAAACATCCACTTGAAATGGCAGAATAAGTAGGGGAATTAGTCATGGTGTGATGGATATCTACCTAATTTGATAATCAGATAAAATTGTATCTTAAAATTATTGCAAATTAGAATAAAATAATGGATGGGAGTCTAATCTTATATTTCAATCCAAACGCACTGTTAAAGAAAAGAACAGGTGGTGAAAGAAGAGTATCATGTCGAACACGTCTCTTTCCATGAGAATAATAAGTTTCAAGTTTCTTATTCTGCCCGGCTGCTTGGGAATTGTAGTAACCACGCAGTCACATTTACAATCTTTAGATTGTGCTGTTTCAGATGACAAAAATAAATAAATATTTATTTTTTATGTCAAACTGCCTTTATGTTTTCTACAAATCTTCTTTCAATTATGTAACCAATATATATATAAACATTGATCTCCGGCTTCACGTCTCTTTTTCTCCCACATCTCAAAGTTCAAAAGTTCACACTGGCTATAAGCCTATAAATTTAACAACAAAGGGAAAGTAAGAAAATAAGAGATGCTTGGGGTGGGGATGGGGAGAAGTTGGTTATGGATTTAATTATTTTGTTCCTATCATCTAATGGGCTGTATTAAATTGTACAATCTAAGAGCCATAAATCCAGCTGCGTGGTTACTACTATTGCAATGCAGTCGGACAATAATCTTTCTCTCTTTAATTAATTATTTGACGAATGTAACTGAGGTGACTCGGTATCCCGGCCCTGAGTCCCATATATATATATATATATGGAACAGTGATGTGACAATTTGTAGGGAATCATTTGGACTAATCGCAACTCAAATTTCAACATCAAATTCAATTATGAGAAAAGAAACTACACAGCAGCGGTGTGGTTCCCTTTCATACTCTCTCTCTCCTCATTAATGTTCTCTTTCTCCTCATCTAACGGTTCTCTTGTTAAATGACTTTTATCTTAAGAATAAAAGTACTTAAGAATAAAAGTACGCTAACATATAAGATTTCAATTTGTCCAGCCAACATATATATCCTTCTCCTTTCAATAATTTATCCTTCCATGTATGTGTAAATCTCCTTCTCTTGCATCATCTTTATAGCATTAAATTATTTAATGATTTGTTTAATTTGTCACCTAGATTTATATTAAGTTAAAACTCAATACGTAAACAATGGATCCTAAAATTTATCTGTCCATAAAATTCCAGTCACATAAAACAATCACAAAGCAAACCTAAATGCTTTTACCAAATATAAAACATAAAAAATAAAAAAAATACTAAATGCTGGTGCAAAGTCTCCTTGTTTTGGACAATAGTACCTGCTCCATTTTTTTTTCCTTCTTAAAGAGCTCGTGGGTTATGTCATCAATCGAGCAGGTATAACTGTACAAGAAGGTTCCAAAAAAGGAAAATAAATAAATAAATTATAATCTCAATAAACTATCTCAGCCGTTGGATTAGTAATGTGAGATTTGAATTTTGCATTTCTGTACACAGAATGGCATTTATATTTATATTCGTTGTCTTATATTCCCCACTTTATCATGCGATAATCGAAAAAAGACTGATATCATAGGAACACCATTATTTCATATTAAAAAAAAAATTTATTATTCTGAATTTGGATCACTTGTATGAATATATTTTTCATGAAATTCTGTTACCTTTAATATGGTATGAAACCAACCTCTAGAGTATAGGACCCATTAAATATACACCATAATGAAATCCCATAAAAGATACCATTATATGCAGCTGAGATTATCCGATAATGAAAAACCAACTGAACCCTTAAATGTCAAATGTATGATTTGACATCGACTAAGTGGTTTTGGAAAGATCTGGATCAGCTTCCTTCCTGTGGGAAGACTTTTTCTTATCTAAGAATAAAAATTTTCCACCAGAAAAAAAGAAAAAAAATGAATAAAAAACAAAATCATCCTCGTCATCAGTCATCAGAGCCCAAACATTCATACAATATTGGAATATAGAGAATCATAAATAAAAAAAACCCACCATGTATTTCATTTATTTATTCACAACTGACGATGAAGAAGTCAGAAAAAGATCACTCTATATAATAATAAGGTGGTGTAAATAAAACCAATGAAAATAGACTCTGATGATAAGTATGCATACATGAATAAGGAAAGAATAGTAAAAATAAACAAGAATAACTAAAAAAATAAAAAAAATAAAAAATAAAAAAAAATAATCAAGGAAGCCGCCATGGATATGAAACTGCAGGAAGTCTGTAACTCTAGAATATCAAAGAGACCAGAGAACAATGAGTCGATGATGATCAGAAATCGAAGTGGCACTTTGTGGTAGAGAACCCACCAGCAGAGTTCCTATTAGAAACAAGAGGAACCTTCAAGTCACACTCCACCTCAGGCTTCACGCGAGATGTCTTAATAGCTCCAACCTTAAACCTCACCTTCAGATACAATTTCACGTCCACATAATAAGCTCCAGCACTCGTCTCTGTACTGAAATCTGACTGTGCCTGACTATCCAAAACCATCTGAGATTCTCCTTGGAAGGCAGGATTAAGCATGGATGTATTCTTGTGGCCTTGATAGAAAGGACTCAAACTGGTTGAACCAAACAATATGTTGTCATAGTAAGCTCTAGCTTCGATGTTATCATAGTAAACACCGATTCTCTTGTTGGGATTCCTGACTGTGATGTTGACGGCTAGATCATAGCTAAGATTGTTACCTGTGAGATTGAACTCAGTGAGAGAAGCATCAACGACATAGAATTTGATCTTGGAGGGACGTAGGACGAGCCATGCCACGAGCATGATGATGCCCACGATGACGACTATGGTGAAGATGATTTTGAAAAGGCAGCTTAGGAGGCAACAGGGGCCGCAACAGCTAGAACCTCGGCCAGGTCTGTGATAGTTTTGGGGTGGGATTGGTGGGCCATAGTAAGCTCCATTCAAGTAGGGTTGTTTTGCTTCAGCCATCTTGTTAGGTATTAGCTTAGCTTTGTTTTCTTTCTGTGGATTGGAGATGGAAGACGAAGGTAGTGATTATATAGATATCAAGGTTTTGACTTTTGAGAAGGTGAGAGATGATTTCTAAATGTGAATTTGAAGAGAGATATGACGCGGGTGTTTTAAGTTGAAAATAGTGAATTATAAATTTCGGCTGGGACACGGTAGTCTTGTTTAGTTTATTTGGGAACAATGGACGCGTTGCGTGTGATTTGACATTGAGATATGCATGAAAAAATACCCATTGGGAAATTTGGAAGGTGCATGGAAGGAGGCATGACCGTGTGTAATTTTGATCGGTGGTAAATTTGGAAGGTGCATGGAAGGAGGCATGACCGTGTGTAATTTTGATCGTTGGGGACCACCTTGATCCCGTGAGGCATTTGATGTAACATGAGCAACTACAGGGAAAGGAGGGAAAAAAAAGGGACCCGTGTGAGGACATATTTTTATCTATCCTTTCTTTCGTGTGAAAGAAAAAAATTATAAAAAAATTAAAGTTGGGTGACTGGACCCAAGATTGTAATCTCCAACTACTTATCTATTTTGAAGAAGTCTTCGGGAATCAGGTCAATTTCTATTTTGAAGAGGTCTTTGGGAATCAGGTCAAATGTAGTTCAGATCAAAATGAAAATCGAATCAATAATGAGATAAAAAAAATGAAAATGAAGTTGAAATAGAAATAAAAATATAAATCGAAAAAGGAAATGAAAAATGAAATTTTAGAAAGAAATGTAAACCTTAGGTTCTTTGGAGGGAATGCAACATGTCTCGTAAACTGACCACTTAATCTAGCATTAAAAATTCAATGATTGTTTGGCAACTAAAACCCCGGATTTGGTTTGGCAAGTTCACAAACTAACTCCAACTCAACTCTATTTTGAAAAAAAGAAAAATTTGGGAGAAAAGTAAGATATGAAAGGCATTTTCAAATGAATTTTGGAAGAAAGATTTGGTTCAATCAGCATTGGTCTGGATTGTTAGGCCGGAAAAGAATCCAATGTTTAGATCGAAAGCCCCAAAACCCAATTTTTTAATGGAGACCTAAGGCAGTTTGTTGTACGCATTCTAAAAACTTGGCTAAGGCCCAAATGTTGTCTCAACCTTCAAACTTGACTCCGAGAGAAAAGAAATTGAAACAAACAAAGTTTATTTAATTTTTAGATATATAGAAAATGGAATAGAAATTGTCTCCCGCCTGAGTTTGGGCGGGAGTCTTGACGGCCCGGATGGATGGCAGCACCTGGCTCTCGGGTGGATCTGAGCCCTCCATCAGAGCCGACACCCGAGCCAGCAAGCTGAGCCGATAGGGTTGTCAACTCTGATGGAGGGCTCGGATCCACCCGATAGTCAGGTGGCGGCCATCCATCCAACCCACCAATTCTCCCATCCAAACTCAGGCGGGAGAGGATGTGGATCCTAGAAAATGGGCCCCGATGTAGGTCGGACACACGCATAGGAGATCGGAATCTCACTAGGAAAATGACTCGTTGGAATTGTGTGTTATTCAATACACCTACTAGGAATTGAACCACATCGTACAACGTTAAGCTGTGGTAGGCCCTTGTGTGTGAAGTGAATTATCACAGATTGATCCAAATAGATGAGGGAAAATCAATGAGGGAAAATCAATGGGGATTGATAAATCATTACTAGCCATTGTGATTGAAAAGGAATTCACAACTGGGGATTGAGATTGCATTTAAATACCCATGTCCCACGTGCTCTTTTAATTGAATTGGGTAATCAGCCCATAACAGAATTGGACGCCCCAATAACACGCAATAAGGAAGTGGGGGCCCACCAGCCCACACGCGTGGCAATCAAAATACAGGTAACTAATAGAACCACGCCACGCAGTTAATGAACAAATGGAAAAATAAAATGTTGAAACGAATCTAACACTGATAACAAGCAAGCAATAAGAAGTGCAGATATAGAAGTCTATAAAACGGTATATGGGAAGGATGAGCTTGCGTGTTACCCATGGATTCAAGTAGGGGATTCTGATTGCTGATAAACTCTCTAATCGGGCTGCTAAAGCTCGAAACTCACAGACTTGGTTGTACTGTCCGAAATTGGTAGCTAGAGATGTTGTCTGGGATGCCTTTAGGCTACCCGGATACAGATTTACTTATTGACTCTTTTTTGGTCTCTATTGGACCTTGTTGATGGCGGTAATGCCGAAGGTGGGGTATTATCAATAGATGACTTGTTAGTTTATTTCACTTTATTTATTTTTAATTCAAATTGCTGACATTCAGCCAAAAAAAAAAAGAAAAAAGAAAGCAAGCAATAAGAAGTAGATGGGTTGGCCAAACAAGCATGGGCTTTAATCAAATGAGTTCAAACATGGACTAGATAATGTCCGTATACAACCAAAGAATGGGCCGGATAATATCTGTATAAAAATATAACAACCAAAGAATGGGCCGGATCATGCCCAATTGCAAATATAAGAACCAAGCATGAGAAGCAATAGGAAAGAGTTGGAAACAACAGGAAAATGTGGGAAACAATAAGAAAGTGTGTGAACCAATCCTATTAAGGGGGAAATCAATCAAATTAACAAGAACGCATACCAAACACTATTTTTGTCATCTCAAAATGTGTTTTTGACTTGGAATACATACCAAACACAGCCTAATGTTTGTCTCAGTTCACAACTCATATGCCTCCAAAATGGACTGGGCTGCGCTTGGTATCAGGTTAAGCTATAGATTGAATAAGCCTGGCTAAATTGCAAAGGCATGGGCTTTCTTTCTTGGATTCCCTTGTTGTAGCCCAATAATATCTTTATTGTGGTGTTGGAGCTTGTCTTGGCTCACAATCTGTCCATTTGGGCTCAACTCTGCTAAACCAAATCCAACCGTGTCTCAGGATGATATCATATCATTGTACCTCAAATTCAGGTTTTTACTTGGGACTTAACCTTGGCATTACCTTATATATGGTGAAGGTCCATTAGGTTAGCTGATATGATTCGGATCCAACTGTTCGAACCATTTACCGATCAAGAAACGCCCGTTGGCCGATGATACTGAGGGAGTATTGCTGGTAAAACCTTGGGCTGGGCCTAATTTGCAAATTTGGAAATTGAAAGCAGCCTTTATGAGGAGTTTGAATACAGTCATTTGTTGACTGGAGTCTGGATAAGATCAAAAGCACGTCCATGTACAGTGGCACAAGACTGATCAAAAGTGGTTCAAAGTAGAGAACAGTTTATCAGAGAATAAAAACATTCTAAGAAATATTGATTTAAATTTTCAAACATAAACAGCTAGGATTAGTAAGAACATTCCAATCAAAAGCTGATTAAAGCTGTCCTTGATTTCAGCTTTGAAGATATGGCCCATTTACGTATAAATTCAATATATTCCTTACATGGGCCTGATCACCTTGGGTTGGCACACCATTATTTAATTGATATTGGTCCCCCCCAAAGCTCATTGATTTAGGTTTTCTGGAGGACTAAAAAGGCTTTATGTGTTCTAATCAATGTCTGGTTGTTAAAAATGATTACTACTTCATAAGACTCCTTAAACCCTTTGGTTACTGTTCAGTCTCTTGGAGAACATAATCAAAAATTTTTTTGGGTAGAAAAGTATAAGCATTGAACTACTCGTTGCCCCTGGAATCAAGATTACATAAACTAGTAACCTGGGTGTGGAGGAATGCCAGAATCAAATTGCTTGCCTTTAACTCTCTTGCAAACGGAAGATCAATCTGTAATGGGTAGGACTCTTTGGGCTCTATCCATTTTTGAATCTTGGAAGCTTGTAATTCTGAGTCCTTGAGTTCTTCACGTACCACTGAGTAAACAGTTCACCAAAAAAAAAAAAAAAAAAAAAAAAAAAATTCAACCTGATCATGCAGACATGATACACATCCCCCTAAATCCTCTCTCCCTCCCTGTGAAAGCTTAAAATGCTTCAGGAAAACGACCCAACAACCATAAAAAAGCATCATCATTCCCTAAAATCTCATCCGAAACATTCTAGTTATCGCATGTGTTCCCCAACTTTTTGACCTGGTCTTCAACCAAGACTTGGACTGGGAAAACAACCATGCAGTAAAGTCTCTCTCTCTCTCCCCTAGAACTGAAGCATCACATAAAGGAGTGTCCTTTCTTGGATCCCTCAATCATCACTTTCAATTGATAAATGTACAAATATAAACAGGTAGTTTCATGGATGTGAGAGAAAGAGTGATGATTGGAGACTGGTGATATCATTTGATTTTAAGGACTTTCAGATCCGAGATTTCCCTTACTTTCATGCAAGAATTTTACTGGGAAAAGGGATGAGGAATTGATCGAGACCTTATAAAAAGAACCGTTGTTAGCTCGATCCCTTCTCTTAAAAGTCTGCAAAAGCTCAAGCTGTGGAAACTTTGTCTCCATGCCAATGTATCTTTTGCAGATGCCAAAACAACTCTTCTTTTGTTGCTTCAACTTGCTTGTAAAAGTCCCTGGTAGAATGGCAGCTTGTCTTGCTTGAAGTTTGGTATTCGATGCATGGAAAGAAGGTACATTAGGGTACTACTTATCAGTTTGTACATTAATGATAAGACCTAGAAAAAATTTCTCTAGCTACTTTTAAGGATCCTCTATGTTTTCTTCCCAATGTAAGCTTTCCTTGATCATGTTTTAGGATCGCATTTCCAAGTTTTTTCCTACCGAAGGACTGCAATTTCTTGCAAAAAATAGAAACTACACTCATTTAATCAATTTTGTAAATTGTTCATCTGCTCTAAAACTATTTTCTTTTACTAAAAATCAGCAAAGAACATATTAAAACAATAATAAAAAAAATTTTGCAGAACCAAATCTGGAAATTCCCAGACTAGCACACAAACAACAGAATCCAGAAGCTAGCATTTCCATCAGCAGTGGGAGAAACTCAGAAAACTACCTTAAATCTAAAATGCGAGTGATGTAACCACACCAATTCATTAGAACTATGTGGTGGACGGTTATATTGTCCATAAGCTGCTCTCTCAGATCCTGTAATGGCAGGAGTCTTGTGCACTAGATACGGCTCTTCTTTTTTTTTTTTTTTTTTTTTTTTTTTTTTTTTTTTTAGAAACTTCCATATCAGACCTGCAGAGACTTGAGTTGGACAATTTTAATCGAACGGCTGCTTTGCTTGTAGCGAGGATCAAGGAAACAAAAATATGTATACTTTGAATAGAAAATTTTAAAATGTCAAATTGCTTAAAGGTATTGGCTTTATTGCACAAATGAAACTTGGTTTGAATTTTCCAAATTTCCTTTTTCTTAAGCAATTAGATATTTTTATGTGTGTGTGTTTGAATGATTAAGTGATTTACTAGATAAATCCAAAGACTTAACCTCAAGAGTGCCAAAGCCACTTGCATGGATGTTCTAATTAAAAGGATATCCAACACTTTATAAAGGGATAAAAGGCAAGCACTAACAAAAGAAAGGGGTACAATTATATTAAAATTCCACAAAGAAAATAACAATAATAAATATCTTGAGAAAGATACATGATTTGAGTTGCAAGCCATTTAGGGTTTCATTTATGATAGATATGAAAAGTTTGAAAAAAAAAATTGTGAACAAAAACCAAGTTGGCGAAAGCTGATTGATTCCCTCAAAGCTGAGATGGGTTGTTGGCCTAATGAGTATGTCTCTCACTCCATTAGGCTTATGCTACAAGTTTTAAACGACCACCACCACCATCTTTGGTGACGTCTCCCTTTATCACCCTCAATAGGGGCAAAGCTTGAGGTGGGCCTTTTTCAGCTGCAAAGGACAAGGGCACCACGATCATCGTTTGAGCCTTGAGGGTTCACCAAGGTTATATCCGTCACGTTTCGGTTAGTATTCGTCAGATTTCGGTACCTATTTTGATTCAGTCAATTGTTCCGTATTTGTTATTACGGATAACAATATGAATAGGTCGATCGAATGATCCTATTCAGATACCTAAAACCATGAACACAAGAGAGAATAAATTTTTCCAAACTAAAATTAGAGAGTTGATGCTATATTTTCTTATTCTCAAAACTCAGTAGGAGCTTCCAATTTTTCATCCTATCCGATTGGAAAGCCAGGCAGAGACGCAAGATTCAGGTACAATGACGACATCCATGGAGGAAATACTGGTTTGGGGATCAACAGTAGTGGAAGGGGAGCTAAAGATGAACGGATAGAGTTGTAGAGAAGGGTGTCCATGGTGATGGACTATATATGTATTTTTGGTCAAAATGTAAATATATGACGTGTGTAGTGGTACTTGACACCCTAAAGTAGCTGTCAAATACCAAAACATTCTTTACCCAAAAAAAAAAAAAAAACCAAAACATTCTCTTGTACATCCATTGGGCTAGGGGATGTATACGACCATGCATAAAAACATCAAATTGCATATTTGAAAATTTTCTTCCCATTATTATTTATTATTTTTATTATTATTATTTTTTTAACCCATTCCCAAGCTAATCCAACTGAGTGGACTGATTCTAAATATTCTGTTGATTGCCGCCCGATTCATATTGGAATCTGTCAATTCTGATCTCTTGAATTGTGATTTCGATTTGATTCAAATTAAAATCAAAATTGATGGAGATCGATCCCATGTTCAATTCCATATTTAAACACTGAATTTGAGTGACCGTCAATTATAGTTACCATGAGAATGGGAGGAGAAGATATAATTTTACAGGAAAATTGTACTTGTAACAATCTCTGCCTTCAAATAAAATATTAAAACTACCATCTTATACTGAAATAATTATAATAATTCTTATTAATGCACATTTATTGAATTATTACAAGACTAAGTATAACAATTCTAACCTTATCCAATTTTACAAGAAAAGATAGAGTTTCATAGATCAAATTCATAAGATGCTGATTCCATACACTTGTAATATATAGTGCAAACTCACTGTCCTGCATGGACACTTTCATCATGGTGGGAGTTCTTACCAAAAAGCAAAAAAAAAAAAAAAAAAAAAAAAATCATGGTGGGACTCATCTTTTATACTCTGATAAGATATGAAAGTGGGGCCTCTTGTCAAACTGTTCCCGTAGGCTATAGAGGATGCTACTGCATGAGCAAGTGGATCGTTTGGAATGTTCAATGTAATATTTAAAAGTACAAAAATAAAAGGTATCTCAAATGTAATATTTTTGAAAAGTTAGGTACTTCTTGTATAATTTCTCAAAACGTTAAGTACCTTTGGTATGATTTTTGAAACATGAAATACTTCTGATATAATTTCTCAAAATATCAGGTACCTCTAGTATACTTTACCCTTTTATTTTATTTTATTTTATATTTTTGTTGGTATTAAATGAGCCAAAATGAAAGCCAATTTACAAGTGAACTTCAAAATTTTTATTTTCTAATCCATTTCAAGAGTTCCCAAATGTCCAACCCAATAGATTTATTTATTGATTTTAGGACCCACACATGGAAATAAAATATTTTGTCTTCTATCTTTCAGCCAGACGAAGTGGAAGCCATTAAAAGAATACCATTGCGATTCTTTTCTGAAGAAGATAAACTCATTTGGTGGGGTACTAAGGACGGTAAGTTCACTGTAAAATCTGCTTACCATATGCTGTCAAATATTAAAGAAGCTAAGCTGGCTTTGCTTCCTTCTTCTAATATTGATAGTTGGAGAGCCATTCCTCTTCTAAAAGTGTTTGGAGGAAGATTTGGAGTTGTCAAACCCTTCCAAAAATCAAGGAATTTTTGTGGCGATGTTGTACTTATGGTGTTGCTTTGAGCGTTGGCCTTCTTCGTCGAAATATTTAGGTTGATATTCTGTGTAGAAGATGTGGAGGAGAGGTTGAAACTATTGAACATGTGTTATTAACTTTGTCCCTTTTTTAGGGCAGGTTGGCTGGGATCTCAGTTGGCTCTAATTGTTCCTCACTAGAGTGATATTAAACTCCATGAATGGTTGTTATCTTTGGCCTCTATTAATTTTACATCTAAAAGTCATGGTTGACTGGTTCTTACTTTTGCTGCTTTCATGTGCTGGTATCTGTGGAAGGCTCAAAATGAGTTTTATTTTGAACACTGTGTGTGCTTTCCAGCTGATGTTATTCATAGAGCTGAGAAAGCCTATAAAGACTATATCGAGGCTGTTTCCCCGTCACTAAATCAGCTACCCCCCATAATAATTTTGAAACATCATCTACCACTCACACTTTACAAAAAACATCAACTACCACCCAAACGTTTACCACCGTTAATCAAAAGATCCACTCCGTTAAATGAATCTCATTAGTTGCTGATGTCATCCAAAATCGATTTTGAAGACAATAATACCCTAAAGGATATGTTGAAAGACGGTTTTACCTTCCCTCACTTAACTCACCATACACCCCCAAAGACCTTTTTTTTTTTTTTTCCGATCCTTTCATTCGTTGTCTTCTTCCTCCTTCGCTACTTTTTTTTTTCTTTCTATTTATCCTTCGCTACTTTTTTTTTTCTTTCTATTTATCATTCTGGTCTTCCGTTTTTTTCTTCTTCCTCGTCTACTACTTTTTTTTTCCTTTCTATTTATCATTCTGGCCTTCCTTCTTCTTCTTCTTCCTCCTCTGCTTCACTATTTCTTCTATCGAAAGCTTTCGATTCTGTCGATTCTTTCATTTGATTCAATTTCTTCTTCTGTCTTCACTTCTTCTTCCTCCTCCTCCTCCTTTTCTTCTTCTTCTTCCTCCACTCTGCGTTGTTTTTTGGTCTTCTTTTTCATCTTCCTCCTCTGTTACGTTTTTTTTTTTTTTTTTGTTTTTTTTTTGATTCTTTCATTCATCTTTTTCTTTCTCCTCTGCTACTTTTTTTGCAACTTTCAAACTCTCCATGAGGGTGCATTGGAAACAGAAATAACCAGTATTTTCCTGAATGATTCCGTTTCTCTTTTAATGGGTTTGTTAAGGATAACTGCAGAGAGTCGTGCCACATCTCCATACCACCGAAATCAAAGGCACCACCTGTATCATGCCCAAGCACATGCAATCACAAGTGGAGTCAGTTGTGACAACTGATTCCACTAACCGAGCCTCTATAACTTCCAGATAGCTTGTAATTGAACATAACTGAACACCTGTAAAGTGTATATATCACTACTGTATTCTAAGAATCAATTGAATGAAAATTGCCAAAAAAAATATTCAAGATCATCTTCACATTTACAGGGTTTAATTCCTTTTGGATGATGCATGTTGCAGCTGACTCAATTCAAAGGTTCAAGGTCTCTAGTTGGCTCAATTTAGAGGTTCAAGGGATAAGTGATTAGATGATTCAACAATAAAATGATAAATGAAATATTTGTTAACTGAATCCGCAGAAACCCTTGTAAAATGAAAATTTGAAAATCCAAGAATACATTACATTCGTAATGTTCAGTTCCATCAATGGATGATTTCTAAATAAAACAGAGGTTTCTTTCACTTCTATTGATTAAAACTTCACAGAAGCTGCAGGAGGAAAAGAACCAGAAGAATCCTAGGAGAACCGACACAGGAGGTGACGATTATAAAGCCGATTAGCCACCACCGTCTCTCTGTTTTCTCACTTTAACTCCATCGTCTGTTGTGTGGTTAAATTGCCGAGAATGAAGCATCACCCTTGTTTGTTAAATGAGCCAAACCGGGAAGAAAAACCAAAATCATGAGTTTGCGATTCCTAAGTCACAACTTCCTTCACCCGGAAGAATCTTGATTCCCTATGAGAGAGAGAGAGAGAGAAATTCTTAAAACTTCTTTAAGAAATTAACCAAAAAAAAAAAAAGATTTCGTAGTGGTCAGATTAATAGGTTTTCGATCAAACCCCAATCGATTCCTTCTAGGGTTCACTCTTTCCTTTTTTTGTTACAGAACACTACTGTTCCTTTCGTCGTTAGATGGAGAGAGAGGGCCTTTGAGTAGTTCATTGTTTCTCTCTCTTCTTTCCTCTTCAACAGAAAAAGAATCGGAGTTCAATCACTGGTACAAAAGAATCAGAGTTTTACAATGGCAGTCGGAGGTTTTTCTTCGAAGAGGAGAAGAATCCAACCTTATAAAATGAAAATGTGAAAGGTTATATTAGTAATTTTACTACTTTTTAAAATTTTCCAATTGGAAATGAAAAGGGTAAAATTATCTAACACTGATTTCAGTCTCCTTCGTCAGTTACTTGGGTGTAGTTGATGTTTTTTGAAAGATGTGGGTGGTAGGTGATGTTTCGAAACTATTTTAGGGGGTAGCTGATTTTTTTCCATAATAAAAAAAAAATCATGAAGGGTGCAGCTGTACTACTAGTCCTGTACTACCAGTCAGTGAATTTGACCTCTTTCTAAGTGTGCTTGATGGACTTCCACCATCATATAGACAATTTTGTTCGTCAGTTCGCATTAAAGCTCGAACTACTAGTCTGCCTATTGAAGAATTGCATACACTCGTTATATGTGAGGAGTTAGCCATGGTTGATGACACCGTTAATGACACTACTAGTGCCCTAGCAGCCTTTCGGCTAACCAAACCTCGTTCTGGCCGAGGTTCCACATCTTTCGAAGGAAATGGTGTTAGATTTATGTGGGCTTAATTAATTACCTAAACTAGTTAATTCAGTGGGAATCTGATTGACACGATATAACCGATTTGGTTTGATTTGTCACACGGTATGAGATAGGTTTGGTAACCCTAATTCTATTGTGGGAAGAGTTTTAGGGTTACATCTGTATTCTATAAATACAGAGTTAGAGTCCCCACAGCCACGGTTAATCAGTTCTCTGCACCCATTAGCAAGAGACGTCAGGATATCCTCCCGAGGCTGTGGAAGACCCGAGCCGAGGGATTTCGATCAAAGCTTGGAGCGTCGTGGAGCGTATGGAATTAATATCTTTACAGACAGGTATGTCTTTATGATTCATAGTTTATGATTTCTCTATTGTGTTCTAGGGCTACTGTATGGATGGAGAATGGGTTTCTTGGAAACCCTAAACTCATAATATTCTAACAGTTGGTATCAGAGCCAACCATACAGACCTAGAATCGATGGAGATCGATTATAAAGACTGATAATTAATGATCAAATTAAAAGAGAAATTTTTCTCAAGTTTTGGATCGAATCTCGATCAAGTCTGTCAGAATTTTCCATCGACAAAATTTTTTTTTTCGACCGACAAAACAAGTCAAGCTATATACTGTTGGAAAGGTCTCGAAGAGACGAAGCCGGCGATATAAAAATTGCCGGCGTCGGCCCCTGGATGCGCCGGCAATCGCCGGCGGAATCCGCGAGCGGATCTCACTCGCGGGTGGAAGAAAAAAAAAAAAACAAAACCAAAAAAAAAAAAAGTTTCTGGCGGCGTTGACCCGATCATCGCCGGGTCAACACGGAAACCCTAACGGGTTGACCGAGCTCGGGCCGAGTCTACCCAGCCCAGACCGACCCTGCCGAGCTGGTCCAGCCCGGGCAGACCTGACCCGAACCTGGATGGTCCAACCCGACCCTCTCCCGATCCATTAACCCATTTTTGGACCCGGTAATTCACCCCGAAAACTATAATTTTACTACCGTTTTTCCGGAAAATGAACCGGGTTGAACCGGTGGTTTGGCTCGGTGAACCGACTCTTTGGTTCAACCCTGCCAGACCAAAGCGGTTCGGTTTGAAGAAATAAAAAAAATTGTAATATATACTCGGTTTAGTTCAAACCGAACCGACAGTCAGGCCGGACCTGGCCAAGCCGGATCGAACCGAACCGAGCCAAATTGACCCAGACCGACCCAGTAAGGCTCATAAGGGTCTGTTTGGCTTCTGGTTTTGATAAAATGACATTAAACAGTGATTCTGGGAGCTAGGAATGTCGGATTGACCTCCGATTTGTTTCGTTGGACTTCATTTTTAATGCTCTTCAATCTGGTATAAATTTTGGTATATTTTGATGCATTGAAAAATATGTTATTATGGAAAAATGTCCTACGGGACCTCGATTTGTAATGTTTTTGCTGATTTTTCTTAAAGTTGTTGTACAAAATTGATTGATTGAGCTAATATGCATGTTCATATGAATGTTTAGACTTGTAAAATTATATTTTAAAGCATTCATGGTTAAATAAATATCCCACATAAGCTGCAGTTTAGGATTTGTTCATATCATGATGGAACTTGGTGTGACCACCAAAGTGGCAACCTTGTTTTATTATGATGTGTTCAAATTCTAGAATATGTATTTGTAAATGCTTCAGTTTTGATAATGTTCACCCAAAGGTGACATTGTCCAAGTTTATTCAAATTATGATTTATAGCTATTGTGTGAAGATTATGGTGTGACCACCAAAGTGACAACCTTAGTTCTATCATAATATGCTCAAATCTAGCATTTATGCATTTACAAACTACTGTAAGGAAATATAGTGTTCACACAAAAGTGACACTAACATAAACTCTCACTTTTATGGATGCAGCAAAGAATGACATTGTCAACCCAAAGGTGACGTTGTCAAAGAAAATAAAGAATTCATGCACATGGTTGAAGGATTGTGGCTTTAGGGGTCTTCATCCACCCAAAGGTGGTGAGATTTTCGAAATTCATTATCTCTTCGCAATTATTGCACAGATATTGAAAGGACCAGTGCACATATTGTCTCAAAGGATGTGTGTGTAGTTCGGTTGACTTTTCAAAGATATTAATTAGCTTGCACATGTTATGTATATATATTATTGCTAGCTAATTTTATTTGGTATTAATCGTAGACTTACAGTTATTTACATTGTTGTGGACATGTAATGATTAAATACCTTAAGATGCCTGTCTTTGGCTGCCAGTTTTATGAATTGGCATGGAAACTGAAAACTAGTCTAGGATTGTTTAACCTAGATGTACTCAACAAAAAAAATTGTATTCTGATCCTTAGGGTGTTCAGTCCTTAAGATCAAGTAATGCAATGTTCAGATGAGGAACATTGTAAAAGGATATTTTCTGAGAAATCCAAAGAAAGATTTGATTTTTCAAGAAGGGGCAGAGAGATGTTTTATTACTCAAGTCCATCAGTATCAGTTTTTGATGATAAGAGATGGTATTCGAAATGTGAGGAAATACAAGGTAGAGCTGTTAAGTATTAATGATAAGCTCAAGGATAAGTGAATATTTGTAGGTTCATTAAAACCTATGTAAGTGACATTTTAGACTTTTCACTTCCTCACAAGAACTGTATAGTCTGATCCTGGTGACTTATAGTGCTAAAAGATATAGTGAACCCTCAAGTGAAAGAACTAAGGATAAAAGTTCAAAGAAAAGAGAAAAATATGAATGCCAATGTCATAGTGCATAATATATACCCAGACAAAGGCAAGTTGTAAAAGGGGTAGGAAAACCCATAGAAAGAAAATATTTTTCATGAAATAGTCAGAAACCTTATGACAAAGAATTAGACATTAAGAAACTACAAGATAAAATGGATCTAAGTAGAATAAAATTCTTGTAGAGTGACTCAGAAGGGACATGTAAGGAAAAATTTATATAGCTGGACAGCTTAAGTGAAAAAGGAATAAGGATTATGAAAATTCTGAGTAAGAAGGTGCAGTATATTGGATACTTAAGCATTAATCTTTAATTTATTCTATCTTTAGAAGTTAAACTGTATATTGTAATCTTCCACCCTGGTCATAAGGGTTTATGACTGTTGTCCAAAGAAAGATTAGAAAGAATAATATTATGAAATTTTCCTTCCAAGATTTATTACATGTATATATATGAGAATTAATTAAAAGAGAAGATGAAAAAATTAAAGTAAGTGAAGGTTATTCACAACAAGGATTTATTGGAATTGGTGGACATCGAGATTTCATCTAGGACTTCTTGTCACAGTTTAGTCTATGGTTGTTTTTCCAAATAATAAAAATTAAGGTGAAAAAACTTTTATTAAAAGAACTAAAACTATTGGATCTGAATGAGAGAGTTTTGGGAGACCATGTGATACTGGTTTATTCCCTGATAAATTTAAGCAAGTGTTTATAAAAACCTAAGAATGTATTTGATCCTGTAAGGAAAGAATTGATATTGCAGCCTATATTATTAATAGAGTGCTAGTTAGTCAGTTTTCAGTTTCAGTTTCAGTTTAAGTTATCTTCTTGTTATGAGACTGTAAAACTGACATGATTTCATAACACTCGTAGGAGAGTGATTATTTTAGGACATTGAGTTGTTATATAGATGCCAAAATAGACCCAAGAAACTAAAAGTTTGATGAGACCACCTGAAAATGGGTGTGAAGTAACCAGTTGAGATACCAGAAATGCTTCAGCCATAGTAGTAAAGCTAGATGAGGTAATGAAGAGATATACTGGACCATGTAGATCTGTGATTTCATCCAATCACATGTTGTACTTCAAAATAGATGTTTTTGGTGATAAAAAAAAATAAAATAAAATAAAGATCCTAATGATTTTGAGCAAGTTATTAGTAATGAAATTGCTCTTGAATGTTTAATGATCATAAAGGATGTGTCGTTGTCTATGAACAATGACGAGACTTGGAATTATGCTTTTATCAATGAGCGGTGTACTCATAGGCTAAAAAAATGGGTATACAAAGAAAATGTGTGATTCCAGTGGGAGAATTGTTTGCTATAAAGTAAGACTTATAGTAAAGTGGAATCACACAAAGGGAAGAGAAAGCAAAGTGGAATCACACAAAGGAAAGAGAAAGCAAAGTGGAATCACACAAAGGGAAGAGAAAATATTGAACTTTAATTTTAAGGTCTTAGTTGCTCATTTTATTTTGGAGTTACATCAGGTAGATGTAAAGATCGTTTTGATCAAAGAAAATCTTGAAGAAAATGTTTATATATTTTAATCACAAGATTTTGTGGTTAGAATAAAGAAGATATATTTTATAGACTTATAAAGTCAATCTGTGGATTAAACGAGTATCCGAATAATGGTATTTGAAGTTTGATAGGGTTGTATTTTCTTTCAACTTTGTGGAGATTGTCATTGACCATTGTATATATATCTATAGGTCAGTGGGAGTGGATTCATTTCCTTGTCATGTGTGTTGATGGTTTTCATTGGCCTGTAGTGACATGGTTTACTAATTGAAATCAATATTCTTCTGTCTGATAACTTCGACATGTAAAACTGTATGGGCAAGTACCTTTGTACCTAGAATTGAGTTTGCTCGTGACAGGAAAAATAAAATTCAAGATTTATCTCAAAGTATAAATACTGTTCGTGTTTTCGAATGGTTCAGTATGCATATATAACTAGTAAGTTACGGATGCTAAGATCAGTAAAGGAGATAAATTAACAGAATTGTAAACAAAGAATGATATTGAGTATTAGCATCTATAATGCAGTAAAGAGCTTGATATATGTTTAAGATTGTAATTTTTTCATATAGCCTTTTCATTGAGTGTCATAGGATATTTTCAGTTGGATGCTGGTATAGCTTACTGGACAATGGGGAAAAGAAAAGGTCATGCGGTATATGCAGCGGACCAAAGATCATATGTTCATTTATAAAAGTAGTGACACTCTAGGATATTTTGATGTAATTTATAATGATTGTATTGATGACAAGAAATCAACTTCAAGGTTCATTGTCATGGTGATAGGGTTTTGTAACTCTAAGTAAAGATAACAAGCAAGATATCTTGTGTGAAAATTTATTCTTTAATTTGGAGATTGTAGACTCCACTTCTAAATCTATTGAGATGTATTCTGACAGTGGTTCAGCTGTGTTCTTCTCAAAGAATAATATGAAATCTAGTATTTCAAAGTATAATGGAGATCGAATCTCTTCAAGTAAGAAAGATTTTATATCATTGTAGATTCTCAGACGAAGGTTTTGTCAGTGGGAGTCTTTAAGGGACGGTATGTCCAATATAAGAATGGTTGAAAACAAATAATTTTTTCAGAGGCTTAAGTGGCCAAAGATCTGGGAATCAGTGGGAGTCTCTAGATATGCTTAATCAGTGGGAGACTTTTTATGTTTATACTTTCAAGACAGTATTTAGCCAAAGTTTCAAGGCAGTATTTAGCCAAAGTTTCAAGGCAGTATTTAGCCAAAGATTTAAGGCGGTGTCTAGCCAAAGTATGGTATTATAATTCCGGAATATTTAAATACCATGTTAAGTTGCCCATAAAGGTTTTGGGGCACTTTGATTAAGGTTTTTTAATCAAGTTTGGACTCGCATGGGAGTTTAGTTTCATGCATTATCTCAGACGATTCATGTATTGAGTAGACCTCTGTTGTGGCTGACAGAAGTTTATACACCATACGTTAAGGTGTATTATTCGCTGTTGCTCGCATTGGAAAGCTTGATGGATGTTTCAAAGTTAGTGACGATTTAGTGTGTTGGATTTCATGGCCACATTGGTTAACGATAGTTTTGTAATTAATATAGCCCAAGTGGGAGATTGTTAGATTTATGTGGGCTTAATTAATTACCTAAACTAGTTAATTCAGTGAGAATCTGATTGACACGGTATAACCGGTTTGGTTTGGTTTGTCACACGGTATGAGATAGGTTTGGTAACCCTAATTCTATTGTAGGAAGGGTTTTAGGGTTACATCTGTATTCTATAAATACAGGGTTAGAGTCCCCACAGCCATGGTTAATCAGTTCTCTGCACCCATTAGCAAGAGACGTCAGGATATCCTCTAGAGGCTGTGGAAGACTGTAGCCGAGGGATTTCGATCAAAGCTTGGAGTGTCGTGGAGCGTATGGAATTAATCTCTTCACAGACAGGTATGTCTTTATGATTCATAGTTTATGATTTCTCTATTGTGTTCTAGGGCTACTGTATGGATGGAGAATGGGTTTCTTCGAAACCCTAAACTCATAATATTCTTACACATGGTTCCTGTCAAAACTGTGGTGTTCAGCCTCCATGACATTCATTTCAACCGAATGATGGAAATATAAACTCATCCAATGTCAAATTTAATAATCAAACTGTTATAGCAAGATTCCGTGTCTGCGGTCTTTGATGTTTACTAGACCTGCAAGACAAAATAGAAGACAAAGGGGAGGTAGGCCTATGGCCCTGGGTCCACTCCAATGCCTAAATTAGGGATCTACGAATAGTCAATGGGCATGGTATCTGAACCCACTTTTATAAAAATTTATGGGGTAAGTGAGAGATTCTCAATCTAAGGTGTCAGAGCGATAATCCCTAGGCGAATGAGTACTGAATGAGGCGTACGTGAAATCTTGGGATTCGATGACTATTTATAGTGAATAGTGTTTTGTCATAAAGTCACTTTTGTCCTTGTCTTGGGGTTGTGAGTACGAAAATAACCTTGGAGGTCATTATAAGGGTGTCTTTGCCCTTGTTTTTAGGCCGAAATTATGAAAATGCTTATCTAATCTTATGGAAGATGCTGATGTGGATTGAGGCTTTCCAACTGTCACCATCTTACTGGTTGGTTAGTAAATTTACTTAACAGATTGCTATCATAGAATTGACTATACATATCAAGTTCGTCACCCACCTGAAAAATTAGCTGCTATGGTCTCTTCCAACATGTCATCCAATGATACATGGTTCTCAGATTCAGAGGCCACACATCATCTCACTCTAGATATTAACACCCTTCAGCACTCAGTTCCTTACAATGGCGGTGATTCAATGCAGGTTGGAAACGGCCAAGGTTTGCTGATAACCCACATCAGTTCCACAACTATGTCTCAATTTCGTTTCAACAATATTTTCTATCGTCCTCATGCCAAAACTAACCTACTTTCCATTCATGAATTTTCTCAAGATAATCATTGTGCTTTCTATTTTGATGAATTCGGTTTTTGTGTGAACGACAAGAGAACATAGACAATCCTATACCAAGGGGCCATAGAAAATGGACTTTACCCATTTCGACTTAATCTATCTTCTCCAACCAGATCGCCTATAGCTCATTTCACTCCCTCCGTCTTGCCTTCTCAGTGGTACACTCGTCTTGGTCATCCCTCAGCAACCATTCAATAGTCCATTTTTCATCTTATGTCTTTTAACAACAAACAAAGGAATGATGAATGTACTTCTTGTCAACTTGGGAAAAGTCACAAGTTACCTTCTCCCAATCAGTATCTCATCACCCTCTTGCCCTAATTCATTGTGACGTCTGGGGACCTAACTCTACGCCTTCTTGTTCTCAATTTTTTTATTATGTGTTATTTGTGGATGATTTTTCCAAATTTTCGTGGAAGCTTAAATCTGATTTCCTGGATATATTTATTTCATTCAAGACTCGTATAAAAAAATTACTTCAACATTGAATCATTAAATTTCGATCCGATGGTGGGGGTGAGTTCATGAGTAAATCTTTTAAAATTTTCCTATCCACTCATAGTATTACTCACGAAATATCTTGTCCCCACACACCTGAGCAAAATGGGGTAGTAGAAAGAAAGCATTGACACATAATTGAAACTGCTCCCTCTCTCCTAGCCCATGCTCACATGCCACGAAAGTTCTGGATGGAATCTTTTAATACAGCTATTTATCTCATAACTCAGATGCCTATCCTTAACCGAAGCACAATGTCTCCATATAAGATGCTCATGAAAGCCAAACTGGATTACTCTCAGTTACGTGTCTTCGGTTGTTTGTGTTTTCCCTGGCCATGACCCTATAACACTAAATTTATAAACTCTAATATCGGTCCACCCCTTGCTATTTTCTGGGTTACAGTGAGCAATATAAAGGGTATCGATGCCACGAGTTAACCACAAATAGGGTTTACACTTCTCGGCATGTTGTGTTTCACGAAGCATGATTTCTCTTTTCTTCCTCATGTTCTTCGACATCTCCTCCCACCCCAATAAGTGATCAAGATTTTTTGGTATCTCTCATGCTCCTACTTTGCAGGCCATGGTTCCTCACATTCAGTTCCCTCTAGTTCTCCCCCAATTTCAGTTCCACATCCTTCTCCCCATATCTCGGTTCCCTTGGTTGTTGGACTCTCTTTTGACACACAACTGTTACCACCCTCTGCCCCTTGACCACCTTCTAATGAGGCTATCCCTTCTCAAACCACCTCATGTCCGTGCGGGTTGAACTCATCCTATGCAAACGGGATCCAAGTCTGGGATCTCTAAACGACGGGTGCTTTCACACACCTTGTACCCTCTCCCAACCGCACTGATGACCATGGCCTTTAAGGAACCTAATTGCTATACTCAGGCATCCAAATCTGCTAACTATAGACATGCTATGGATGAGGAATATAGTGCCCTTCAACGTTCGCAAACCTGGAGCCCTGTACCATTTGATCCTTCCATGAATATTATTCACTGTAAATGGGTGTATCATATCAAGATCAATGCAAATGGTACTATTTGCCGTTACAAGGCTAGACTTGTTGCAAATGGGTTCTTACAACGTCCTGGCCTTGATTTTATTGAGACTTGCAGCCCAGTTGTAAAAATGATCACTATCTGCATGATCCTCTCTCTTGCAGTCTCCTAGCACTGGCCTCTTCAATAAATAGATGTCGAATGTGCTTCTCTTCATGGTGATTTGAAAGAATAGGTTTTTATGGAATAACCAGCTGGGTATATTGATCCAACACTGTCTTCCCATGTCTGCTTAATGAAAAAGGCCATTCACTGATTGAGGCAGGCCCCACGGGCTTGGTATGAAAAAATTTTGGTTAAATTACTTGCCTACAGTTTTGTGGCTTTTTAGTCCAATCAGTCTCTCTTTATCTACAAAGATCGCCACATCATACTTTATTTACTGTTGTACGTTGATGATATAATTCTCATGCGCAACTCTCCCTCATCTTTTTGACATCTCATGGATTTTCTTGGATCTAATTTTACGATGAAAGTGTTGGACTTTATGTTGTCATTGTTGGCAACTTGGCTGATGTGACAGTGCTTATGAGCACTCAGTCAGAGAAATGAGGAGAGAGAGTATCAGTGTAGGAGAGAGAGTGTCAGTGTGCAGTGGCACAGATGTGGCAACTTCGCTTATGTGTTCTACAAGGTTCTACATATGTTTCAGATGACTTACAATGAGTTAAATGGGATATTACATTGATTTTGATGAGAGAGAGTGTTTGTGGACCCCACTGGTGATGTGGCCGAGTTTCTGATGATGCGGTCAAGTTTCTGATGATGCGACAGTGTTCCTGAAGCTTTTCTAATCATGTCCATGTTTCTCATGTTTCTGGTGTTGTGGCATTAAAGAGAGAAATTCAAGAGAGAGAAAGAAGAAAGAGAATCAGAAGAGAGAGAAAGAGGAGAGAGAAAAAATGTGAGTGGGACCCACAGGTATGGTGGCAAGGTGACATGCCAACACGGCAGCCCACGGCACTTGGCATGTATGCACACAAAGTTTCAGGTTCAAATTCCAAGGTTTGACAGAGTTTTAACTTTGGGTCTATTTTTGGTGGGTCCCGCAACAGGTTCATGGAGATCCGGCATTGGAAATATGTAGAGCATCGAGTTAGCTTTCCAACGCAACTTGAATCACTCAATTCCGACGTCGGATGAGAGAGATATCGCAGTTTCTGTCGAATCGCTCGAAAAAGTCATTTCATAAGTTGTTTAGGGGCAATTTCGGCATTTCACAAGTTGTATAGGGGCTTTTTCGTCAAGAAAAAGAGAAGGAGATCCAAGATCCGCGGCGAGGACTGATCCTCACCTCTCAGATTCGCATCTGACAGCCCACAAAGACGCGGCTCGGCTACGGTGCGGCGCAGTGCGGGGTTATATAAGGAAAGATTCTCTTTCCTTATCCGAGATTAGCCAATCTTCAAACTGCCATAACTTCTTCATCCGAGCTCCAAATCGGTCCGTTCAAATTGCAGCATTCATATTTTTCGATGCCCTATCTATTGGGCGCCGTTGGGAGTTGTGAAAAACTAGAAAAAAAATTAAAAAGAGCGTTTTGAAGCTTATGGGAAGGGTTTTCTAGGGTTTCGTGCCCTGTGGGAGTGATCAATCACCAACTGCCTCTTCTTTGTGCATCAATGGAGTGCTAAATCCCTATGAGAGGTCAGTAGAGCTTTTATTTTCACATTCATGGTGATTATGGGTTGTGTGGAAGAGATTGAAACCCTATCGATGAGGTGTGCTCTGTGAATCGATCTCTATCATCATTGAAGACTGTTAGAGAGTACCTGAGGGTAGTGTGAAGCTTCAGAGATATTGATGGTCATTCGAAAGCAGTTGTAAGGTTTTTCAATTCCCTATCTATTTGTTGCTTTTAATATATTGTACGCTAGCGTAGGTGAAAATTATTGAATACCTAGCTAGTGGGGGAAAAATTGTAAGGCATAATTATAAGCCTAAAAATTGTGACTTGCTTCTCGTGGGTGCGAGTTAAGCGTGGTGTGTTCAGTGGGTGCTGGACACTGGCTGTTAAGCCTGAATCTTGGCGTTGGTGCACCCTCTCAGTTTTATGCTGGGAAAACCTAGGGTTAATATCCTTGTCTTGTTAGAGACTAAAAGCTGAGTGTTGAGTAAATACGGAGCCCGTTGGGCATTACTCCGTGGAGTAGCCATCACACACTGTGTTGGTAAACCACGTAATATCTCTGTGTTCATTGTGTTTATTTTCTATTATATTTTAGAGTGCGTGGAATGACTTGCAGGATGGGTGTGCAAATCTGGTAGACCTGGCCACTGAGTGGTAGCGAGGTAGATTTGCATACGCTTGTGTGTGTGTAAAAGAATATATCTCCATCAGCTCTGGGCAGCAGTAATTAATCAGAGAAAAATTTCAGACACTGATTCACCCCCCCTCTCAGTGTCATATCAAGTTCATCAATTGGTATCAGAGCAAGGGCTCAGTGATAGCTTAATCAGCAACTGAGAAGATCAGAATAAAGATATGACACCAAGAGAAGAATGGAGATCTACATTGGGTCTCTTGGGTTTGATGTATGGGCTTCTATTGAGAATGGCTACACTCCTCATGATACGAATGCTCCCACAGTAGTAGACAAGAAAAATTTTGAAAATAATAGAAAGACTTTAAATGCTATTCAAGGGGGACTTACAAACAGTGAACTAGTTAAAGTCATGGACTGTAAGACAGCAAAGGAGGTTTGGGATAGATTGATCAATATATATGAAGGAGATAAAAAGATCAAGACAGTCAAGCTGCAAACATTCAGAAGTCAGTTTGAGAACCTGAAGATGTATGAAGATGAGACTATTGACCAGTACATGAACAGAGTTAATGAAGTGGTTAATTCCATTAGAGGACTTGGTGAGGACCTAAAAGGTTATATTGTTTGTCAAAAAATCTTAAGGTCTCTTACTCCTAAATTTGAGTCAAAAGTATCAGCTCTTGAAGAGACCAAGGATTTAGAACATGTGACTATTGATGAGATTCATGGAGCCTTAACAGCTTTTGAGATGAGAATAGATCCAGAAACCTTTGTTGATAAGCAAGTTGCCTTCAAAGCCATGAAAAAGATGAAAATTTCTAAAAATTCCGATGAAGAAGAAAGTGAAGATGAAGCCACAGCTCACTTTACTAGAAAATTGAAGAAGGGTACAGGAAGGTATAAGAACAAACTCCCATTCAAATGCTTCAATTGTGGTAAGGTTGGACACTTTGCTGTAAAATGTCCAAAGAGGAATAAATTTGATGGTGATGATGAAGATGACATCAATGACAGTTACAAGGCCAAAAGCTTCAAGAAGAACAAGTCTAAAAGAAAAAGCTTTATTTCCAAGAGGAGCAAGTGACACTTCATATGATAATTCGGATGATACTTGGAGGGTGAGTCTAGTGAGGCTTTGTTCATGGTTTTCCTTGAAGAACGAGAAGAGAACAAAAATGAAAAATCAAGCTCAAGCAGTGACGAAGAAGGTGAAATAAATTTTGAAGCAGAGTTTCAAGCAGCTATGAAGGAACTTAACAAGGAACGAAAGAATAACAAGTTTGTCTCAAGAGAACTTAAAAAGCAGAAACAGTTGATTCAAAACTTGAGAGTTCAAGATGTAGAGTCCAAGAAAATTATTGACAATCTCAAGACTCAGCTTGAACAGGTATCTATAGACCACTCTACAGTAATGACTGAGAATGCAGGTTTGAAAGCTCAACTTGAAATACAAGCCCCTGTGATGAGTAAATTTGAAGAGCTTGAGAAAGAATTTATTCTGTTAAAAGCAAAGGTGACTGAGTATGAAAAAGAAGAGCATGAAAGACAACAAAAGTTGAATCAACCTCGATGAGCCAAGAAACACTCCAGTGCATCATAGTAGCTGCAAGCTAGATGGAATTATAAATTCTAACAGTGCCAACTCAAAGAAGAAAGGTCCCATCTCTTTTGTGAAAGAGAATGGAAAGGGTAAAGCTCCTATGATTTATGTCCAAGAAGAAAATCAAGTTCCTATTCCACAGACTATTAATGCAAGACAAGGTAAGAGAGTGAAGCAGAGTAACTTCTATGGAAGAAATTATCCCAATGCACCATAGAGACAGATGAGGTACATAGCACCTTCTAGGCCAAAATCTTATTTTCAGGGATATTGTTATAAATGTAATGCTTATGGTCACAAGATAGCTACATGCAAATTCAACATGAGAGAAGTCAGATTTGAAAGTAGAAATCAGTTTGCTTCCCTTGAAGAAAATTTTGTTGAGTGCTACAATTGTCATAACTATGGGCATATTGCAAGAGAATGCAGAACAATTTTTTCATTCACGCCACCTCAGCAAAAAGTGACACAACAAAGGGAAAATGGTCAAAGAAAAGTTAAGCAGAGAATGAACAAAAACACTCCACCAGTTGTTAGAAAAGTGTGGAAAAAGAAAATCATTGCAGATTTTGTAGAAGGACAAAGTAATGATGTTGTATGCTTCGAGACAACTCTCAAGACACATGACAAGCCGTCTCCTTGGATACTCGACAGTGGATGCTCTAGTCACATGACAGGTAACAAGAAAATGTTTCAGCAGCTTCAACAGTATGAGGGAGGTATAGTGAAGTTTGGAAATAATAAAGGGGCCAAGGTAATAGGAAAGGGTTCTATCAGCATCAACAATGGAAAGGTGAAACTCCATGATGTGTTTTATGTGTCAGGACTCAAGCACAACGTTCTCAGCATCAGTCAGATTTGTGACAGAGGGCATGAAGTGATCTTCAATAAACAGGGATGTGAGATCAAAAGAGTTGATAGTGGCAAGATTGTGGCTTCAGGACAGAGAACCTCAAGGAATTTATACACTCTGATAGAGAGTGTCGAAGATTCATGCATGACCATACTCACCAAGCAGGGAGGTGCTTGGAGTGAGGGGGAGCAGTGTGTATTTGCTATATCCTTTTGCTCCCGATGATAGACTCAGGGGGAGTCCTATGGTATTTATGTGTTGAGTGGTGTATGCATATGTTTGTTATACTTCATCTCCTTATGTTGAACTCAGGGGGAGTCTGGTGATGTTGTTATGTGTTGATATAATTGTTTATTATTTTTTTGGGCCCATAGGATTGGAAAGATGCGGTGGGCACTCCTATGTGGCATACCCCTTTGTATTTGTTGTCAAAGGGGGAGAAAGATCTCATGTGCGTAATGAGTTGCCAACAATTCCAAAGGGGAAGATTGTTGGACTTTATGTTGTCATTGTTGGTAACTTGGCTGATGTGACAGTGCTTATGAGCATTCAGTCAGAGAAATGAGGAGAGAGAGTATCAGTGTAGGAGAGAGAGTGTCAGTGTGCGTGGCACGGGATGTGGCAACTCGCTTATGTGTTCTACAAGGTTCTACATATGTTTCAGATGACTTACAATGAGTTAAATGGGATATTACACTGATTTTGATGAGAGAGAGTGTTTGTGGACCCCACTGGTGATGTGGCCGAGTTTCTGATGATGCGGTCTAGTTTCTGATGATGCGACAGTGTTCCTGAAGCTTTTCTAATCATGTCCATGTTTCTCATGTTTCTGGTGTTGTGGCATTAAAGAGAGAAATTCAAGAGAGAGAAAGAAGAAAGAGAATCAGAAGAGAGAGAAAGAGGAGAGAGAAAAAATGTGAGTGGGACCCACAGGTATGGTGGCAAGGTGACATGCCAACACGGCAGCCCACGGCACTTGGCATGCATGCACACAAAGTTTCAGGTTCAAATTCCAAGGTTTGACAGAGTTTTAACTTTGGGTCTATTTTTGGTGGGTCCCGCAACAGGTTCATGGAGATCCGGCATTGGAAATATGTAGGGCATCGAGTTAGCTTTCCAACGCAACTTGAATCACTCAATTCCGACGTCGGATGAGAGAGATATCGCAGTTTCTGTCGAATCGCTCGAAAAAGTCATTTCATAAGTTGTTTAGGGGCAATTTTGGCATTTTACAAGTTGTATAGGGGCTTTTTCGTCAAGAAAAAGAGAAGGAGATCCAAGATTCGCGGCGAGGACTAATCCTCACCTCTCAGATTCGCATCTGACAGCCCACAAAGACGCGGCTCGGCTACGGTGCGGCGCAGGTGCAGGTTATATAAGGAAAGATTCTCTTTCCTTATCCGAGATTAGCCAATCTTCAAACTGCCATAACTTCTTCATCCGAGCTCCAAATCTGTCCGTTCAAATTGCAGCATTCATATTTTTCGATGCCCTATCTATTGGGCGCCGTTGGGAGTCGTGAAAAACTAAAAAAAAAAATTAAAAAGAGCGTTTTGAAGCTTATGGGAAGGGTTTTCTAGGGTTTCGTGCCCTGTGGGAGTGATCAATCACCAACTGCCTCTTCTTTGTGCATCAATGGAGTGCTAAATCCCTATGAGAGGTCAGTAGAGCTTTTATTTTCACATTCATGGTGATTATGGGTTGTGTGGAAGAGATTGAAACCCTATCGATGAGGTGTGCTCTATGAATCGATCTCTATCATCATTGAAGACTGTTAGAGAGTACCTGAGGGTAGTGTGAAGCTTCAGAGATATTGATGGTCATTCGAAAGCAGTTGTAAGGTTTTTCAATTCCCTATCTATTTGTTGCTTTCAATATATTGTACGCTAGTGTAGGTGAAAATTATTGAATACCTAGCTAGTGGGGGAAAAATTGTAAGGCATAATTATAAGCCTAAAAATTGTGACTTGCTTCTCGTGGGTGCGAGTTAAGCGTGGTGTGTTCAGTGGGTGCTGGACACTGGCTGTTAAGCCTGAATCTTGGCGTTGGTGCGCCCTCTCAGTTTTATGCTGGGAAAACCTAGGGTCAATATCCTTGTCTTGTTAGAGACTAAAAGCGGAGTGTTGAGTAAATACGGAGCCCGTTGGGCATTACTCCGTGGAGTAGCCATCACACACTGTGTTGGTGAACCACGTAATATCTCTGTGTTCATTGTGTTTATTTTCTATTATATTTTGGAGTGCGTGGAATGACTTGCAGGATGGGTGTGCAAATCTGGTAGAGCTGGCCACTGAGTGGTAGCGAGGTAGATTTGCATACGCTTGTGTGTGTGTAAAAGAATATATCTCCATCAGCTCTGGGCAGCAGTAATTAATCAGAGAAAAATTTCAGACACTGATTCACCCCCCCCCCTCTCAGTGTCATATCAAGTTCATCAGAATGATCTTGGTCCTCTTTTACATTTTTTGGGTTTCCACCTCACTAGGGACTCCTCTGGACTTTATTTGGATCAGTCCAATGACATCTTCTTCAGAGGGCAATGGTGGATTGTAAGCCTGTATCCACCCCGGCTACAGTTCACAAAATTGGGCCTTGATAATAGTCCTCCTCTGGCCGATGCTACACAATAACGTAGACTAGTTGGTGCATTATGCAACACTCACTCGACTTGATATCCCTTATGTTGTGAATCAAGTTGCTCAGTTTGTTAACTCTCCTACGAGGTTCACTTTGCCGTTGTTAACCAGATGCTCAAGTTTTTAAAGGGCACAATTTCGGTTGGCTTACATCTCACACCCGGTCCAATAACTCTCACACCCTTTTGTGATGCCGATTGGGTCGGTTGCCCCATTGATCGGCATTCCACTTGTGGTTATTGTGTGTTTCTAGGGAACAACCCTATCTCTTGAAGACCCATGAAATAAACTACGATTGCTTGATCCTTATCTGAAGCCGAATACAGGTGCCTTGCTCACATCTCAATCGAAATTATTTGGCTCTGTTCCCTTCTTCGTGAACTGCACTTTCCAATAAGATCTCCTCCTGTGAATTGGTGCAATAATATATTTGCTATATCCCTGTCTTTTAATCCCATATTTTATGCTTGGAAGAAACACGCTGCCATTGATTATCACTATATATGGGAGTTGGTTGGATGCAAAACTCTTGAGGTTTGGTATATTTCCAGCCCAGACTAACTTGCGAATATCTTTACAAAAGGCTTATCAACTAATCGGTTGCAATATCTTCAATCCAAGCTTTGCTTACAATTTGTTATGCCGAGTTTGAGAGGGGATGATAAGGATGGTAACCAATCTCCTACCACATCTCATGAAATTATCCTGAAGATAAGGATAAAAAACCAATCTCTTATTACATTTCATGAAGATTATCCTAAAGATAAAGATGGTAACCAATCTATGAAGATGCCAACAACAGCTTGGATAGATTGTACATTAATTTGAATTCAAAAAAATTGTTGTAAAGATTGTAAAGATTTTCACCTCAAATGTAGGGATCAAATCCCACTCTCATATGATATACATTTTATATATGATAGAGCTCTCACATGTGACAATGGTGTGAAGAGTTTCACTCAATATTCGTCTCTTTCAGCACTTTTTCAGTATCAAAGGTTCAACGTGAGGGCATATGTCTTGGTTTCACTATTTTTTTTCTTTCTAAAATCAGCAAAGAATATATAGTGATAAAAACTGGTCAAGGTTGGACTAAACCAAACCCAAGGAACAAGATTTCCTCAATCCACCTTCGGTATTACCATCAGTACAGAGAAAGGATCCCACAAAATTAAAGAGGATCTTAAACAAAACATGCTGGAACCTTGGCCAGTGTGTTGTCATTGTTGGCAACCATGACAGTGTATGTGAGCAATGAAGTGGTAGTATGGGCAGTCTCCATGAAGACCAGTGCATAATGGTAGTGTTTGTGGTATTTTTCCAAGTATCCAGCATACAGAAAGTATATAAGAAGAGAGAGAAAGAGGAGAGAGAAAGAAGAGAGAGAAACAAGGAGAGAAAAAGAGGAGAGAGAAATTAGGCCATGTGGGTCCCACATGATGTGGCTTGCCACCTTGGCACCAGCCCAGGCCAGCATGGCAGAGGCCCACGGCACCAGGCTAGCCAGCAACAAGCTTCGCAAGGCCAGCCACCAGCAGCCTCACAAGGTCAGCCAACAGAAGCAGGAAGAGCAGCAGCTGGCTCCCGTAAGCCCACAAGGCTCGCAGGGCCATGCCGCGAGCGCACATAGACATTGCATCACACAGCCGAGCGCAAGGTGCCAATTTGTTAAACGTTTTGCCTCATAGAGTAGGGTCCTTAGGACCCTACTGGAAAAATGGACCCTGAGTTGTGCTTAACAAAAATCAAACGGTTACAGAGGCCATTCTTTTATGGTCTCAGGGGTATTTTGGGAATGTCAAAGAAAGATGGATTCGAAATGTGCGGCCAGAATGAAGCCACTTAAGTAAAATTCTGATCTGGTGGCTACGATTGATGTAGGCTAAGGTGTAGCTCGCATTGTTGCGTCAGATACTCCCGCGAGACATGATTGGGCAGAAGCAAGTTAAATCTGTAGGCCGTGTTACATGAAGGTGGATTGGGGATTCGATGTAACGCGCATATGATGCGCAGGAGCATGTGATCCAGATCTTTCAGCTAGTATCGCATCTGATCGCACCTGACATGATTGAGAAGATCTAGCAGATGAAATTAAATCCTGCTTTTTTTTATCCGATCCAATGGCCAAATTTTAGAGATTTTGCCTACACCAGTCAATGCTCGACAACTCCGTATGATATGTCAGCGGAGGCGGCGATAGGATGTGGCATGGCAAACAGAATCAGCTCTAAAGACTCCATTTGTTTTGTTGTGATTGACCGAACTTCAATAGGCCATATCTTGGCCGTCCGAACTCCGATTCGAGTGATTCAAGTTCCCACCTTCTCCATTTTTGAAGATGAATCCATTGGAGCAACTTTGAAGGTCTGATAGTGCGAGAAAACTAGGGTTTGCTAGAAAGCCATTGTTGGAGCATCTTGGATTTGATTTTTGGATTCCACCTTCTTCCTACTGCCATCATTGTCTCAGTAAGGCTAAGGAAGAGTGTTGTGAGCTTCTATTGAGCCCCCATAGAAGTTTTGTTTAGAAGAAATGTCATGAGTGGCCATTAAAAGTGGTGAACAAGCTCGTTAGAGTATTCCACAAAAGGAGTGATTACGCAGGGAAGGTAATATCTCACACAAACCCTCATTATGATATATGTGCTTAGTGGGAAGGGTTTGTAATCAAAATATTCATGTATTTTTAGTCTACTAGGTTGGGGCTTAGCAGACATTGGGTTGCAGCTCATATTAGGGTTGTAGCTCGTCTTATCCTGGTGGTGTGGCACCTCGCTGTTGTATCAGTTGAACTCCACCCATTATTATTATGTATTGGATATAATACGAAACCCTAGTTAGGGTATTACTCCGTGGACTAGCCATCACAGTATGTAATTGGTGAACCATGTTATATTTTGTGTTGTGGATGTATATGTAGATGCCTATGTGTGTAGAATAAAAGTTCGTGTGCTGCAGGTCTGGGTGTACACACTTGGTAGGCCAAGCCTCTGGTATGGATACATGTGGGTATATGGTTGGTGTGTGCACGACATGTGTTTGACTAACTGGTTGTGAGAAAAATCCGTTTGATAGCTTAAGGCAGCATTCAATGAACAACAACTCCTGACAGCAGTGACCAAAGCAGTAGGCCAGATCATCTCAATGTAATTTTTTGTGTAGGTACTGATTCACCCCCCTCCCCTCTCAGTGACCATCTGGGATTAACAAAACAGAAACAATGGTATCCTTGGAAATCCCAAGAATTATCCTCCCACAAGGATGCCGGTAAATCACTTACCCAAAAAAAAAAAAGGATGCCGGTAAATCCGAAAGAGAGTCCAAGAAAACTAACTGGGCTGCCATCTTTGCTAAGATGTCAGCCACCGGATTGGCCTCCCAGAGACAATAAAATATCTTCTAGGGAATGGAAGCAGGGTATACGTGAAGAACTCTCCATTGTTGTTGGTGTCATTACCTCATACAAGGGGAAGTGGGGGAAGAGAAAAATGCATTTTTTTTTTAGATTCTGTTGAATCTAATATGCTGCCAAAAATTAAGTTCTATCGTGTGATCCTAACAGTAGGAGTTAATCAGTAAAATTGTGGATGTTATGTGTCTTGAATTCATGTACATGTGTGTGTGTGTGCACGCGTGTGCATGCGTGTGTTTGTGGTTTCAAGCTAAGATTTAGAGAAAGATTGCTCTTGAGAGATCTTCATTATATTACATCAGTTTGACATAGTAAACTATCTTCATCTTCTCCAATAAATATAGCATATCGTTTTCATTTGTGAACCATGTTAAATCTTTATCATTTCACTTGAATTATTAATTAACTGCCTCAAAAAAATCTCACAAAGAGAAAGAAGAGTCCCACATGATCAAAAGTACTAGCAAGTAGCAATAATGGGAAAAGTGCAAAGGTGTTCAAGGGCTTAACCCTAGAAGGGAAAAAAAGAAAGACAAAAGGCGGAGAGAGATCAGTCAAAAAGGAGTAGAGAAAGAAGAGAAGGGTGTTTACAAAAGGAGCGTCCACTTTCTGCAATTAATTAACATTTATATGCATTATTATAAGGATCACATCTCTGTGATCTCAAAACTCACTTCCGACTTTTAGTGAGAAAATTAGATTCGATCCTAACCCAAATTAAATTTTATTTTAACTAATCTAACTTTCCTTCTACTTGCGAGTTTGCGTCTGGAGATATGCACTTGATCACAAAATCAAATATCACCCTAACTTTAAGATAATGTGTGGCCGGACTACGGGGTAAATAAATTTTCATATAATAATTGAGAAAAAAAATATATGATATTTTATTCCAAAAAATAAATATTATTCTGGACTTCCTACACTTTCAAATGTTTGGTCGTCACGGGTAAACGATAATGCCATTAAAAGTTATCAAAACTAGTCTAAGCAATGAACTATACAATGGAGCTGAATAGATCCACAGAGGTTCTCTTCTCCAAACCATAATAATAATAATAATAATAATAATAATAATAATAATAATAATAATAATAATAATAATAGTAAGTAAAATCAAAACAAAACAAAATAAATAAACAAATAAAATAAAAAACCAAAAAAAAAAAATGATTAAGAGTATATTTGTGAGAAGAAAATAATGACTTTTTTTTTTTTTAGCTATAAGTCAACAAAGAATATATTAATAAAACCAAAGAAAGAATACACCGATAACTCAGTGTTGGGGAAAAAGACTAGTTAGTCATAGATATATTTTCCTAATTTTTTTGAATGAAAGAACGAGAGACAAAATCCAACAAAAAAAGATTAAATGAAGCTTACAATATATATATACATACTTTTTTGGGTCACCATTTTCTTTCCTAAAGTGAAAAACGAATGAATTAAAGTTCAGGTTACCTATAAAAGTTCAGGTTGCCACTAAAACCAATTCATCTTTTTCCAATGCTTTTCATAAAAAAATGTTGGAACCTTGGTCAAATTGAGCAGTTGAGAGCAATTTTGTGTGTGTTGTCATTGTTGGCAACCTTGGCAACCTCTAAACAGTTGGCAAAGTGATATGGAGGAGAGAGAGAATGTCAGTAGGCAGTGTATCCAGTCAATAGACAGAGTAGACAGTCAGTAGGCATAGTTGGACAGTCAGAAGCCTATATGGAAGCCAATGCATAGCTCTATGTGCTTGCAGTTCAATAAAAGAAGACAGAGAAAGTAGAGAGAGAAAATAGAGAAAGAGAAAGGAGAGAGAGTGTCTGTGGATCGCATTGAAGTCGCATAGACAGACATGGTGACTGGGTTGGTGCAGTAGCAGCAGTTGATGAAAGAGACTAGCAGAAGAGAGAGAATGAAGACTGATAAAAGAAAAAGAAAAAAGAGAGAGAAGGAGGAGAAAGAAAGAAGAGAGAGAAGAGGAGAGAGGGCGGTGGGGACCAGGTGGGTCCCACATGAGGTGGCTAGTCACCCCTGGCATCAAGCCAGCCCAGCATGGCAGCAGCCTTGGCCAGCACAGGCAGCCCAAGTGCAGCAGGCTAGGCCAGGACAGCCGCGCGCACAGCAGCCATGCCCAGCACCCAAGCCAAGCCAGCAGCATGCCATGCGCACAGCAAGGTAGTAGGGCCCTGCCAGCTAGCAAGCAACACCAGATGGCACTGCCAGCGTAGCAGCAAGCCCCCTAGGCCCGCAAGGTAGCAAGCCACACAGGCCATGCTTGCCACGGGCTCAAGACAGCTCCCCCCGCAAGGCTTAAACCGTCATGCATATGAGGTGTTTGACTGAATGCCGAAGAGAACAAGCCCCTTAGAAACCTACTGGAAAAAAATTGGTTTACAGGCCATTACCACTCATTTACAGGGGTATTTTGGTCAAAAGAAAAGTAGCATATTCGACTTCAACGGCTCAGATTGAGCCATGATGCTTTGATCCTGAACGAGTGACTCAGATTGAGGCGGGATCTGGTGTAGCTCAAACGCTCCGTCAAGATGCTCCCGCGACTTATCTCATTAGTCGGATGCAACTTAACAAGTTGCACCGCATTGCACGGAGATCGCTCTTTGATTTAATGTGGTGCGCGTACAGTGCGATGTTGAGCCGCATCGCAGTTGAGATCGGTTGACTTGATGAAGGAGATCCCGCGCTTTTGACGTCGATCTAATGGAAATTAATTCAAGATTCTGTATTGTCCAATCAGAAATCGACAACGCTGTATGGGCATTAGCGGAGGCAGTGTTCCCATGTGGCACGGCACACTTGATCAGCGCCTGAAGATTCCATTGATATGTTTTCATTGGCCAATCTTTAACTAACCATATCTTGGTCGTTCGATGTCTGATTTGGCTGATTCAAAGTCCCATGGACTCATCTGCTTGAGCTTAATCCATCTGTAATGAATTGGGACAATTTTGAGAAGGAGAGCTGCAGGTTTTTGAAGAAACAAGGGTTTTGAGCTCTCTTTGTGTGTAAATCCATCTCCACCTACCTCTCTTTGATATTAATGATTATATGAAGCATGAGAGAGGTAGTGTGAGCAATTATTTATGAGTAGTGAGTGTTTTGTGTGGTTGGGGTTGTGTGAGATGAGTTGGGAGAGTGACAAACTCCCACATATGTTGAAGAAACTCACCCACCACCATTGAGAAGCTTGGGAAGATCATTTGGTGAGCACAACACATGCCGTAATCACGCTGGGAAGTTAATCATGCAAACAAATCCTATTTGTTTATGCCAATGTTATATAGGAAGGGTTTGTAAGCATTTATTATATGAATCTTTGTAACCTGTCAAGTTGGGGGCTTGACAGGATTAAGGATTGTTGCCTAGGACTCAGTTGTAGCTGAGAATGTGGTCGGTGTTGTAGCATCTGTGTTGTAGGTACAATTATAGCATTAAAGTAGCATATTGGGTATAATACGAAACCCTGGTTGGGGTATTTCCCCGTGAAGTAGCTATCACAGTATGTGATAGGTGAACCACATTACATAGTGTGTTATGTGGATGTGGATGAGTTTTTTTTTGTGATTGTGGAATAGAAGTGCATGGTTTGTAGGCTGGATATGCACACTTGGTAGGCCAAGACCTTGGTATGGATACCTGTGGGTGTGTGGTTGGTGTGTATTACGAAATGTATTTAACAAATTATGTGAGTGAATACGTTTCATAGTCAGCTGAAGGCAGCACAACATAGACAAACAGCTAAAGGCAACATTGTGGTTTAGTTGGGCAGACTTCACAGAGTTAAGAAAAAAATTTTAATCCCCCCCTCCTTTGTGTTGACCTGGGAATCATAAAAGCTATGCCTTTTTGGGAATAAAAAATAAACACTCTAAGAAATGCCAATATGACTAATCATTTTCATATCATCACTACAGAAGTAAACAAAATTAATTGGTCTTTCGAAAATACACTGATGGAAACTAGAACGTAGAAAAAGAAAACTGAAAGAAAAGGAAAGAAATTTAAGCTTGTGTATAATGATATTGGACTAAAAATTAGCTTTCTTTATATATTGGTGAACTGAAAAAAATGCGTTAAAAAACATAAGGCAGACTTCTTTCATTACCGCAGACCATGTAATTCAAATTTTTTGGGATCCACATTTTTTATTTATGGCTAATTGGACAGATGGGAGATCAGACCAGTAATTTTTTTATTGAAGATGTATAAAATAACGAAAAAGGAACAACACATTGGAAAGAGTTGTAACTTATCATGGTTTTTTACTTACAAAAAAAAAAAAAGTGATACCATGCGAAGAACTCTCCGTATATCTTGTATATTCTTTTTTCATTAAATTTTAACACAACTAAAGGCTTCCTAATGAAACCGTTGCTTTAACCAAAAAAAAAAAAAAAAATTCAACTGTTGCAAAATGGTGAACTTCATATGGACTGGGGACTTGGGGGCTTGGATCATCTGTAGCTATGCAGCCCCTGCAGCTCTGTCTAGGCCATTGGATTGCATTGGATGCACATATAGATGTGCTCTCATTGGCCAGGATGGGACTGCAGGGGCTGCACGGCTGTAGAAAACCCAAGCCCAGGGACTTGGAGCTTTCAAAAGCAATAGTTTTGAAAAGGTCAACTTTGTGCACTTCTAAATCTAAAAGAGGTTTGGCTATTAGGCTTCTGAGAGATGTGTTGTTTTTTTCCTTTCCATTATGTAATTTGAAGTCAATTCCCAAAAAATTTGCATAAGCCAAAATCACCGAACCAGTATGATTGAGGAAAAGCCTTAGCACCTGTTAGGATTGGGAGTGCGCAAACAAGAAGATTAAACGTGGTTCAATAGAAAAATATAGATTTCTTCATTCCTAACAAAAATCCACAATCTCCATCTGACAGGCTTATCTCCTCTGTCAGCCTTATCTAGGTTTTCCCATACAGAGACAATATATAGGCAAAACTGGAAACCCTAATCCCCACATAATTATCGATTTACCCCAGTACATATAGTAGACCCAAACCCTAATAGAAGTACAATCCCAGTAATCATGTGAACCCTATAGAATACAAGACACCAAACCCAACAACACTCGCACAACATGAGTTTCCCAAAGAGCATCCATTAATGTTGAGTTTCACCTACTCACCAACCGGTTTTCTCTATTGAAGTTGTTAAATCCTTGTCCCTTTCGATGGTTGGATGATAATAAGAAGCCTATTGGCAAGAACCCAATAAGAGATAAATGAGATTGATCACGTCATTCTAAGAGAACCATCCTGCAAATCGATCCCAATAAACCTCATCGTCATAGTCATTGTTTGTTGCTTCTTGGCCCTCATAGCAAGATAGACTCCCCAAGCCATAACCGTCGGCCTGTGGAAAAGAAACTTTGCATCCAAATTTCCTTCACGCTCATCACCGATCACTTGCGTTTCCACCATGAGAGGAAAGTTCAATGCTATCAAAACCCCTCCAATGCAAATTAAAAATCCCCAGAAAAGAACACCAAACCACCCTTGCAAATGGACAATGCAATATGGATGAATGAATCCCCAGCCTGATGCACCTATAACTCATTCCATGCCCATCTGACTGAAAACCTTCCCGAAGATGTGTCAGTCCAAATCAGTTAATCATCACAACTATCTGCTAGTAATGGGATCAATTTCGCTGACTCAATAATCTCCTTTAAAATCTGAAAAAGACTATCGGAAAGTTCCACTGCCCATTCTGGATAAAATCAGATAGCAAAATCTTGGAGTTCTTGAAAACTTCAGTACCAAGCCTTTAAGCTTTCATTATGATAAAATCCCCCAACCAACAACATCTACAAGAATTCAATCTTTGTACCATCCCCTATCAATCAACGGCATCTACAAGAAACTGTTGGGATTGGGCCATATTTGGTCCACTCCCATGGGAGTATTTGGAATTGGTCCCATATAGAAGTTATGAGCCCATATGGAAGTGAATTCTCTTTATTGAGTTCTGAATTTGAAATTTGAAATAGATCCTCTCACTTTGGAAATAACCAATAGGAGTTATTTCTTTCAAGGAAAGAAAGAGATTTAGTGAAAATTTGTATGGAATGTAAGATCTCTCTTTAGAGTAGCCATTGACGTTGTTTTGAAGCTCACTTTTGGGATTTCTCTTGGAAAAGAAGAAGTGCAGATTTTTCATAAAAGGTTTTACCTCAAGTTTTTGCTCTTTCTTTCACGCTCTTATTTTGCCGACAGATCGAAAAAGCAACGTGTGCTTTTCGATGTTTTTCTCTAATTGATTGAAAGATTGTTTGGGGCTTCTAGAGGTGAGAAAATACCATTAATGGTGGTTGAGAGGTAACCTTGTATTCCTCCAAGTTACTTGTTTGCATTTTTTTGTGATCCTTAAGTTTGGGTACAAAGCTTGAAAAGATTAAATCTTGTAATCCCATTATCATTATAGTGGAAGTTTTTTACTCGACTAGGTCTCGTGGTTTTTCTCTTCACATTGAAGGGTTTTTCACGTAAAAATAGTGGTGTTGTGGTTGTGCTTGTAGATTACTTATTTGTTTCTTTCATTAAAATTTTATTGGCTTAATATCTTTAATTCACACATAGACGAGAAATATTCAGTGCCTAACAAGTGGTATTAGAGCTAAGTTATTTTTATTCGTATGTGAATTAGAGATGGATACTAATACATCTTCTAGGATGATTAGTTTAAATGAGAACAATTGGTTAATCTGGAAAGTCAAGATGGAAGACCTCCTCTATTCTAGATACTTATATTTACTAATTGAAGGGATAGAGAAGAAATCAGAAACTATGTCAGAAACTATGTCTGATGATGATTGGAAGAAACTTGATAGGAAAGCTATTGCTTGTATCCGACAATGGTTGGATGATGTTGTATTCCACCATGTGTCAACTGAAACTATTGCAAATTCTTTGTGGAAGAAATTGCATAATTTATATGAAAGAAAAACTGCTGGAAATGAAGCTTTTTTTGATTAAAAAGCTTGTTAACTTGAAATTTAAAGAGAATGGTTCAGTTGCAGAGCATTTAAATGAAATTCAGAGCATTGTAATTCAGTTGACAACTATGAAGATGGTACTAGATGATGAGCTACAAGCATTGTTATTGCTAAGCTCATTACTTGATAGTTGGGAGACTCTGGTTGTCTCTCTTAGCAATTCAAGCACCTAAAGGGATTGTCACTATGAGTCAAGTTACAAGCAGTTTATTAAATGAAGAAATGAGAAGGAAATGTTCAAATTCCTCCCACCCACATGCATTAGTTACAGAAGAACGGGGGAGATCAAAATACAAGAAAAATCATAGCCAAAGCAAATCAAAAGGAAGATCCAAATCAAGAAAAGGAATTACTTGTTTTTATTGCAAGAAACCCAAACACATGAAAAGGGAGTGCTGAAAGCTCAAACAAAAGAAAGGAAAAGATGGTGGTAAAAATAAAGAACAACAAGAAACTACTGATGTTGCTTCAAATGAGGTTCTAATTTTCTCTTTATGTGGTGATAGTTGTGTTAGTACAATTTGTGATGAATCTAGTTGGGTCATTGATTCAGGAGCATCATTCCATGCTACTTCACATAGAGATTTCTTTACCATGTACAAATCAAGAGATTTTGGTTCGGTAAGGATGGAAAATAATGGTGTTTTCGAAATTATTGGAATGGGTGATGTTTGCATCACAACCAATGTTGGTTATAAGATGATTCTCAAAGATGTAAAACATGTACTAGTTCTCAGATTGAATCTCATCTCAATTGGTAAGGTTGATGATGAAGGGTATGAGTCACAGTTTGGCAATGGAGTATGGAAGCTGAAAAAGGGTTCTCTTATTGTGGCAAAAGGCAAGAAATGTTGCTCTCTTTACAAGACTGAGGCACGATTATCCAAAGGTGAAGTGAATACTACTTTTGAAGACTCTCCATCAGATTTGTGGCATCGACGACTTGGTCATATGAGTAAGAAAGGTTTGGAGATTTCAGCAAAGAAAAATTCTCTTTCAAATCTCAAAGGTACATCTCTAACTCCTTGTGATCATTGTTTGGTTGGAAAGCAGCATAGAGTTTCTTTTCCAGTTATAAAATTTAAAAGAAATACTGAAATTCTTGACTTAGTTCATTCAGATGTATATAGTCCCATGAAAGTAAAAACTCTTGGTGGTGCTTTGTAATTTGTTACATTTATTGATGATGCATCTAGTTTAGAGTTTTGTCATGAAAAACAAAGATCAGGTGTTTGGGATTTTTCAACAGTTTCATGTCATGGTTGAAAGAGAAACAGGGAGACGGCTCAAATGCATTCGCACAGATAATGGTGGTAACTACATTGGTCAATTTGAAAAATATTGCAATGAGCATGGTATTCGACATGAGCAAATCGTTCCTAAGACCCCTCAGCATAATGGTATAGCAGAAAGAATGAACCGCACTATCCCAAAGGATATGGAGCAGAAAAGATGTTTCCTATGAACACTTGAAGGTATTTGGTTGTAAGACTTTTGTACATATCCCAAAAGAAGAGAGGACCAAGCTTGATGACAAAGCCAAGCAATGTATTTTTTTGGGATATGGAGATGACAAGTTTGGTTATATGCTATGGGATCCGATTGAGAAGAGACTGATCAGAAGCCGAGATGTATTTTTTGAGAAAATCAAACTTTTTCAGATTTTGACAAGGAAGAACTACTGAAGATTATTGTAGATGAGCTACCAGAAATCCAGTCACCTTTACCCATGCATGAAAATCATAGACATCAAACTCATGATGAAGAAAATCAAGGTAATGGTGATGAAACTCCTCAAATTATTAGTGATGAATATGCTAATAATGAGGTAGATGGTAATATTGAACAAGGTGAGCAGCCTCTTCAAGAAGAACCACCTTTGTTGAGAAGGTCACAAAGAGATAGAGCACCTTCATCAAGATATCGATCAACAGAGTATGTTACACTTACTAAAAGTGGTGAGCCAGAAAATTTTAAAGAAGCTATGTTGCATGAGGCAAAAGATCATTGGAAGAAAACTATGCAAGAAGAGCTTGAATCATTGCATAAGAACAAGACTTATGAGTTGGTTGAACTACCAAATGGTTGAAAAGCTTTGAAAAACAAGTGGGTGTACAAACTGAAAAATGAAGATGACAAGAAGAAAATGAGGTACAAGGCAAGACTAGTTATTAAGGGATTTGGGTAGAAAAATGGTATTGACTTTGATGAAATCTTTTCTCCCATTGTGAATATGTCTTCTATTCGAACTATCCTTGGTTTAGCTGCTAGTCAAGATTTGGAGATTGAACAGTTAGATGTCAAAACAATTCTCTTGCATAGTGATTTAAAAGAAGAAATTTACATGGAACAGCCAGAAGGTTATGTTGTGAAAGGCAAATAACACATGGTATGCAAATTGAAGAAGAGCTTATATGGGCTGAAGCAAGCACCAAGGCAATGGTACAAGATGTTTGACTCATTCATGATGAGTCATGAGTTCACTAGAACTACTGTAAACCATTGTGTTTATTTTAGAAAATATTCAGATTCTTCCTTTATTATTCTCTTGTTATATATTGATGACATGCTTATTGTGGGTCAAGATACTAACTTGATTAACAGGTTAAAAGAAGAAATGAGCAAAGTCTTTGACATGAAGGACCTTGGACATGCAAAAGATATTTTAGGCATGACAATTAAGCGTGATAGGAAAAACAAGAAGTTGTGGCTATCACAAGAAAAATATATTGAAAAGGTGCTTGAGAGGTTCAAGATGAAAAATGCTAAACCTGTAAGTACACCATTAGCTAATCATTTCAAGTTGAGTGCCAAGTTGTCTCCAACCAGTGATGAAGAGAAGAAAAAAATGGAGAATATCCCCTATGCATCAGCAGTAGGGAGTTTAATGTATGCTATGGTATGCACTAGACCTGACATAGCACATGCCACTGGTGTTGTTAGCAGATACTTAGCAAATCTACGTAAGCCACATTGGGAAGCTGTAAAATGGATTTTAAGGTATCTAAGAGGCACATCCAAAATGTGCTTAAGCTTTAAAAAATTCACAATCAATGGTCGAAGGCTATACAGATTCAGATATGGCAGGTGATTTGGATAAAAGAAAGTCTACTTCAGGTTATTTGTTTACTTTTGCATGGGGAGCCATCTCTTGGCAATCAAAGCTGTAAAAATGTGTTGCACTTTTAACTACTGAAATAGAATATATTGCTGCCACAGAAGCCTATAAGGAGATGCTATGGTTGAAGCGTTTTCTTATAGAGTTGGGTTTGGAACAGAATGAATATGTGGTTAAGTGTGACAGTCAAAGTGCCATTGATTTAAGCAAGAATGCTACATTCCACTCTAAGACTAAACGCATTGAGGTGTGGTACCATTGGATTCGAGATGTCTTAGAAAATGGTTTGATAAAGATCAACAAAATTCATACTGATAGGAATCCATCAGACATGATGACGAAGACAGTGCCAAAGGATAAGCATGAGCTATGCAGAGCTTTGGCAGGTATGGACAGCATGTGAGTTTTCAGTATAGGGGAGCCCTCCTCATAGGTCTGGAGGGGGAGTTTGTTGAGATTGGACCATATTTGGTCCAGTCCCATGAGAGTATTTGGAATTGGTCCTATATGGAAGTTATGAGCCCATATGGAAGTGAATTCTCTTTATTGAATTCTGAATTTGAAATTTGAAATGGAAACTCTCACTTTGGAAAAAACTAATGGGAGTTATTTCTTTCAAGGAAAAAAAAAGATTTAGTGGAAATTTGTATGGAATGTAAGATCTCTCTTTGGAGTAGCCATTGACGTTGTTTTGAAGCTCGCTTTTGGGATTTCTCTTGGAAAAGAAGAAGTGCAGATTTTTCATAAAAGGTTTTACCTCAAGATTTTGCTCTTTCTCTTATGCTCTTATTTTGCCGACGGATCGAAGAAGCAATGTGTGCTTTTTGATGTTTTTCTCTAATTGATTGAAAGATTGTTTGGGGCTTCTAGAGGTGAGAAAGTACCATTAATGGTGGTTGAGAGGTAATCTTGTATTCCTCCAAGTTACTTGTTTGTATTATATTTTCTTGTGATCCTCAAGTTTGGGTACAAAGTTTGAGAAGACTAAATCTTGTAATCCCATTATCATTATAGTGAAAGTTTTTTACTAGACTAGGTCCCGTGGTTTTTCTCTTCACATTGAAGGGTTTTTCCCATAAAAATAGTGGTGTTGTGGTTGTGCTTGTAGATTACTTATTTGTTTCTTTCATTAAAATTTTCTTGGCTTAATATCTTTAATTCACACATAGAGGGGAAATATTCAATGCCAAACAGAAACCCAATCCCATATTTTCTTTATGCCCATCCATATAGCCGATAAAGGAATTGAAGTGCGGAACACCCCCCCTCTCTCTCTCTCTCTAGTAAAGTACCTCCCCCTAACATGCTTTGCAAAAGCAAAGTCTGACATTTTTATAGTCCAGCATTGCTTCACCAACATTGAAAAACTCATATCATGGAGCCTACAAATGCCTAGCCCACCCTCCATTTTAGGTCTACAGACCGACCTCCAATTAATAGTATTTTTTTTTCTTTTTATCTAGATCACCACTCTAAATAAAGTTACACATCTTGGATTCCACTTGCTTAATAAGAGAAAGCGAACAGTAGTATACAAAGAAATTGTGCACCAGGACACTGGAGAGAACAAAAAGAAGGCTTTCATTCCATTCGGAGAACTTCTTTTGGAACCTGTGTAAGAGTTCCCACTATTAACAGAGGTAAAGCTACATGTGAGGACAATGAGAAACAGTTTGCACTCTTCCTCGGGACTATCGAGAAAATGTTTTTTTGTTGGAGTCACCACCTAGATTAAGGATCTAGGACCTCTAAAATGTAGCCTCACCATAAGGTAAGACCTCTATTGATTCATGACCCAATGTATCAGCTTTTTGGTCTATCTCATAGATCGGGTAAGTATTCAAGGTACGATTATGGGAAGGTGTTAGGCACCCAAACCACCCGATCAAGATCGGCCTCCTAAACTTTCCTTAGACTCTAGTTCTGATTGTGCTTGTCAACTGGATGACTATGACTCAAATGAAGGGATGTCCTAAACTAAGTTGCTAAATTCTTCTAACTTAGGGTTCAGCCAAACATGTTTTAAAGCAAATAAACAAGCAATGTAATGTACAGTGAACCAAACCAAATGATGGTTTGGTCCCGAACTGAGTATGAGATATCCATCTCAAACTGCCTATGTATTCCAGTCCTAGAAATCAAGTCCAAAATGTAGTTCGAAACATATTGTTATTAAAGCTTATGGATGTGAATTGTGCTTGAGCTTCATTAGATTCAATTGTTCAAGTTGAGATTTATGCTTGATGAATGGTTGAGATTAAATCCAGATAGTCTATTTGGACTAAAAGTACCATACTTGGAGAGTCCTCCAAACTGCCTACGTATTCCAGAGGTCCTAGAAATCAGGTACAACATAGTTCGTTAGGGTAGTTTGATGATGCCGAATAAGACCGGCTCAATCTGAGAAGGGTGATGTAGAATAAAACCAATACAGTACGAAAGAGTGATGTCGCACAGGACCGACATAGTCCAATAAGGTGATGTCGCATAGGACCGATACAATCCAAAAAGGTGATGTTGCATAGGACCAACACAGTCCGAAAAGGTGATGTCACATAGGACCGACACAGCCCAATAAGGTGATGTCGCATAGGACTGACATAGTTCAAAAGGGTAATGTCGCATAGGACCGACACAGTCCAATATGGTGATGTCGCATAGGACCGACACAGTCCAAAAAGGTGATGTCGCATAGGACCGACACAATCCAATCAGGTAATGTCGCATAGGACCGAAACAGTCCAATAGGGTGATGTCGTATAGGACTGACATAGTCCAAAAAGATGATGTCGCATAGGACCGACACAGTCCAATTAGGTAATGTCGCATAGGACCAACACAGTCTAATAGGGTGATGTCGTATAGGACTGACACAGTCCAAAGAGGTGATCGATGTCGCAGAGGACCGACACAGTCCAAAAAGGTGATGTCGCATAGGACCGACAAAGTTTAAAAAGGTGATGTTGCATAGGACCGCCATAGTCCAAGAAGATGATGTCGCATACTGTCCAATCAGGGTGACCTACGTGGGTTGGAATACAGTAGTCCTGTAGGACCAAGTGATAATCCTAAGAGATCTAACAGTTGGATTCACGTCACACCTATCTAGGTTTCTGCACCTTAAGGGAGATAAACTGAGGGGGTAGGGATCGTCATAAAGCTACCCTTGAACTGAAAACCCTAATTTTAAAATTGTTGGGCTTGGCTTAATCATTCTTGATTAAAGATTTTTTTTATCATTTTCTCATTTACCACCCCCATGAATGTGGGTGCCTAAATGAATGTCCCCATGTCACACCCCAATTCTGATCCAACCAGAATGGTGTGAGTGAACCGTCATTGAACCAACGGTTCACACCAGGATCTCGAATAGGCCGTGTTCACCCATACAAACCAATTACACATAACCACAATCAGAATATAAATATACAGCGGAAGACTTTAAATAGAATGAACTGAGTATCTAATGATAATTTAAATAAATATCCCATTATTCAAATTCAAACACATAGAATAATAATCTTTACACCCCTTTAATCCAATAAAAAATAACTGAAATAAATAAATAAAACAAATCAAAGGTACACGCAGAAAGGGCACTCGCATGAAGCATCATGCTCGTCCTCCCCTGCTTGTACATCCAAAGCAGCTACACCACCGTACGCCGGAGCGTTCACATAGTCGTCCACAGTGTATCCTGCACCAACATCTGAAAACAATGTATATACAAAGGGTGAGCACACAACACAGCTCAGTAAGACAATCAGACAGTTTCACAAGATTATGCATGAGTAACAATCAATTTTATGCTGTGGTCTGGTTTTAAGTTTGCAATGTGCTATAGAAAGGTTTGGTGGCCCCCGCACCTCTATACACGAGTGTGTGGCATCGCACAGTAGATCACACTACCACCAACCCACATGCACCCATCATGGAATAGAGATAGAGCTAAGGTATACCCGCACCTCCCCTGATACTCTACCCATACCAGTACCTAAGCCCCTACCGGCCGGGGCTCGCAAACCGGGCTCGCAACTAACCAATCCTATATGTCAACAATGTATGCTCTATCCCAAGACAGCCGCTACGGCATAGAGATAGAGCTAGAGCTGCAGGCCGGGCCGGAGACCATAATACCTCACCTCCCCCTGATACCCTATCCGCAACTAACCCACTAGGATAGAAACAATACGCAGGTAGACCCTATCCCAACATAACTCCCTACGGCATAGAGATAGAGCTAAAGCATCGTGGACAAGCCAGCGTTGACTCGGAATCCACAGTACCACATAACAATGGCCGGGACAACATCAATATCGGAGACCACCGTACCACGACCTTCCCCGATACCCCACCCTTACCAAGCATGTTAAGACGGGAATACTACAAAAGGTGCCGGTGTGAAGAGTGATCCCGGGCCCATGCCCCACTCCACACACCAACGAAAACAATCACATGCCTAACAATCACATCCTATGAATGCATGAACAATAATAATAACTGAAAGTAAAGGATGGCATGTGAATATGCACAAACATCACATCATAGATATTCAATGATTAACAATAATTTACTGTCCATTAATTATTAGGTTTAGGTCAGATTCCCTTACCTGACGCTCGTTCGATAACTTGCTCCACGTCGCAAGGTCCAAACGATAAGTCACAAAGTCCTACATAATATTAGGGTTTCATTAGAATATATTATTTAGGGTTTCATGTTGGTCGGAAACCAACAGAGATCACAAAATACCCTCACAGAGCTGACCGGTGGCATGTACTGGTCGCAGCTCTGTGGAAAAGACTGGCGACCGGTATGGTCAGCCGGTCCCCCACAAACAACCTCCCGAGAGGTAGCGGTCGCAACATACCGGTCCCACTATGTGCAACCGGTATAGTCGACCGGTATGTCTCCGGAAGACCATACATGGGTTCTTCGACTGCCGTTGATCATCCTCCACGGATTCTCAGGGTTTTCTCTATCCATTCTAAGTCTAGGCTTTGAGTTAGAGTTATCCCCAACTCATTCAAGTCTCGTTTCGGTGAATATCATCTCGAAACTCAAATCTAGGGTTTGACGGCCACTTAGGGTTTATTGCCAATTTAGGGTTTTAGATCAATACCTACTTTGCATGGTATTGATCCACCCACACAACTATCATAGGGTAAGAAGAGGGATTCAAACACTTACCGTTGACAAGCGTAACGAGAGCTTCGTCAAACGGTAATGGCGGCACCTCCTTCTTCTTCCTAGCTCCTTCTCCATTTCCACCTCTTTCTCTTCTCTAGAGTTTGTGAGAGACAATGGAAAGGATTTGAGGGGTTTAAGGGTGTATTTATAGGCTAAAAATAGGGTTTAGTAACCCTACTAGAATTAGGAAACTTCTAGGATTTGAAATCAGGAAAGCGGGACCCGCAGAGACCAATTTCCAAATTCCAGCACATAGCTGTGCAGGCCATACCGGTCGACCGGTACCATCATCCGGTACCATCGACCGGTATACCTAAAATCAGGTATAATTGGTCGACTTCGGTCCGATTTCGTACCTGTTTGTTATCCGCTTGCCCTGTCTGGCTGGGTGATGATCGGAAGACCTGTCACGACACAAAACCAAGGTTAGACCGGGTTTTTAGAGTGCGGGTCTTACACCCCACACCTATAAATGTCCTCTAGAAGTGTTTACGCATGGCAGTTCGACTAGGGTATAGCAGAAAAGTAAATTTTTGCCTAAGCAATATATACCATTCAAGCATGGTAGTGACATTCAAAACATAGTAGTCGATCAGAAGATAGTATGCAAACACTCAAGACATGATAGTGTGATCCAAACATAATAGGCGAATAATCCAAACATGACACCGTACATAAACATAGTATGCGAGTGTGTGAGACAGAGATCATCAGAAACAAACATGATATTAACACAGTGTACATGTAAGACCCGCACTCCATGAACCCAATCTAAACCTTTAATTCATGTCATAACAGGTCTTCCAATCATCACCGTGCCATATGGAACGAGCGGATGACAACCAGGTACGAAAATGGACCTAAAAGTATGATATTTTTTATACCGGTCTATGGTACGGTTGATGGTACCGGTCGACCGATATGTCTGCACGGGCAGACTGGTTAGATCCAGAAACAGATCTCTACGGGTCCCACTTTTCAAATCTCCAGCCTAGGGACTTTTCTAACGTACGAAAACTTCCTAAACTCTATCCTAGTCTATTTAAGGACCCTTAAACCTCCTTAGAACTCTTTGATTGATCCTCACAAACCCTAGAGAGGAGAAAGAGATCGAAGAAGGAGAAAGAGCTAAGGAAGGAGGGAGAGGAGCCGTCGTTGGCCGTTTGACGAAGAACACCATAGTTGTGAACCAACGGTAAATGCTTGAACTTCTCTCTAAGTTAAGCATTATAGATGATTAATCATGAATTGATCTATACCATGCAAGGCGAGGTATTGATCTAAAACCCTTAAATTTACGTCAAACCCTAATACAGTCGATAAACCCTAGATTCAAATTCTATGTGCAACCACAGCCTCCCTGGACTTCCCGAGAGCATGGGGTCGTTTTCTATTCTATGTCTCGTAGGTCCATTCTAAGAATGTTCTATGGCTCATAACTATGATTTTTACACACTTTCCATTGTCTATGATGATTACTTTCATGGATTCCTTCGAAACTCATCCATGGGTAGATGATTTGGGTTTCTCCCAACCCTAACTTCTTCATAAGCTATTCTAGGGTCTTACATAATTCATAGAAAAATGTATTCATACCTTAGGGTTGTTGAGATTCAGATATTTCTCTGAATTCCTTCTCTTTAGTTGTCTTATCAAATTCTCCTTCTCTTCTTCTTCTCTTCCTTCTCTTCTCTTTCTCTCACTTTCAATTAGGGTTCCAAAAGGAGTGAAAGAGGCTAAGGGACGTTCTATTTATAGAGGCAAACCTCTCAAAATACATCCCATCGAGATTAGGAAAGGACTCCCTGAAATTAGGAAAGTTTCCTAATTCACGGTTTCAGTCTGTCACCATAGGGTCGATGCTAGGGTCGCAGGATCCGTCAACCCTAGGGTCTCAAGTCATCCGAACCTAGGACTGAAAAGTCATGGGTTGGACTCTGTTGAGGTGGGGTCGACCCTACCTGTTTAAGCATGCGACCCTACCCTCATATTTATTGTTTTTGGGTCAAATTCATACCTGATTTTGTGATTTCCTTTACGCACTTGGTCCACTTGGCTCGACCATGATAGGTAGACCTGGTACAAGGTGGTAAGACTGGTTAGTTCGGTACGGGTCTTACAAGGATTGTCAACTATCTGTTACACCTTTATGAGATATGTTACACAGCTATGCAAGTGATACAAGGAATATCTATCGTATCCAATAGATTGAGTTATCTAAAATACAATATCGTATCATATCCAAGAGATTGAGTTATCTAAAATAGATTATCGTACCCAACAGATTGAGATCTGTTATCGCATGTGAGTTACCATGTCCTTGATTGTAAGAGTGAGTTGCGATTCCTGCTCTTGGATAGTAACAGACAGCCTAACAGTCCCCCGCAAGCGAACCGATCTTGGAGCGATGGTGTCACACCCCAATTCTGATCCAACCAGAATGGTGTGAGTGAACCGTCATCGAACCACATCTATATATTCCATCTTGAGTGACTCTGCCGTGATGTCGACTACAGATACTAGATACCCCACTCCCCCTTTCTCTAAGCATCGCTTGGCTTTTAGGGCGGAGAGAATCAGCTTCCGCTTCCTAGATAGTCTGATCCCAGTGAAGCTATATTCCCTTCCCTTTTGTCAGTAAGCACAAGCTTCCTTTCACCACATAAAAGGATGGCCGAATAATGGCCTAGACAATCCATCCCCAAAATGACATCAAAGTCTGCCATCTCGAGTAGTACTAGGCTTGCTTCTAAGTCTCGGCCCTCAATACATACAGTAAGTACATGGTCCATAATATTCGATCAAAGCCACTTCGACTCCTAGTGGAGAGCGAACTATCAAGCTTGGGTTCAAATGCTTGATTAGTAACTCCATTCGCTTCCCAAAAGAAATAGAAACAAAGGAGTGCGTGGCCCTAGAGTCAAATAATACTCTGGCGGGTATACCAGCTACATTTACAATTCCTGAAATTTTCTATCATCCCTTAGTTCTATATGCGCATACACACAAATGATAAAGATAAGCCAAATAGTAAGGGATAGAGTCGTACACGTGACCACATCAGGTGATGCAGCTGCTTCTTCAGTGGTGACCGCATAAACTCTTCCTTGCTGGGGAGGTTGCTTCTTAGGTAGAGTGCAGGTCCTTGCAATATGACCCACTTGCTGGCAGTTGAAACACTTTATATTCAGGTTGTATCCGGCATTCTGTGGCACAGGTGGTGCCGCATTGTTCCTTGCAAGCACTGTAGCGGTCTGAGCCCTGTATGGACGGAAGGGTCTATTGTTACCGCCACCCGAACTCTCACTAGCAGGTCTCTTCACTCCCCTGTTCTGAGCAAATAAGTTGTCCCTCTGACTAGACTCTATCACCCTCACAACCTGTACAGCCTCATTGTAGATCTTCTTGTCCAAACCCAATATGTGCTCTCTGATGCTTCCACGTAGTCCCATGGTGAACCTACGTGTCTTGGTCTCTTCCTCTTGCATACTCGCTGGTGCGAAGAAAAATAACTCCTCGTACCTCTGCTGGTAGGCATCCACAGTCGACTGGGACTACAGCAAATTAAGGAACTCCTTCTCCATTTGATCTCTGAAACTCTTCGGAAAGTATTTATCGGAGAAGACAGCCTTGAACACTTCCCAATCAACCTGCATATGCTTCGTCTCCAGATATGCCCGTGTAGAATTCCACCAAGCATTCACATCCTCCTTTAGCATATGAGTGGCAAACAGTACCTTCTCATCCTCTGTACAAGTCATCAGACGAAAATTTTTCTCCATCTCCGTAATCCACTGTGCCGGCCACAATGGTCTTCTTGCCTTACCGGTGAACGATGAAGGTTTCAACTTCAGGAATCTATCCACCGCATCAGTTTCTGATACCAAGTTGTCACACCCCAATTCTGATCTAACCAGAATGGTGTGAGTGAACCGTCATCGAACCAACGGTTGACACTAGGATCTCGAATAGGCCGTGTCCACTCATACAAACCATCACACATAACCACAATCAGAATATAAATATACAACGGAAGACTTTAAATAGAATGAACTGAGTATCTATTGATAATTTAAATAAATATCCAATTATCCAAATTCAAACACATAAAATAATATCCGTACATCTATTTAATCCAACCGAAAATAACTGAAAGAAATAAATAAAATCTGATCAAAGGTACACGCAGAAAGGGCACTCGCATGAAACGTCATGCTCGTCCTCTCCTGCCTGTACACCCAGAGCAGCAACATCACCATAAGCCGGGGCATTCACGTAATCATCCACAGTGTAACCTGCATCAACATCTAAAACAATGTACGTACAAAGGGTGAGCTCACAAATTAGCTTAGTAAGACAATCAGACAGTTTCACAATATTATGCATGAGTAACAATCATTTTATGTTGTGGTCTGGTTTTAAGTTTACAATGTGCTATAGAAAGGTTTGGTGGCCCCCGCACCTCTATACACTAATGTGTGGCACCTCATGAATCATACCCCCATCGGCCCATATGCACCCATCATGGAATAGAGATAGAGCTAAGATACCCCCGTACCTCCCCTGATACTCTACCTATACCAGTACCTAAGCCCCTACTGGCCAGGGCCCACAAACTGGGCTCGCAATTAACCAATCCTATATGTCATCAATGTACGCTCTATCCCAGCACAGCCGTCTACGGCATAGAGATAGAACTAAGGCATTCCCACACCTCCCCTGATGCCCTATCCGCAACTAACCCACTAGGATAGAAACAATACAGGTAGACCCTATCCCAACATAACTCCTTACGGCATAGAGATAGAGCTAAAGCATCGTGGACAAGCCAGCGTCAACTCGGAGACCATAGTACCACATAACCATGGCCAGGCCAACATCAATATCGGAGACCACCGTACCACGACCTTTCCCTGATACCCCACCCGTACCAAGCATGTTAAGATAGAATACTACAAAAGGTGGTAGTGTGAGGAGCTATCCCAGGCCCATGCCCCACTCCACACACTAACGAAAACAATCACATGCTTAACAATCACATCCTATCAATGCATGAACAATAATAATAACTGAAAGTAAAGGATGGCAGGTGAATATGCACAAACATCACATCATAGATATTCAGGTGATTAACAACAACTTACTGTCCATTAATTATTAGGTTTAGGTCAGATTCCCTTACTTGACGCTCGTTTGATAACTTGCTCCACGTCGCAAGATCTAAACGATATGTCACAAAGTCCTACAATATTATCAGGGTTTCATTAGAATATTTTTCTTAGGGTTTCATGTTGGTCGGAAACCAACACGGTTACAAAATACCCTCACAGAGCTGACCAGTGGCATATACCGGTCGCAGCTCTGTGGGGAAGACTGGCGACTGGTATGGTCAGTCGGTCCCCACAGACCAGCCTCCCGAGGGATACCGATGGCAACATACCGGTCGCACTATGTGCAACCGGTATAGTCGACCGGTATGTCTCCGGAAGACTATACATGGGTTTTCGACTGCCGTCGATCATCCTCCATGGATTTCTAAGGTTTCTCCTATTCATTCTAAGTCTAAACTTGGAGTTAGAGTTATCCCCAACTCATTCAAGTCTCGTTTCGATGAATATCATCTCGAAACTTGAATTTAGGGTTTGACGGCAACTTAGGGTTTATTGGCCAATTTAGGGTTTTAGATCAATACCTACTTTGCATGGTATTGATCCACCCACACAACTAACATAGGATAAGAAGAATAGTTAAAACACTTACCGTTGACTGGCATAACGTGAGCGTCGTCGAACAGTAATGGCGGCACCTCCTTCTTCTTCCTAGCTCCTTCTCCTTTCCAACCTCCTTCTCTTCTCTAGAGTTTGTGAGAGATAATGGAAAGGATTTGAGGAGGCTTAAGGGTGTATTTATAGGCTAGATTTAGGGTTTAGTAACCCTACTAGGATTAGGAAAGTCTTAGAATTCAAAATCAGGCAAGTGGGACCCTCAGAAGTTAATTTCTGGATTTCCACACTTTGCTGCGCAGACCTGACCGGTCGATCGATACCAAGACCGGTACCATCGATCGATCAACATAAAATTATGTTGATTCGATCGTCTTTGGTCCGATTTCATACCTGTTTGTCATCCGCTCGTCCCGTTTGACCCGGTGATGATCGAAAGACCTATCACGACACAAAACCAAGGTTTAGACCGGGTTTACGGAGTGCGGGTCTTATAGTTGGTGAGCTTGGCTCTCAAGAACCTAAACGGTGTTACAACAAGTCCCTTTGTAAAGACATCGGCCAGTTGATCTTGAGTAGGAATAAACCGAATATGGAGTTTGCCAGATGCCACTTGTTCTTGGACGAAGTGATAATCAATTTCAATATGCTTTACCTGTGTATGGAACAACGGATTTACGGCAAGGTAGGTAGCACCGTTATTGTCGCAGTAGAGTATAAAGATCCTTGAGTAATTGTTGAACCCATAGAAGCTCAGAAGATGTATTTGTAAGGCCTTTGTACTTAGCTTCAGTAGAGGATTGTGCCATTACTCGTTTCTTTTTGGAGCTCTAGGAAATAAGGTTGTTGCCAAAAATAAGCAATAACCACTAGTGGACTTTCGGTCAATTTGGTAACCTGCCCAATCTGCATAAGTAAAGAGCAGATAAAGTACATTGCATAATTTGTTTTAGGGATTGGCAACTTTTCCATTCAACGACTTTGGCACTGGACGTTCCCAAAATGGTGAAATTCAATAATAGACGTCTGTTGGCATTCTAGCCTTCCTTCTCGGCACGAAGTTAAACTGAGTTTAACCTTGTAATTTGGAGTCCAAGATCAATGGTATCCTTGAGATATCGTAGGATACATTTCACAGCACTCCTGTATTCAACCATTGGAGAATGCATATATTGACACACCTTGTTCACAAAGAATGTAATGTCCGGTCCAGTAAGGGTGAGGTATTAAAGAGCACCTACATGCTTCGATGTAAAGAAGCATCACTAAAATCAATTCCATCACTATCAGTAAGAGAGATTGTAGAGCTTGGATGGGCAATGGTTTGACATCCTCTATTTTCGTTTTACGAAGCAGATCCATAGTGTATTTGGACTAAGAGAGATGAACCCCGTAGGAGAAGGAAGAACCTCAACCCCTAGAAAATAATTCAAATTATCGAGATCTTTGATGGCAAATTCAAAGCCAAGATTTCTAATGAGCATGTTGATCAATGTTGTACTAGTGCCTGTTATGATAAACATAAACGAGCACATAAACCAAATGTCATTGCCAAGACCGAACATAGAGAGTAGTGTCAAAGAGAGAGGCCTTAAAGCCATAAGAGATTAGGAAAGACTCCAATCTATAAAACCAAGCCCGAGCAACTCGTTTAAGGCCATATAACGCTTTCCAAAGATGCAGACGTGATTTGGGTATGTTGGATCAGTGAACCCTTGAGGCTGATGTGTAAACATCCTCTTGTAGTGAGCCATTGAGAAAGGCATTTTTCGAATTGATGCATGTGCCAGCCCCGTGAGACCCCAAGGGAGAGAACAAGTCTGATTGTTGTACGCTTGACAACCACACTGAAAGTGTCAAAAAATCATGGCCTTCACACTGATGGAAGCCTTTTGCAATGAGGCGAGCTTTGTGGATAAAGATGGAGCCATTGGAATGCCTTTTGATTCTATACACCATTTGCTACCAACCAAATTCATGTGGGTCTCATAAGGAATTAAAGTCCATATACCATTTTTCATGAAGGCTTTGAATTCATTACTCATAGCAGTATGCCAAACAGTGGATTTGCTTGCCATGGTGATGGACGTAGGTTCAATTTCATCAGTGGAGAGGGCAGTGAGTAAGGTCGAATGTAAGACCCGTACTCTGTAAAACCGGTCTAAACCTTGGTTTTGTGTCGTAGCAGGTCTTCCGATCATCACCGGGCCAGACGGGACGAGCGAATGACAAACAAGTATGAAATCGGACCAAAGACGATCGAATCAACATGATTTTATATTGACCGGTCGATGGTACCAGTCTTGGTACCGGTCGACCGGTCAGGTCTGCGCAGCTAAGTGTGGAAATCCGGAAATTGACTTCTAAGGGTCCCACTTTCCTGATTTCGAATCCTAAGACTTTCCTAATCCTAATAGGATTACTAAACCCTAAATCTAGCCTATAAATACACCCTTAAGCCTCCTCAAATCCTTTCCATTGTCTCTTACAAACCCTAGAGAAGAGAAAGAGGTCGGAAAGGAGAAGGAGCTAGGAAGAAGAAGAAGAAGGTGCCGCCATTACTGTTCGACGACGCTCACTCTACGCCAGTCAACGGTAAGTGTTTTAACCATTCTTCTTACCCTATGACCCTAAGTTAGTTGTATGGGTGGATCAATACCATGTAAAGTAGGTATTGATCTAAAATCCTATTTGGCCAATAAACCCTAAGTTTCCGTCAAACCCTAGATTTAAGTTTCGAGATGATATTCATCGAAACGAGACTTGAATGAGTTGGGAATAACTCTAACTCCGAGTTTAGACTTAGAATGGATAGGAGAAACCTTGGAAATCCATGGAGGAGGATCGACGGCAGTCGAAAACCCATGTATGGTCTTCCGAAGACATACCGGTCGACTATACCGGTTGCACATGGTGCGACCGGTATGTTGCCACCGGTATCCCTCGGGAGGCTGGTCTGTGGGGACCGGCTGACCATACCGGTCGCCAGTCTTCCCCATAGAGCTGCGACCGGTATATGCCACCGGTCAGCTCTGTGAGGGTATTTTGTAACCATGTTGGTTTTCGACCAACATAAAACCCTAAGAAAAATATTCTAATGAAACCCTAATAATATTGTAGGACTTTGTAACATATCATTTGGATCTTGCAACGTGGAGCAAGTTATCGAACAAGCGTCAGGTGAGGGAATCTGACCTAAACCTAATAATTAATGGACAATAAGTTGTTGTTAATCACCTGAATATCTATGATGTGATGTTTGTGCATATTCACATGCCATCCTTTACTTTCAGTTATTATTATTGTTCATGCATTGATAGGAATGTGATTGTTAAGCATGTGATTGTTTTCGTTAGTGTGTGGAGTGGGGCATGGGCCTGGGATCGCTCCTCACACTAGCACCTTTTGTAGTATTCTGTCTTAACATGCTTGGTACGGGTGGGGCATCAGGGAAAGGTCGTGGTACGGTGGTCTCCGATGTTGATGCTGGCCTGGCCATTGTTATGTGGCATTGTGGTCTCCGAGGTCGACGCTGGCTTGTCCACGATGCTTTAGCTCTATCTCTATGCCGTAGGGAGTTATGTTGGGATGGGGTCTACCTGCGTATTGTTTCTATCCTAGTGGGTTAGTTGCGGATAGGGCATCAGGGGAGGTGTGGGAATGCCTTAGCTCTATCTCTATGCCGTAGACGGCTGTGCTGGGATAGAGCGTACATTGATGACATATAGGATTGGTTAGTTGCGAGCCCAGTTTGCGAGCCCTCTCTATTCCATGGTGGGTGCATGTGGGCCAATGGCGGTATGATCCATGAGGTGCCACACACTCGTGTATAGAGGTGCGGGGGCCACCAAACCTTTCTATAGCACATTGCAAACTTAAAACCAGACCACAGCATAAAATGATTGTTACTCATGCATAATATTGTGAAACTGTTTGATTGTCTTACTGAGCTAAGTTGTGAGCTCACCCTTTGTACATACATTTTTTTTAGATGCTGATGCAGGTTACACGGTGGATGACTACATGAACGCTCCGGCGTATGGAGGTGTAGCTGCTCTGGATGTGCAAGCAGGAGAGGACGAGCATGACGCTTCATTCGAGTGCCCTTTCTGCGTGTACCTTTGATTATTTTTCTTTATTTATTTCTTTCAGTTATTTTCGGTTGGATTAAATGGATGTACGGATATTATTTTATGTGTTTGAATTTAGATAATTGGATATTTATTTAAATTATCAATAGATACTCAGTTCATTCTATTTAAAGTCTTCCGTTGTATATTTATATTTTGATTGTGGTTATGTGTAATGGTTTGTATGAGTGGACACGGCCTATTCGAGATCCTGGTGTGAACCGTTGGTTCAATGATGGTTCACTTACACCATTCTGGTTGGATCAGAATTGTGGTGTGATAACTTGGTATCAGAGCCCTCGGGCTCTGTCCAACAAACCATATTGCACTTAACTAAGTCGATGAACTGAGTTAGGAAGAAATTTAAAAATCTTGATACAAACACACTCTAAGCATTGTTTGATACCTGAGACTGATTAAGAAAGAGAATAACGTACTATTCTAAATATGAAACTTAACATGTGCACAAACACTAGTTAGGTGAAACATAAAATTTTCATTAAAAGAAAATAGTATCAAATGAAATAGTGCTACAGGGTACAGTCCACAAACCAGACAGTTACCCTGTATTATAAACCGTCTGAAGAAAGAGAAATAAAAGTAAATCATGGGATGGGGGGCCTAGGAGGAATAGGGTCCGCTATATCATAATCTCGCTCGTAAGCGACCCTAAGCCAATGCACCTGGTCTTGAGTCACCCGTAGGCTACGAGCCAGACGTCCCAACTCCTGACCCATCTCTCACTGAGACTCTAGGATGACCCTCTGGGTGTCCCTGATCTCAGTGAACATACTCAACATCAGGTCTGGGGAAGAATGAGACAGCCCAGCTGTAGAGGAAGATGGTGGTGTTGCAGATGTAGGCTGTGGAGCTGGCGCTGGTACACCCTCGGCTCTATCCTCGTCATCATCACGCTCGAGCTCGGCTGCATAGGCCGCATTGGCTGCTGCTGCTGCTGCCGCCGTGGCTGCTACCCTCCCGAGTGGGCGAGGGCGAGCCTCCAACTCGTCATCGCTAACAGGCAGGTCAACCATCTGCATCCTCTGAATGGCGTCCCAGTCTATGTCGGAGGTCATAGTGTCCTCAACGGTCACCTCGCCTCTCATGCTCACGCCCAGGCGACATAGCAGGAAGGTAATGAGACGACCGTAGGGAAGGTTACTGGCCTAATCGGCCAGGGTCACCTGATGCATGGTCCTAATGATGAGGTATGGGAGAGAGACCCGCTCCCCAGTGCAGACGCAATAAGTAATGTACTGAGTGAGCTGGGATAACTCACTATAATGGCCGCTCTGGGGCACGATATTGTGTTGAATGATGCAACTGTAGACCCGAGGTATAGGTCTCAAGCTAGCCGCCTTCATGGGAGCTCCAGGGTTTAGTATTTGATCCACTATCTCTCGGCGCAGATCCTCAGTCAGATAGCCCTTCGCTTTGGGAGGGCAATATACTAGGTCTCCATCATTTGGGACCCTTAGAAGGTCGGCCAGCTGGTGGGTGTTGAATGAAATGGGAACACCCCGGACATAGCTAGAGATGCGTAAATCCCTACCTTGGTTTGGATCGTTAACGTCTTCGTGCAGTTCTAGGTTAGCAAAGAAATGCTTAACCAGATTGGGACGGGTGGTATCTGTGTAAGAAATGACATGCAACCAACCAAGCCTGTCGAAAGCCGCTCTTACATCGAACCGGTCCAATTGTTTCAAGTTAACCCGACGCCCGGATTCTATGCTTTTGTTATCGAACCACGAAAACCGAGCTTGTGCCTCTATTGAAAGAAATCAATGTTCGTCAAGTTGGGGAACTGGTGGCTGGGGGGCCGTGAGGACGCTTCCCAAGAGCACGTCGGGGAGCCATTTTAATCTGCAAAAACAAGAAGAAAATGTTAGAAATTGTCAAAATTTTGGCAGCATAACGACAGTAAATTGGGAAAAAGCCTCAAACTCACCCAAAAACATGGGGAGGAGGACTTACGTAACCCCCGCACTCTTCAACAAACCAATCACAAGCATTTACAACTAGAAATTTCAAGAAATTTAAGAAAAATCAGAAATTTCGAAAATTTTTGAAAACCTAGGTCAAAAGTTGTAAAAATTTGATTTTTATGAAAACCGTTCGGTGGAACCCCAAATTGGTTGAGGGCTTTTACTCTTGGGGGTCCCTAAACCCTTTCCAAGCCGAAGGAAAAGAGTTTTTACGGTTGGAACATCTCGATCAATGAAAAACCTAAATTTCTACATATAGACGATATGAAAAATTTATAAAAACATGAGAGAGAGGGAAGAGACCTACCTGGAGACGATGTTCTAAGCTTTGAATGAAAGAAATCGGCTTCAAATAGCACCGGTCGGACTGTAGCAACTCGGAACCCAGAGGAAAATCGCCACCGGAGAGAAGGAAGAAAGGAAAAGTGAGAATTTTCTCACTTTTTCACGATTTTAAAGCCAATTTGGGCATACCGGTCGACGGTTTTGCCTATACCGGTCGACCGGTATCTCCCCAGGTATGTGACCGCTATGTCTTGGTCAGAATTCTAATTCTGACCGGTCGACTATACCGGTCGCAACCCTGTATACAAAGGTGCGACCGGTATGTTGCGACCGGTACGCACCAGAAAAGTTAGAAAATTTTTGTTTAAGAATTTAAAAAAAATAATAATTATGTAAATTGAAATTTTACTTTTTGACTATTTCCCCTTGTATTGTTCAAGACTAACACTACTATTATTGTGGTTCTCACGTGTTATGTCTTCTTCTCAGATCCAAATAGAATAGTCTGAGATGGTGGGAGGAAATGGTCGTAGGGGTCGGAAGCATCATCAGGCCAGGATGCGCCTAGAGGAAGAACAGGTTGAACAAGACCATGTTAGAGAGCCAAGTCCGAAAGTGGAGGAGGAACAGGTTCTAGAAGTACCGACAAATTTACCTGGCCCACCTCACAGGAATTCAGAGACCATTGTTACAAACTTGGTCTATCAGATGCAAGCTCAGCAGAAGGAATTCCTGAGCGAGATACTGAAGATGCTCAGGCCATCGGGTTCGGTTCCCACTGACGGTACGCCTGAGTCTGGAGAGAAAATTTCTTCACAGTCGATGCAGGGTAGCCCAAGGCCGATGGGCCAAGCTCATAATGTACCACCACCACATCAGTTTCCGTCGCCTTCTGCGTACCCGGGAGCCTACCCGTATCCACCACCATGGTACGGAATAAACACTCAAGGACAGCATGATCTGAGCAGAGCGGTGGATAGATTCCTGAAGTTGAAGCCTTCATCGTTCACCGGTAAGGCAGGGAGACCATTGTGGCCAGCACAGTGGGTTGCAGAGATGGAGAAAAACTTCTGACTGATGATCTGTACAGAGGAGGAAAAGGTCTTATTTGCCACTCATATGCTGAAAGAAGATGCAAATGCTTGGTGGAATTCTACACGGGCATATCTGGAGACTAAGCATACGCAAGTAGATTGGGAAGTGTTCAAGGTTGCCTTCTTCGATAAGTATTTTCCGAAGAGTTTCAGAGATCAGATGGAGAAGGAGTTCCTTAATTTGCAGCAGTCACAGTCGACTGTGGATGCCTACCAGCAGAGGTACGAGGAATTATTTTTTCTTCGCACCGGCAAGTATGCAAGAGGAAGAGACCAAGACACGTAGGTTCACCATGGGACTACATGGAAGCATCAGAGAGCACATCTTGGGTCTGGACAAGAAGATCTATAATGAGGCTATGCAGGTTGGGAGGGTGATAGAGTTCAGTCAGAGGGACAGCTTCTTTGCTCATAACAGGGGAGTGAAGAGACCTGCTAGTGAGAGTTTGGGTGGCGGTAACAATAGACCCTTCCGCCCATACAGGGCTCAGACCGCTACAGTGCCTGCAAGGAACAATACGGCACCACCTGTGCCACCGAATGTTGGATTCAACCCAAATATAAAGTGTTTCAACTATCAGCAAGTGGGTCATATTGCAAGGACCTGCACTCTACCTAAGAAGAAACCTCCCCGACGAGGAAGAGTTTATGTGGTCACCACTGAAGAGGCAGCTGCATCACCTGATGTGGTCACTGGTATGACTCTATCCCTAACTATTTGGCTTATCTTTATCAATTGTGTGTATGCGCATATAGAACTAAGGGATGATAAAAATTCCAGGAATTGTAAATGTAGCTGGTATACCTGCCAGAGTACTATTTGACTCTGGGGCCACGCACTCCTTTGTTTCTATTTCTTTTGGGAAGCGAATGGAGTTACGAATCAAGCATTTGAACCCAAGCTTGATAGTTCGCTCTCCACTAGGAGTCGAAGTGGCTTTGACCGAATACTATGGACCATGTACTGTATGTATTAAGGGCCGAGACTTAGAAGCAAGCTTAGTACTACTTGAGATGGCAGACTTTTGATGTCATTTTGGGAATGGATTGGCTAGGCCATCATTTGGTCGTCCTATTATGTGGTGAAAGGAAGCTTGTGCTTACTGACAAAAAGGGAAAGGAGTATAGCTTCACTGGGATCAGGCTATCTAGGATGCGGAAGCTGATTCTCTCCGCCCTAAAAGCTAAGAGATGCTTAGAGAAGGGGGGAGTAGGGTACCTAGTATCGATAGTTGATCTCACGGCGGAGTCACTCAAGATGGAAGATATAGATGTGGTTCGAGAGTTCCCAGATGTATTTCCAGAGGAGCTTCCAGGTCTACCGTCGGACAGGGCTACAGAGTTTGTAATAGACCATATGCCAGGTTCGAAGCCGGTGTCCAAAGCACCATACAGGATGGCCCCTACCGAGTTAAAGGAGTTGAAGACCCAGTTACAAGAATTGTTAGATAAGGGTTTCATACGACCTAGCATATCGCCTTGGGGATCACCGGTATTATTCGTCAAGAAGAAGGATGAAAGTGTAAGGTTATGCATTGACTACCGTGAACTGAACAAGTTGACTATCAAGAATCGATATCCTTTGCCTAGGATCAATGATTTGTTCGATCAGCTGCAGGGTGCAAAGGTTTTCTCGAAGATTGATCTCCGATCGGGGTATCACCAACTGAAGATCAAGGCCGGAGATATTCCGAAGACTGCTTTCAGAACGAGATATGGGCATTACGAGTTTCTAGTTATGTCATTCGGGTTGACCAATGCTCCAGCATCGTTCATGGAACTGATGAACCGAGTGTTTCATGATATGTTGGACACTTCGGTCATCGTATTCATCGATGATATATTGGTCTACTCAAAGGACATGGAGACTCATACAACACATTTGAGGGCAGCCCTACAACGACTGATACAAGAGAAGCTTTATGCGAAGTTCAAGAAGTGTGAGTTTTGGCTGAAGGAAGTGGCTTTCTTGGGCCATGTTGTAAGACCCGTGTCAAACTAATCCGGTCTTACCACCTTGAACCAGGTTCACCCATCATGGTCGAGTCAAATGGACCAAGGGCGTGAAGGAGAACGAGATCCCAGGTATCAAAATCGACCCAAAAATACTTAAAATAGAGGAAGGGTCGCATACCCAGCTAAACAGGGTCGACCCTCCCAAATCAGAAACTCAGACCCTTAAAATTTGGGAGAGGGTCGGACAGTGTCAGACCATAGGGTCGACGGGATCATCGACCCTTTCATAGACCCTCACTTGCCGCCAAAACTGAAATTAGAAAATTTCCTAATTTTTTATTGGGATTCTTTCCAAATCTCAATGGAACTTATTTAGGATGTTCCTAGTCTATTTAAAGGACGTCCCTAAGCCACTTTCACTCCTTTCACAACCCTAATTGAATTGAGAGAAAGAGAGGAGAAGGAAAAGAGGAAGAAAGGAGACAAGGAGGAAGACTTAGCAAAAAGGAGAAGAGTTACAGAGAAAGATTAATCTTCTCAGGTATGGATACTAATTCTATGAGTTTCTACAGACCTTAGGGTAGTTATTGATGAGAATGTGATCTCGGAGAGACCCAAACCATCCATCCATGGTTAGGTTTTCATGGAAAACCATAGGAGGATGCACGAAAACTATTTAGATGGATTATACATGGTTCTAGATCATGGAATGACTGTTGAATGAATGTAGGAAGCAAGCCATAGGACCCCAAACACGAAGAGTGGATTTAAAAGTGGAAATTGGACCAGAGTGCATCGAGGGTCTCACCGAGGGTCGATAGACCATCCGACCCTAGGTGTTTCTGACCATCGACCCTCAGCATTCGGGAAGTCCAAAAAGAGGGGAGGGTCGATAGACCCCATCGACCCTAGCATCGACCCTAGCATCGACCCTCAGTTGACAGAATGGTTTTAAATTCCGAATTAATTCTAATTAAATTCTATCGACTTTGTTAGGTAGGACTAACCTTGAGTTCACCTTGGACGAAGAAAAAGTATTGAAATACAAAGGAAGAATATGTGTACCCGAAACAAAAAATGTAGACATTAGACACCGACTGATGAAGGAAGCCCACACCACCATCTACTCGATACATCCTGGAAGCACAAAAATGTATCATGACCTAAAGAAACTGTATTGGTGGAGGGGAATGAAAGCAGATGTAGCCAAGTTCGTGTCTCAATGCCTAAATTGTCAAAAAGTAAAGGCGGAACGACAAAGACCCGCAGGACTGTTACAGCCATTACCGAAATCAGCATGGAAATGGGACTGCATCACTATGGACTTCGTCACAGGACTACCATTGACTCCTCGAGTAGTTGACGCAGTTTGGGTGATTATGGACCGTCTGACTAAGACAGCTCGCTTCATACTGATACGACCCCAGTATACACTGGAAAGGTTAGCAAAGCTGTATGTGGATAACATTGTTCGCTTACACGGTGTACCAGAAAGCATTGTATCGGATAGAGATCCACGATTTACTTCTAAATTTTGGGAAGGATTGCAAAAGGCTATGGGTACAACGTTGAAGTTCAGATCGCATTCCACCCACGGACGGATGGACGGTCGGAGCGCACAATTCAGATTCTAGAAGATATGCTACGAGCATGTGTAATTGATTTCAAGGGATCATGGGATGAAAGGTTACCATTGATCGAGTTCGCTTATAACAATAGCTATCAGGCTACTATACAGATGTCACCTTATGAAGCCATTGTATGGCAGAAAGTGTCGAACTCCTTTGTTTTGGAATGAAGTTGGAGAACGTAGTATTGTTGGACCAAAATTTGTTGAAGAGACTTGTCGAGTGGTCGACATTATCAAGGAAAGAGTAAGAACAGCTCAGAACCGTCAGAAGCAATATGCGGATACTCGACGAAGAGATCTGGAGTTCGCCGTAGGTGATAAAGTATTTTTGAAGGTATCGCCTATGTGAGGATTGAAAAGGTTCGGATAAAAAGGGAAACTAAGTCCAAGATATGTCGGGCCATATGAAATTCTGGCTAAGCGTGGAAAAGTAGCTTATCCGTTAGCACTACCACCATCTATGTCAAGTGTGCATGACGTATTTCACATATCCTTATTGAAGAAGTATGTCAAAGACCCAACACATGTTTTGACAGTGGATTTGCCAGAATTGACTGATGATTTGACATTTGAAGTAACACCAACGGAAATCACTAGTCGAAAGGTTCAACGTCTACGCAACAGAGATATCTACTATGTTAAGGTCACATGAAAAAGGAGAGACATGGAAGAAGTTACATGGGAAGAATAAAATGTTATGCGGAAGCAATACCCTCACTTATTTAATTCAGAAGGTACGTCCAATTTCGAGGACGAAATTTTTATAAGTTGGGGGGAGTTGTAAGACCCGTGTCAAACTAATCCGGTCTTACCACCTTGAACCAGGTTCACCCATCATGGTCGAGTCAAATGGACCAAGGGCGTGAAGGAGAACGAGATCCCAGGTATCAAATCAACCCAAAAATACTTAAAATAGAGGAAGGGTCGCATACCCAGCTAAACAGGGTCGACCCTCCCAAATCAGAAACTCAAACCCTTAAAATTTGGGAGAGGGTCGGACAGTGTCAGACCACAGGGTCGACGGGATCATCGACCCTCACTTGCCGCCGAAACTGAAATTAAAAAATTTCCTAATTTTCTATTGGGATTCTTTCCAAATCTCAATGGGACTTATTTAGGATGTTCCTAGTTTATTTAAAGGACGTCCCTAAGCCACTTTCACTCCTTTCACAACCCTAATTGAATTGAGAGAAAGAGAGGAGAAGGAAAAGAGGAAGAAAGGAGACAAGGAGGAAGACTTAGCAAAAAGGAGAAGAGTTACAGAGAAAGATTAATCTTCTCAGGTATGGATACTAATTCTATGAGTTTCTACAGACCTTAGGGTAGTTATTGATGAGAATGTGATCTCGGACAGACCCAAACCATCCATCCATGGTTAGGTTTTCATGGAAAACCATAGGAGGATGCACGAAAACTATTTAGATGGATTATACATGGTTCTAGACCATGGAATGACTGTTGAATGAATGTAGGAAGCAAGCCATAGGACCCCAAACACGAAGAGTGGATTTAAAAGTGGAAATTGGACCAGAGTGCATCGAGGGTCTCACCGAGGGTCGATAGACCATCCGACCCTAGGTGTTTCTGACCATCGACCCTCAGCATTCGGGAAGTCCAGAAAGAGGGGAGGGTCGATAGACCCATCGACCCTAGCATCGACCCTAGCATCGACCCTCAGTTAACAGAATGGTTTTAAATTCTGAATTAATTCTAATTAAATTCTATCGACTTTGTTAGGTTTGCTAGCAATATAATAACGTTATAACGGTGATTCTAAAGCTTGGAAAAGTATCTTTTAGCAAGCAAAGGTGAGGAACCTTAACTCCAAACTAAATTGGTTAATAATAAACTGTTTTCTATTTCTTGAGTCCTATGCTATGTTTGATTCTATGCGAATATGTTTGTAATGTGCATACAGCATGCCATCCAATATTTCTGTTACTTGCTCATGCATATTTACTTTATTGTTTATAGCATGATGATGATGATGATGATAGGAATAGGCATGTGCTTGTATGTGTGTGATTGATGTACTTGATGCAAGCGAGTATCAGGGGAGGTGTGATGAGAACGTCAATAAATATTAACCTTTGGCGGGTCTCAACACTTTAACTCTATCTCTAACTCAAGTCTTGTGCATTGACATCGTCGTATCTCCATTACCTTAGCAGAACTATTATGTCGTAGAGTATCAGGGGAGGTGGTCTCGGTCCTTGTAGTCTCTGACTCTACCGGGGGGCCTTAGCTCTATCTCTATGGGCATTATGAGGGATGCTGGGGTAAGGCCTTGGATATACTATTTGGCATTAGGATTGGTTAGTAGCGAGCCCAGTTTGCAAGCCCTCGCTAACAGGGGCTTACGTGTTGGTATAGCATTATATAGCAATAAACGTTAACCTTTGTTGTATAATGTTATGGTAGGGTGGATGGGGACGACGATAAACGTTAACCTTCGGGCGGGCTTCCACACCCTGTGTATAGAGGCGGTGTCAATAAACGTTAACCTTTGACCACCCAACCTTTCTATTGCGCATTGCAAACTATAAACCAGACCAAAGATATAAATTGATTTTTTTTTTCATGCATATGTATTGTTGCATTGTTTTGGCTACTCACTGAGCCGTGTTGTGTGCTCACCCCTCGACGTTGAATATTTTTAGTTGATGATGCAGGTTACACAGTCGAAGATTATATGAACGCGTCTGCGTACGGGAATATCGCAGCAACGGAAGCTGGAGCTGAAGAGTATATACATGACACCTCTTGCGAGTGTGACTCATGTGTATTTGATTAGCTATTTTATAGGTTTCTTTGGATTTATAAAGATTTGTATTTGATATTTACATAAGTATGTCTCAGTTGGAAACAGAATAATTTACTATTTAATTAATGGTATCATCTTAGTTCTCAGTTCATTTATTTATAAATTTTCCGCTATTGTGTATTACTCTGATTATGATTATGGATGTGTAAGAGTTTGGATAACGTGGGGATAGCCTATTCGAGATCCTGGTTGAACCGTTGGTTATTTAACGGTTCATCACACCATTCTGAACAGTACAGAATTGGGGTGTGACACATGTTGTATCTGAAGACAGTATCATGGTTAATCCAAGTAAGATAGCTGCTATAGTAGGATGGGAAGCACCAAAATCTATTGCGGAGATTCGTAGTTTCCTTGGGTTGGCTGGTTATTATAGAAGATTCATGGAAGATTACTCCAGGATCGCTGTTCCACTCACCAGATTGACCAAGAAGGGAGAGAAATTCATATGGACAAATGAGTGCGAGAAGTGCTTTCAGACTTTGAAGTCAAGACTAGTCTCTGCACCTATCTTGACCATCCCAGAACCAAGCGTACCGTTTACTTTATATACGGATGCTTCAGGGTTGGGTATTGGGTGTGTATTGATGCAAGGGGAACAGGTGATTGCTTAAGCATCAAGACAGTTAAAGGAGCATGAGAAGAACTATCCTACGCATGACTTGGAGCTAGCAGCGGTTATACATGCAATCAAGACTTAGAGACACTACTTGTACGGTGAGAAGTTTCAGATCAAGTCAGATCACAAGAGCTTAACTTATCTTTTCACTCAGAAGGATCTGAATATGAGGCAGAGGAGATGGCTGGAATTGTTGAAAGATTATGATTGTGACATCCAGTACCATCCGGGTAAAGCAAATATTGGGGCTGACGCCTTAAGCAGAAAGTGGGCATCAAAACCTGAGGCAGGACCAAGTACAAATGCTGCATTATGTGCCGCAGCTTCAAGTTCAATCGAAGGTGATGAAGAGTATATAATTGAAACTGCAGAAGATCCAGTCGAGCAAGGCTTAATTCATAAGTTCACCATGATGTTCGCAGCTTTGAAGATCTCACCGGATCTAGTTGATGAAGTCAAGGTAGCAATCCTACAGGATCCTCATCTCAAGACAGTGCAAGAAGACTTAGAGAAGGGTACAAGCAATCCTGACTTTACCTTGGATTCAGACAAGGTACTCAGGTATTGTGGACGGTTATGTATACCTGAGAGCGTTCACTGCGATATCAGAGACCGAGTTATGACTGAAGCTCATTACACCCCATACTCGGTACATCCAGGAAGTACCAAAATGTACCATGATTTAAGAAGACTATATTGGTGGAGGGGTATGAAAGCTGATATAGCTCGTTTCGTGTTCCAGTGTCTGAATTGTCAGCAAGTTAAAGCTGAAAGGCAGAGACCCGCAGGTTTACTACAGCCATTACCGGAACCTGCATGGAAGTGGGATTGTATTACTATGGATTTCGTCACTGGCTTACCTTTGACACCAAGGTCAGTGGATGCAGTTTGGGTTATAGTGGATCGACTCACCAAGACAGCTCGATTTATTGCGGTTAGACCTCAGTATACTATGGAGAAACTGGCCAAGTTATATGTTGATAATATAGTCAGACTTCATGGCGTTCCAGAGAGTATAGTATCTGACAGAGATCCCCGTTTTACATCAATGTTCTGGGAAGGATTACAGAAAGCTATGGGAACAAAGTTGAAGTTCAGTACAGCTTTTCACCCTCAGACGGACGGATAGTCAGAACGAACTATTCAAATTTTAGAAGATATGCTCCGAGCTTGTGCAATAGATTTTAAGGGAGCTTGGGATGAGAAGCTATCACTTATCGAGTTCGCTCACAACAACAGTTATCAGGCTACAATTCAGATGGCCCCATATGAAGCACTCTATGGGAAGAAGTGTCGTACACCTCTGTTATGGAACGAGGTGGGAGAAAGAAGAATTGTAGGTCCAGAGTTTGTTGAAGAAACTTGCCGAGTGATTGATTAGATCAAGGAGAGAGTAAAGACAGCTCAAGTTCGACAGAAGCACTATGCGGATAATCGACGTCGAGATCTGGAGTTTGCAGTGGGTGACAAGGTATTCTTGAAGGTGTCACCGGTGCGAGGTCTGAAACAGTTTGGTAAGAAGAGGAAGCTTGGCCCCAGGTATGTGGGACCGTATGAGATATTGACCCGACGTGGTAATGTAGCATATCAATTGGCTATACCACCATTTATGTCCAGTGTTCATAATGTGTTCCATGTATCATTACTGAAGAAGTATGTAGAGATCCATCGCACATCTTGACCGCTGATCCCCCAGACTTGACTGATGACTTAACATTCGAAGTGGTGCCTGTGATGTTCTCAAGTCGAAAAGTTCAGCAACTTTGAACCAAGGATATCCATTATGTGAAGGTGCATTGGAGAAGTCAAAATGTGGAGAAAATTACTTAGGAAGAGGAGAGCACGATGAGGAAGGAGTACCCTAACCTTTTCAACGATCAAGGTATGTTCAATTTTCGGGGCCAAAATTTCTTTTAAGGGTGGGGGAGTTGTGAAACCTACATGCAAATTTTGGGATGAAATTTCTTTTAAGGGTGGGGGAGTTGTAAGACCCGTACTCCGTAAAACCGGTCTAAACCTTGGTTTTGTGTCGTAGCAGGTCTTCCGATCATCACCGGGCCAGACGGGACGAGCGGATGACAAACAGGTATGAAATCGGACCAAAGACGATCGAATCAACATGATTTTATGTTGACCGGTCGATGGTACCGGTCTTGGTACCGGTCGATCGGTCAGGTCTGCGCAGCTAAGTGTGGAAATCTGGAAATTGACTTCTGAGGGTCTCACTTTCCTGATTTTGAATCCTAAGACTTTCTTAATCCTAATAGGGTTACTAAACCCTAAATCTAGCCTATAAATACACCCTTAAGCCTCCTCAAATTTTTTTCCATTGTCTCTCACAAACCCTAGAGAAGAGAAAGAGGTTGGAAAGGAGAAGGAGCTAGGAAGAAGAAGAAGGTGCCGCCATTATCGTTCGACGACGCTCACTCTACGCCAGTCAACGGTAAGTGTTTTAACCATTCTTCTTACCCTATGACCCTAAGTTAGTTGTATGGGTTGATCAATACCATGTAAAGTAGGTATTGATCTAAAATCCTATTTGGCCAATAAACCCTAAGTTGCCGTCAAACCCTAGATTCGAGTTTCGAGATGATATTCATCGAAACGAGACTTGAATGAGTTGGGGATAACTCTAACTCCGAGTTTAGACTTAGAATGGATAGGAGAAACCTTGAAAATCCATGGAGGAGGATCGACGGCAGTCGAAAACCCATGTATGGTCTTCCGGAGACATACCGGTCGACTATACCGGTTGCACATGGTGTGACCGGTATGTTGCCACCGGTATCCCTCGGGAGGCTGGTCTGTGGGGACCGGCTGACCATACCGGTCGCTCCCCACAGAGCTGCGACCGGTATATGCCACCGGTCAGCTCTATGAGGGTATTTTGTTACCATGTTGGTTTTCGACCAACATGAAACCCTAAGAAAAATATTCTAATGAAACCCTAATAATATTGTAGGACTTTGTGACATATCGTTTGGATCTTGCGACGTGGAGCAAGTTATCGAACGAGCGTCAGGTGAGGGAATCTGACCTAAACCTAATAATTAATGGACAGTAAGTTGTTGTTAATCACCTGGATATCTATGATGTGATGTTTGTGCATATTCACATGCCATCCTTTACTTTCAGTTATTATTATTGTTCATGCATTGATAGGAATGTGATTGTTAAGCATGTGATTGTTTTCGTTAGTGTGTGGAGTGGGGCATGGGCCTGGGATCTTTCCTCATACTAGCACCTTTTGTAGTATTCTGTCTTAACATGCTTGGTACGGGTGGGGCATCAGGGGAAGGTCGTGGTACGGTGGTCTCCGATGTTGATGCTGGACTGGCCATTGTTATGTGGCATTGTGGTCTCCGAGGTCGACGCTGGCTTGTCCATGATGCTTTAGCTCTATCTCTAAGCCGTAGGGAGTTATGTTGGGATGGGGTCTACCTGCGTATTGTTTCTATCCTAGTGGGTTAGTTGCGGATAGGGCATCAGGGGAGGTGTGGGAATGCCTTAGCTCTATCTCTATGCCGTAGACGGCTGTGCTGGGATAGAGCGTACATTGATGACATATAGGATTGGTTAGTTGTGAGCCCAGTTTGCGAGTCCTAGCCAGTAGGGGCTTAGGTACTGGTATGGGTAGAGTATCAGGGGAGGTACGGGGGTATCTTAGCTCTATCTCTATTCAATGGTGGGTGCATGTGGGCCAATGGGGGTATGATCCATGAGGTTCCACACACTCGTGTATAGAGGTGCGGGGGCCACCAAACCTTTCTATAGCACATTGCAAACTTAAAACCAGACCATAGCATAAAATGATTGTTACTCATGCATAATATTGTGAAACTGTCTGATTGTCTTACTGAGCTAAGTTGTGAGCTCACCCTTTGTATATACATTGTTTTTAGATGCTGATGCAGGTTACACGGTGGATGACTACATGAACGCTCCGGCGTATGGAGGTGTAGCTGCTCTGGATGTGCAAGCAGGAGAGGACGAGCATGACGCTTCATTCGAGTGCCCTTTCTGCGTGTACCTTTGATTAGTTTTCTTTATTTATTTCTTTCAGTTATTTTTGGTTGGATTAAATGGATGTACGGATATTATTTTATGTGTTTGAATTTGGATAATTGGATATTTATTTAAATTATCAATAGATACTCAGTTCATTCTATTTAAAGTCTTCCACTGTATATTTATATTCTGATTGTGGTTATGTGTAATGGTTTATATGAGTGGACACGGCCTATTCGAGATCCTGGTGTGAACCGTTGGTTCAATGACGGTTCACTCACACCATTCTGATTGGATCAGAATTGGGGTGTGACACCGAAGGTATAGGGTGTTTGGATGTGGGCAGGAGGTTCAATTTAGAGATTGGTTTTATATGACCCGTTTGAGACCTAGTGACCATGGGGTGGGGGTGGGATCAGGCAAGGGAGAAAAAGTAGGGAGTTGGATGGGGTAGTGGTCGGTACTACAGGTGGGAAAGAGATGGGGTTAGGTAGCAGTGGTAGAGAAGGGCATGGAGGTGCTAGTTTTGGGACGATGTTGTCATGAGTGACAAGTAAAGAGGGTATAGGGTGTGTGGTGGATGGGAACTGATGAGGGTGTCCGGTTGGTGAAAAGGGAAGACAGATTCATCAAAGGTGACATGATGTGAGATGAATGTCCGTCCAACCTTAGGATCAAAGCATTTGTATCCTTTGTGGCTACTATTATACCTCTAGAAAAATGCATTAAGCAGATCGGAGCTCAAGTTGGTATTTGGCATAGGGGCTTAACTAAGGATAACATGCACCACCATAGGTTCTTAGAATGGAGTAGTCTGGTTGTCGACCTAATAAGATAGCAAATGGACAATGGTTATGAAAAAACCAGCATTGGTAGTTTGTTAATGAGGTAGATTGCAGTTTCAACGGCAAAAGGCCAAAACTTCATGGCTACAAAAGCATAAGCCATGAGTGCCAATCCTGTTTCAACAATATGTATATGTTTCCTCTCAGCTCTTCCATTCTATTCAGAGGTGTAAGGGCATGAGTACAGATGTTGAATTTTGTCTTCCCTGAGATAACTATCAAATGGTTTATATTCTTAAACCCCATTAAACTTAAAGTACTGAATATTACAATAAAGAAAATTTGCAACTTGAGCCTTAAATAGTAACAAAGTAGGGAATGCATGTAAGCGGCTTACAATAGGGTAAATCCACAAAAAATGACTAAAATCATCAATAAAGGAAATGTAATTTCTAGAACCATCAATGGAGGGCATCGAGGAGGGCCCCCAAATATCCAAGTGTACTAAGGAGAAGGGGGAAGGAGCAGTGGTTGTATTGGGTACAAAGGGAAGCTTGTGAGCTTTTTTGAGATGGCAGGACTGACAGAGTGATGACGAGGATGAAGAAGAGGATGGCAATGCTGCATGACGGAAATGAAATCCATACAGGTGCCCTAGACAATCATGCCATGTTGATTTTGGTACCCGTTCACCAATGTAGGCTGTCAATAGCTCATTTTGTAAGGGCACTGTTTGTGGTGCCCTGAAGGACCTCTGTCTGTGGTGCCCTGAAGGGGGGTAGTCCCGTTCGTGGATCCTTCACATAGCAACAAGTAGGGTGAAACTCAACCATAACATTATTGTCAGCAGTAAGTTTACTAACAGATAATAGATTCTTTTGTATAGATGGAACATGCAACACATCTTTAAGATTTAAAACATTGGATTTAGTAGGTAAACAAGAGGATCCAATATGGTTGATGGTCAAACCTGCCATTACGAACACGAACTTGATCATTGTCATGATAAGGATGAAAAGTGGTAAGGTGACTGAGATCAGATGACATGTGATGTGATGAGCCGGAATCAGGGTACCACCAGTTGGAATCAAAGAATGCCCTTGGTACTGCTAGGAAAGCCTCTACTTGAGGAGGTGCAATAGGAACTGTATGTGAGTGCCTTTGAAAGGAGGGATTGAACCAGTTGTAGCACTGAAAAGCATTATGATTAGGCTTGTGACAGATTTTACAGACCACAGAGGGAAATGGTAGTATTGGATCTTGATTGCCGTGAGGGTAGCAGAAGCCTCTTCCATGGGAACCAGAATGGCCATGAGCAGCCACGGCCTTTAGGGTATTAAGATCTAGAATTAAGGGGCTTTAGATGCATAATTCCCTTTGACAGAGAGTAGATTAGTGTGTCCACTGCGAGAGTCCTTCAAAAATCCTTGACTCAATAATAAGCCAGGAAAGTCATCCAGAGGTAAGGGATCAATTCGAGTAATTAGAAATGTAGCAAAAGAATCATTGTCTAATCCCAGACCACATAAAATACTCAGAATGGTGTCTGGCTATGAGATGGGATGTGCAACAACAGCTAGGTTGTCAACCAAGTTTTTAACACATTGAATGTATTCCGCCATAGGAGAGATACCTTTTTTTAATTGCATTAGTTGGTACTTGAGTTGGATTACCTTGTTTTGGAGTGCACAAGCCTGAGACTGAGATGTATATTTCTTAGCCAGCTTAGTCTAAGCAGCATGGGAGGAGGTGAGGTTGACAATCTGAGCTAGAGCCCCCTCTGTGAGGGACGAGATTCTCCAGTTGAGCATAATCTGGTCTTGTTTTTGCCATAAAATAAAGGTGGGATTAGGAGCAGCTGTAGTAGTAGAGGAGGAGTGTAAAGTGGGTGACAGAGCAACAATTGTGCGATCGACATAGTCGTATAAGTCATGAGCATAGAGCAACGGCAGAAATTGAGAACACCATTTTAAGTAGTTGGGCCTATCTAGTTTGACAGGAAGTAGGGAAACAATATTGGAGGGAGATAGCTGGACCGAGGGAGATGCGGTTCCTATTGAGATTGTAGAATACATAGGTGAGGTAGAGTCTATAGAAGACATAGTAGACAAAAAAAAAATTGATGTTGGTCAGAGAAACTCTGATACCATCTAGAGATAAATGCAAACTTAGATTGTGTTGTTCATCGATATCGTTAACCACGGTATGGAGATTATATTTATAAACTTCTGAGAGTAAAACAAGAATATCTATTTCGTTACACATCTATGAGATCTGTTACAGCTGTGTGAGTGATTCAAGGAATATCTATCCTATCCAATAGATTGAATTATCTAAAATACAATATCGTATCATATCCATGAGTTTGAGTCTATCTAAAATAGATTACCGTATCCAACAAATTGAGATCTGTTATCACATGTGAGTCACCACGTCCATGATTGTAGGAGTGGGTTGCGATTCCTTGTCTTGGATAGTAATCGACTCCCTAACAGCTGTTATGATTGGAATTTGAAAAGCCAAAGAGGTGGGTATTTCCCGGGTATGGAATGAATCTGACTTAACACTAGCAGTGGAAGGGATGCTTAAATTTCGAATACCATGGGTATGCTTGGGAGTGGAGGAATTTATCCCAATATATTAATAATACTCAATGGAAGTTTACCCATTGCCACCATGGGGCCAATATGGTAGCAGATGATCTGGCTAGGTATGCGGCTCTTTCAACTACATCAGATTTGTAGATTGGGATTCCGGTGTTCTTACTGCGGGATGCAAATTGAGACGCCTTTGGTCATCTTCATTATAAATTTAGTTAAAAGGGATTCTTATCATGTTGATGGCAATGTCGAAAGTAGAGTAGATCCGTTTTTTAGGTTTTTTTTATTTTTATTTTTATTTTTATTTTAATCCATTTGTAACTCTCAACAAAATTTCCTTTAATATAATCAATCTGATCTTTAGCGAAAAAAGTGTAATAATTCGGTTGAACGGAGAGGACTTTGTTATCTCTCAACCCAGTGTACTGCTCCCTCTTCATTGTTTAATAAAAATAAATAAATATCGATAAACCATTTGTTGAGGATATGCATGGGCTTTATACCGAAACTTTCATCAGTTGGATTGGGATTCGAAAGTTATTTACATTAATATAAACGATTTAGGGGCTTGGGTTGAGTTCCAATCTTTCATCATGAAACTCAATAACTATTTTCCCATGTTAATCTTTTAAGGTTTTTTTTTTTTTTTTTTTTTTTAATAAAAAAAAACTGGTATCCAAACTTTTGGCCTGACTAATCCCATAGGCTCATACTAACCCTACAATCGCATAGACTGGGTCCTTTTAGGATTAAATGAGAACCATTCCACTTGTACCTATAGCAGAAAAGAAAGAGCACTTAACACTTCATGTGAGTGGCCCTAAGACAGTAAGACAAGTCGAACTCAGTACATTCCGCTTCCTAAAGCGTAGGCTCCTTGCCGACTCAGCTGCCCTTAATCATACATAAAAAAATTGTTAGTATGCATTTGGGAATCTGAATGAGAGGCAGACAAACTACCAAGATTTTTTAAGAATAAATTCTATTGTTAAGAAATATAAAAAATTGTCCCCAAAATTGAGGGTATTTTGGTCTTTCCAAGAAAAGAAAAAAAAAATCCTTTTACCTTTCTGGGCTGTTCAAAAGCATTGGTTCTGTATATTATATTAACCTCTGGATTTTTATTAAATTCTTATCTTGCTGGTATTGGTATATACATGGTAGTTGGTAAGTTCTATGTATATTTCACATTCACGAAAATTTCACAATAAATACTGTCTTTATTATTAATATACTCTAATGTTTTTCATCCACATCCACTTGGGGTTTTGTATGAAATATGTGAAACTATTATTGGCTTTAGAGAGAGAGAGAGAGAGAGAGAGCAAGAGAGAGAGAGTAATTTAAGAAAAAGCTAGGGAGAAAAAAAATTAAAGAGAAAAAATATGGAAAGAGAAAGTTGTCTAAGTTAGAGGCTTCTTCCTTTTAGAGATTGCGAATAAAAAAAAGTCATAAAACAGGGAACCCAAAAGTAAGGGAGAATATATTAAGATGTTGGAGAGTTAGAAAGAAAGTAAAGAAAGCATGTTAGAGGGATGGGAGTAACTCATCAAACTACACCTTTGTGCTTAAAATGGTGTATTAATTTTTAAAAACCCTAATCTTTTTAAAAGTCATAAGCGACAAATTCCTTACTTAAACTTAGGGTTTCAATTTGAAAGATGGGAAGATGATGATCTTTTTGCGATTCTAAAGTAACATCTTTAGGGTCTAAAGATGAGATGCCTATATCTATGAATTTTGGGCGTTAATCCTTTCTTGCTTTTTTTTTTTTTTTTTTCTATTTTTTTAACCCTTCTCACCACTACTTTCGAAAGATGAGAATGTTTTGGGTTATGAAATCAAAAGAAGGAAAAGGGATTCTTTTTCGAAAGGCAACACCAGCCATGAAAAGTAGTGTTTTTTTTATATATCTTAAGGAAGATTTTACTTTTTTCTTCTAAAGTGGCCACTACTTTGAACAATCCTTACGTTATGGATCTTACCTTAACTCATACTTTGTGCATTCCCAACATTCCTTTAACAATCGATATAGTTTCCACTGTTCGAATCGTCTTTTCTCCCTCTTTAAGTAGGGAGGGGTGGAAAAGGAAGACACGGGTCCAGTATCAGGAGCAAGGCTATTTTTCACACGATTATAAGAAAAATTAGAGATTTTTTTGCCCTGTCAGTGAGAAGTGGTGGAAAAGGTAATTTATCCAATATATAAATTGCATTATTATTATTATTATTATTATTATTGTTAGGTAAATTTACTAGCAAGCCAATAAGATGGCGGCACCCGGGAAGTCTGTGTCCATGTCAGCATCCTCCGAAGGATTGAATAGGCACTCATGTAATTTCGGCCTAAGAACAAGAGCAAAGATACCCCTCCGATGGCCTCCAGGGTATTTTTGTATTCTCTACCCTGAGACAGGGGCAAAAGCGACTTTATGCCGAATCACTATCCACTATAAATAACCAACGAATCCCAAGATTTTAGGTACGTCTCATTTAAGTCTCATTCTCCTATGGATTTTTACTCTAACACCTCGGATTGAGAATCCCTCACTTATCCCACTAAACACATAAAAATGGAGGACTCGAATGTCAACCCCTCTTGTCTCTTCACAGATTTCTGATTTAGGCATTGGAGTGGACCCGGGACCATAGGCCTGGACTTCCATGCCCCTTCCTGTCTCTCGCAGGTCGAGTCAGCAACGATGACCTCGAAAATGCGGGATTTGGACGTAACAATTATTATTATTATTATTATTATTATTATTATTATTATTATTATTATTATTATTATTACTATTATTATTATTATTATTATAGTTTTTATTATTATTGATGTTGGGGACCTACAATATCACATTGGCTAGGTAGTGTGCAGATTGCTTGGTTTATGACCCTAAGTAGTCTTTCCACCGAGAAGCTCAGACTTTTGAGAGGGTAATCCCTAAATCGGCCATGTGGGGTCCACAGCTCAAAGTTGGGGGAGTTGATGTAATCCATAGGCCCGTGGTGGAAGGGATTTAGTCTCAAATTGATCAGATAGTGTGTGAATATACTTGGTTTAATTATGACCCTAAGATGGGATTCTCCACCGTAAAACTGGGGTTTTTGAATTAGAAACCATCACTTTCCTCTTGTACTAAGTTCCCAATCAACTAAGCCTTTTGGAATCCTAGGTTACTAGTCTAAATGTTTTCTTTTTTCTGGGGAGAGATGGAGAACTATCCTTGCATGCGCCTTCTAAAAGATGGGCCAAAATGGGAAAAAAAAAAATGACCCTAATCATGTTTATTATTGCTGCTAAAATAGATCCTATTTGAAAGAGCATGAATAAGTATATCTTGTTCATTCTTTACGGCTACAATGATTAATAGAAGACACTGAATGAGGACGTCTTTGCTGATTGATCCAATCTAGTCCGTGCCATCAATTACAGTTTTCCTTTCTTGCAGATGAGCCCCAATAATAAGCTCATCAAAGTCAGGGCCTACTATCAAAGAAAAAGCCCCATCAGAGGAAGAAGTTATCTGGCGCCCCATTGTTAATGTCCCATCGATAATGAACTGACATGGTGTTACCATTGGAGCTGTACGTTCACGTGTGCAAATATTTTAGGCAAATGTCCGTAGCCCAAGCCCTAATGCCACAATTATTATAGCCTCTGTTAACAGTTTCTTATCATTCATGCATGCTCCCATGAATCAAGGCATCTTCTCTGAAGGCTCCATCATTAACTGTTGTAACCTGAGGTTTCATTTTGGATGATATATTTATAAGTTAGAAAGATTATTTTGGAATTTGGGTTGCCCATTCATGTTCCAAAAATATCGGAGTTTTAGCTAGGGTGGTCAGCTCTAACTTGGAGAAAAAAGTGGGGCCCATTTCTTTCTAGGTTTCTTCTGGCAATATTATAATAAAACAACAGCATGCATCCATTCATGGCATAGGAGAGGTACCAGGGGAAAAGCCTAAGAACACACAATACACAAAGAGAGAGAGAGAGAGAGACAGAGAGAGGAGTAGATCCATGAATAACTCATGCACTGATATTATGGAGCAGGAACCACCTACTGAATCCAGATAAAATTCTTTATAAAAAAAATTGTAATGAAAGTTAACAAGTAGGGAAGGAGAACCATCTATTTCTTATATTAAAGCAGCAACATGCTTAGAATGGTAATCTTACACATACCTTCTCTATAATGGATTCAAATTGTCTCTTTCCTGAAAGGAGGAGGGAGATGTCCCCGTCAGATGATCGACACGTGGTTATTGGGAAAATCCGAGCCCCATGTTCGAGTTGACACCCAGCCGATAAGCCTAGCCGACAGGGGGGTGTCGGCTCGTACGTGGGACTCGGATTTTCCTGAGAACCATGTGTCGACCATCCAACGGGGGCGTTTCCCTCCTCCCTGAAGTACAGGGAGGAGACGATTCGGATCCCTATATAACAGGAAGAAGAGAAAAAAAAATTAATAATAATAGCGGCAGAAACGGATAAACTAACCCAATAAAGAAAATTGAAGATCAACACCCTATTATTACACAAAGCCAAAAAAAATAATATACAAGTAGTTTTACATTCTACATGGTCAACTCTCCTCATCTCCATCCACTGGCAACGTTCACGATTCAAAACAAACGAAGCAACAAACCTGAATTATCTCAAAGTAAGAAAACTACCGACTTAAGAAGATTCAATTTTCATGTGCTTCTATTCTTACAAATCCGGCAATTTGAAAATTATTAATCTATCAGCTGATTCTAGAAGTCCAATGTCATCGATGGACTGATCATAAACAATATTGTCTTCTTCGGCAGATAGATTCAAATCCAAGGAGACACATGGGCTTGTTTCTTTCTCAGATTCACTCTCAACTGACTTTTGCTTCACAGGAGGAGAGCAAGCTCTTGATCTTGAGCTGAAGCTTTCACAACTCAAGATGACTATTGCATCTCTAAGAAGAACTTCGTCACCATTTAAATTGGTTACTCTCCCTCTTTCAATAGCTCTTTTAATGCCCAATTGAGAGTGATAATCAACTTGCTCTATATCCTCCAATAAAAAGACACGGTGGGGATTATTGCAAACAGCTTCAGAGAATCTCTTAAGATAACTACAACTTGAATCATCCCTGGATCTTTTGTTTCTGAAATCATCGGTAGAATCTGCCCTTGTCAATGAGAAACTGCTCAGACTGACTGAGATAGAGTGAGCTTGGGATCCAAATACAAGTCTAGCAAGCTCTTTTGCAATCTTCTCTTTTCCTTCCACATCAACACCATGAAAAAACAACCAAGTATCTTCCTTGGGTTCACTGTATCTTAATTTTCCTTTTCTTCTTACCATCCCAGACCTGCATTGAAGAATAGAACTTGCTATCTCGGGAAGTATGTCCTTTTGCCATGGAACCTTTTTCTCTAGTGCATTGCATAGGGTCTTCAGATTTTCTGCATTGAGCTCCCTAAATCTTTGATGGTGCTCCATTTCCATTACATCACTTGAAGATACTGAATAAGGAGTAGAGCTAGGGTTAGTGTTAGGGTTGGATAAAAGAGTTGGCTCCAATCCTTCATCCCCACGTTTGTCAGAGGCCCAAAAAAGGTGCTCCCTCCATGACTGTGGCCATCCATGGTGAGTCTGGTGCATGTTAGGGTAGTACTGCTGGTCTTGTGAAGAGACAGATGTAGAAGATGATGGCGATATAGAAACAAAAGTTAAAGTTTTCTCAGGTTGTTGTTGTTGTTGTTGGTTATTGTGAACTGAACTGCCAATTGAGTTCCATCTACTGCCGAGATCTCGGACTTGGATACAATCCTGACAAGGTGAGAAGAAGCAGAAGAAAATGAAAATTTGGACTTACTTTTAGTATGGAAGGGACCACTAAGGGGATAGATTGTTACCTGTTCACTACTGATCAATCTTTTGTTCTCTTCCTTGTACTGTTTAAGCCATGAAGGTAAGCTTGAGGTGGTGGTAGTTGTGGTGGAGTCATTGTACCTACTGCTTGCTCGGCTTTGTCCTTCATTATCAAACTTGGCTGAGAAATCAATACAGCAACTTAATTGCTTCTCCGTTCCACCTTCAAGCAAAGACCAACCAGACCCATCTCCGGTTCTCTTGCTTCTGAACTGGCCTTGTGAATCACTGAAGGAAGAAAGAAAATAAAGACAATGAGAATAATTTTGGTAAGTCACTTTGAGGAAAAGTTTTTCACAGTGACTGCTTTATGTCTCTCCATCGATCTTGTCAATTCAATGTTAAAATTTTAGATAACTTTCACTTGGTTCCACGTAAGATACTTCAACATTAAGACTTATAAACAATTTCTAGTTCACAATGTTGAATGTTTGAAGTAGATAATTGAATTTCCACTATTTCTTCTCCTCTTTACATGATACAAAAAGTTTTTTTTTTTTTTTTTTTTTTTTGGTGGGTGGGTGGGAGGGGGGGAGAAAAGTTGAAGTATGGAACAGTAATGTTAGGACACCAAAAAAATAAACTAAATAAATTGATAGGAATTTTTTTATAAGGCAAAAAAAAAAGGCAAAGAAAAAAAGAAGGATTTCCACTATTCCCATTTATCTGACATATTAGCAAAGGATTCAAGTCTTCAATGTTCATCAATAGATGCCTTAGCTTTGGAAATCTAAAACTACAAGACCTTTCCAATCGATACAGAAAAATCTAATTGTAGATTGATATGAATAGAATAATTAGAGAAGAGAACTTAAAGAGTGATGAACATAAATTTCAAAACTGTTACCGAATTTTACCTGTCAGAGTTGAGACTCAAACTCAAGCTGCCTGCTGGAATTGTAAGTGGGTGAAGGTTCCAAATAGCCTCCAAGGAAGGATTGCCTATTCTGCATCTCATGTAAGTCTGGAAGGTAGCAATCCCCATCAGCCAAAACCTTCCATTCTCTCCAATTCCACACACCAACCTTCTAAGCTCTACAATCATGTGCTCCACCGGGCAATAGTAGCTCCTTCCTTGCTCAACAGAACTAGCTCTAACCTCAGCAGCCCATTTGAGATCACCCAAATACAACACAGCTCCCTGCGCACCACAGCTTTTTAAAAGGAACCTAACCTCCACAAGTTTCTGCTCAACATCCTCCTTAGATAGGTTCCCAAAAGGGATCAGAGGAGGGTTTATAAGCTTTACATCTCTTAAAGCCTCAGGAACATCTCCTTTGTTAATCTTATCCATCACTTCCTTAACTACTTCTTCTATACTAGCCAAAGACTCCCCTACAATCACAGTACTTCTCCTATGCATTAAAGTCTCAAACACACTCATCACATCTTCACTCCTAACTTGATCGAAGGGCTTTGGTTTGCTGACTTTCACTCCAAACTGAGCCACAGGAGGAGGAGAGGTAGTACTTGAAATTACTAGAAGATTACTTTCCTTGTGCTTACTACTAACACTAACAGGAGGATTTTGAGAACAGATCTCAAGAGAGACTGCTTGTTCTACATTGCTTTTCACTTGGGTACTTGAGAAGCCAGCTTCTCTCATGACTCTGCTAACACTTGGGTCGTCTAGGATAGAGATAATAAGCTGTTCTATCTCTACCTTCACGGCGAGGAGAGGTTGTTGCTGGTTCTCAATTGAGCCACGGCGCTGGTGGGCCTGCGCACGCTTGAAAGCTGCAACCAAGGCATTCGAGAGTGAAGGGTGGTGGGAGTGGTGACCCATCATGGGACTAGAAGTAGAGGCTGGCAAACGATTGAGGGCGACATTGAAGCAGAGCTCAAGGGCCTTGCATTGGAGGGGGTGGGAGTGAGACTGAAGACAAGCTGTTCGAAGAAGACCAGTTGAGGAAGCAAGCATGGTGTTGGCTACGTGGAGAGGAGTTACTTGGGCATGGCCACGCTGTTTTGCAAGGTTCACAGCTTGTTTCACTACACGAACAGCGTCGGTAGTTAGAGCCTGCTGCAGTGTGCAACCTCCTGCTCTCATTTTGCTTCTTTTACTAGCAGATGAAGACCAAGAAGAGCTGAGAGATCAAAGAAGAGATTGTATAAATTATTTTATCATTTGGGTATGGAGGAGGAGAAGAAGACTGAAAATTGGGTCTGTCTCTCTTCCGATTCAATTTGGAGTTTTTGTGGAGCTATGGACTTTGGATTGGAGAAAGAGAAGAGATATGAGTGAGGAGGGAGAGGTCGCTATCTATTGTGAAGTGGTAATACTCTGGATCTCTGTGGAAGTTGTTTATCTGTTGTGTAGGTGTGTAAGTAATCAGTACTGTGGTTGTAAGGGGTGGGTGTGAGTGAAGTTTTATGGGATATGTGGGCTGTGCCTTTCTTGTGAATGAGGGAAATTTTTGGGTCCAAAGTCGATATTGTAGTGGAAAGTGGAATGCATGTGCTGACAAGCAGGACGAATTCAGTCTCAAAGGCAACTCAGCTTTGCCCCCCTCTCTCTCTCTCTCTCTCTCTCTGGCTTTTTTTTTTAACTCGCTCTCTCTTTTGTATTATTATATATGGAAAGTTCTACTTGTAATATAATGTAATATAAATTCTATTTGTAAGAAACCGTTATTACATTTAATCTTGTAATAAATTGTTTAGTTACCTGTTAGATTTGCATCAATCTTTAAATTAAATATCAAAATTATCTTCTACATATAGAGATTCTTTTCTTGATTTATTTTAATGGGCACTTATTAGATGGTTACAAAACTAAATGTAAGAACCCGTATTACATTTAGACTTCATTATATATACATTAACTGATAAAAGTAAAAGACGTATTTGGAACTGGATTTACAGTCGGTCTTTCTCTCTGAGTTAATTGATTGTGAAAAGTTCGTTATCAAGTAGCCTTGTCACTTAAGTAAATGACAAGTACTATCAGATGTTGTAAGATTTGACAACCCATGATGAATATTATAACTATTCATATATATATATATATATATATATATATATATAACCAATGAATATGCCTTAAATATAATTTTTTACACCAACTTTGATCACCGACTGATGACATTTAGAAACCCAATATACACTATTTTATTTTCCCAAAAAAAATATATATTACAATGTCTATCCCTTTCACCATAGAGCTTTAGAATAATCTGTTTTCGTTCATTGTACCTCGAATATGTCATGCATTTCTAAACATATTTGAAGATTTTACCAAATAAACTCATGAGGGCACAACTTGACAAGCTCTCTCTCTTTTCCGCCAATTTCGAGGGCCTGAAAAGAGGCGCGGACTGTCTGTCTGAAAGAATCGGGAACTGTGTACGTTTTTCTACTGGATTCGATAAAAGGAATAAAGCGTTCCATCATGTTATGGATCACATATTTGATACTTACATGCATGAGAACTGAGATACAACCTAGCTACATGCCTATCCATCATATGGATTCTCTCTCCATAAAGTTTGGCTTTTGGAAATTCTTAAATTCAAAAAGGATAAATTACATCTAAGGGATTCAACGTTTCATATATTTTGTTTGTAATATCTAAATCAAGATAAAATTAATCAAATTTAATAAAATTCTAATTTTACCCAACCATTCATTCCCCTCGCCCTTTTTCTCCCTTGCTCCTCTCTTCTGTCCATGACTGTCCCTCTCCTCTGCCCTTCACTATTGTGCCTGATTTAGCAAAAACCTCTTTTCCTTTGACGGCCCCATATCAGTTACAACTGCCATTTCAAGCCCATAGCTACCATCTAAGTGACCACAGCATCTTCATTGATGCTTCCTATGAAGCAAAACTAGAACACACACATCTACCTCCAGCATGTCCAAGTCAAGTGACGGGGAGGGCATACAGACCTGCCTTCTCGTGTAACAACTAAACCTCCAAATTCACCCGTTACAGTTGCTTTCACTAATGAAGATCTAGAAAAAAAAATACATATACAATTAGATTAACTGAACCATGTGAAAGAAAACGATTTTTCACGGATTACTTTGCTAACGAGTCAAAAAAATTATGGACGACCAGCCGGCTTTAAATAAAAAAAAAACCTAGAAGCATCGGATTTCTGCTGGAATTTGGTGGTGGATTCGTCAGTTGTTCTCATATTCCCCGACGGATCTCTTAAGGCAACCTTCTTTGTCGATGAGCCGCTGCGAAAGAGAATATTCCATTTCAGCAGAGAAGTGACTTTCGAGCTCAAATCCATTGCTAATGCTCCCCTACGCAAACAGATGTAGAAGGGATTCACCATGGAAGCCAAGACTCTTGGGAAGCAGAGGAACGATGGCTGGAAGATTAACGGGCTCCATACTGTCCAAACAACAAGAAGACCACGTGTTAGACTGCTGGAGGGCTTGCCATGCACAGAAAGTGTTTCAAAATCGTCCCTACGATCCGGAACAGAGATGAAGGTCTCATCTTTCCATATGTCGAGGGTTGGGAAAAATTGAAATTTTATATCTGTGAAAGTAACCTCCTGATGATTTAAGTACCCAAATACAATTTATGAATATAAGTAATTTTGTTATAGTTTCTTGAAACAGGTAGCTTCCAAGGTTGGTGAAGAAAATATACCCTTCCCACGTATAAATGTTTTCTAAAAGATTTGTGCACCTCATACCTTAAATCAAATTGATACATACGCTCTTACCCTAACAAAAAGTAATATAGGCCTTTGCCTTTGCCTATGTGGCTATGCCCATCCCCAACTATCACTTTCTTCTAATAAAGCTAACACACCTCTGCCTCGTTACTACTTCCTTGCTCGTTGACATCTGCTCTATGAATTCTTGGGAGAATATCAAAATCATAAGAAAGCTCTAACAGAAACAGCGATTACAGCTTTGAAAGCTCGGCCTAGTAAGCCTAGCGATGGGAGTGGTTCTATCGAATACCCAGACACTCGCTATGATACTTCAAGTCCTTGGCTGAAATTCCAACTAGAGGCATGGCCATCATCATATTACAAATTATAGGATCTATAAGAAAATAAAATTCATTAAACAACATGGAAAAAAAAAGAATAAGAGAAAGAGTGCATGCAGTTCTTAATAATCTTTTAGATATATATGAGATGCATCTGTTGGGATAGTCCCATATTACTTAGAGACTAAAACCTTGGGTGCCTTATATATGTAAAAATCCCTCTATTTACCAGTTCAAACTTTTGAATTGGAAACTTAACATGGTATCAGAGCCTCAGGTTCACTCTGTATGGTCACCCAAAAGAGGAACCATATGCCACGAGTACTGTCACCCAAAAGAGGACCAACATGCAAAGGGGAGTGTTGGGAATAGTCCCACATTTCATAGAGACTAGAACCTTGCAGGTGCCTTATATATGTGAAAGTCCCTCCACTTACCTGTTTGAACTTTTGAATTGGAAACTTACTTGATATTCATGCATAGAGTTCTTATTTTGAAATTTGGAGATTTGAAAAGATACGATACTAGATTAGATAGATTTACTACTGATGGGTCCATTATCTCAGAAAATGAATGGCAACCTGGTCTCTTGTTTCTTTGTCAATTGAGGAAGTCCCTATTACCCCAGAAGTTGAATCTCATAACGGCGCCAATTTAAGTCTCTTTGCCAGAACTCCACTTTCGCCTCAGCTGGTGTGAGAAGGGGTTAAGCATCATTTACTTGGTGATAACCACCCCATACTCTCAAATCGGTGCACTAGGTCCAAAGAAAGGCTCGCTTATGCCCGTATTTGTGTAGAAGTTGTTGCTAATGAGGAACTCCAAAACTCCATTCCATCTGTGAGTAGGAAGGGAACTCTTTCTAGCAAGAGTTGCGGAATGACTAAAAATCCATGCTATGCATGACAGATCATTGTTCGTACTTCTGGCCACCAAGGTTGGAAACCTATGACGACCCACCTGAGTTCCATTTTGCACAATTGCGAGCCAAAGGAAGGGATAGAGGGGAAAAACGTCTGGGAGTCCTGTCATTTCTAGATTGTAGGATGGCAAGTTCGTTGCTAGAAGAGGTGAAACATGGCCAACCTCTTGCTCCTGTTGTCGAGCAGCTACCCTGTCAGATAAGCTTGGGGCGCACACATGGATTTTTTTTATTTTTTTATTTTTTTTTTGGTAGAAGATCAGCAAATTAATATATTAATACAAAAAAATATATATATAAAAAATAAAAAATAAAAAAGGTGAAAACCAAGCTTAATATTCCGAAAGCTCTCACCTTTGGTATTGCCATACTTGCTGACTAATCTATTGATTGAGTTGTTAAGTTTTCATCTCGAAAGTTTAAACTTGTAAGTGGAGGGACTCTCACATATATAAGGCACTTATGATTCTTGACTTAACCAATGTGGGATTATTCTGAACACTCCCCCTCACATGTTGCGCCTCTTTTTGGATGACTATACACGTAGCATGTGATCTCTCCTTTGGGTGACCATTAAGAGAAATAGTGTTTTTGAAAATTATCGTCTTGCCTCTATGGGACAGATCGATGTTTTTTATATAAGGTATAGATGTGATCTACAAAGGTAAGTTACAGAAATCTAATCCATAGCTAAATACGAATCCAATCTACACCTATACATGACATGTGAGATAATTGTGGGAGGTTGAGGTGAGAGTGAGAGTGAGAGTCCCATGCATACACATTGCATGGGACTCAAACTTAATGTTTATCTTGACACCCTCCCGCAAACCAAAGGGTTGGGCACCACCTTGAGGTTTTTCACAAATGGTCGAACTAGACCCGGCTCAACGGCTTGGTCAGAACGTCGGTAAGTTGGTCCTTAGTTGAAATGAATTGCACCTCAAGTTATTTGTTGGCAACCAAGTGGAAGTGAAAGCCAGCTTTGATGTGTTTAGTGCGAGCATGAAAGATGGGGTTGGCGATGAGGTAAGCAGCGCCCAAGTTGTCACACCATAGGATAATGGTTGAGTGAGACCTATGCCAAGCTCTTGAAGAAGGAAGCATAGCCAGACAAGCTCAGTAGTGGCATTGGCTAGAGCTTAGTATTCAAACTCAGCCGAGGAATGAGCAATTATGGGCTGCTTACGGGCCGACCATGAGACCAAGTTCTAGCCAAGAAATATGGCATAGCCACTGGTTGAGCATCTATCATCGATAGAACATGCCCAATCGGCATCACTATAAGCCTGAAGGTAGTAGTGGGAGGTGTGGGAGATACGCAGGCTATGAGTATTGGTGGCCTTGAGATAACGGAGTATCTACTTAACTACTTGCCAATGATCATTTATCGGGGCCTAAAGGAACTGGTACACCTTGTTGATAACAAACGAGATGTGTAGTCGATTCATCATAGCATACTGGAGAGCACACACCATAATACAATACGGTGTTGGATCTGGGAGATAAACACCAGAATCACAGGACAGCATGCAGATGAAGCCATGGGGGTTTCAAATAGGCTTAGAGTCAGCCATGTTAGTTTTCTTCAATAGGTCATTGATATATTTCTATTGGTTAAGACCAAGACCGTGAGTATCATGATGTACCTCAATACCCAGAAAGTAATGCAATCGGCCAAGGTCTCGGCAAATTCATTACTTAGAGCAGTGATTAGGGTTTGGAGGAGCCTTGAGTCCGATTTTGTGAGGACAATGTCATCAATGTATACTAAGATGTACACCAAATGAGGAGCCCTTTAGAAAGATGAAAAGGGATGTGTCGGTTTTTTATCCTTCGAAATCCTTACAAGAAAGGTGCTAAGTCTATCAAACCATGCTCAAGGGGCCTGTTTGAGGCCATAAAATGACTTATAGAGTCGGCAAATATGGTTCAGTTTGTCTGGATCAATGAACCCAGTGGGCTGTTGCATATACATTTCTTCAGTAAGGGTGCCATGTAGGAAGGCATTGCTGACATCAAGCTGATGGATAGGTCATTGGTGAACAATGGCAATTGAAAGGATGGTACAAACCGTAGCTGGCTTGATAACAGGGCTGAAGGTTTTAGTGTAATCAACCCCTTCATGTTGGTGGAATCCCTTGGCCACAAGTCGAGCTTTGTATCGTTCAAGGGTTCCATCAACCTTTCATTTAATACGAAAGATCCATTTTACTCCAATCACATTGCAGCAGTCGTCATTCGGTACCAAGGTTCAGGTACTGTTTTTTATAAGTGCAATGTACTATGTAATCATGGCCTCTCTCCAGTGGCGAACTTTGTTGGTCTCAGTGAAACAACAGGGTTCTGTCTCTTGATTTAAGGTGGTCATGTCACACCCCAATTCTGTACCATTCAGAACGGTGTGATGAACCGCTAATAAACCAACAGTTCAACCAGGATCTCAAATAGGTTATGTCCATTAAAAATAAAATCATACGCATCCACAACCATAATCAGAATAAATACACAATAGCGGAAGTCTTATAGTAAATGAACTGAAAACTCTAACTTAATAATCATAAATAAAATATCAAGTTATTTGTGTATCAACTGAGACATAAATAATAAAATATCAATTACATCCCTTTATAAATTCAAATAAAATCTAATCGAATACGCATGAGTTGCACTCGCATGAGAGGTCATGCGTATCCTCTAAGTCTTCGGCTCCCATTGCAGCAACACGCGCATACACCGGAGCACTCATATAATCTTCGACCGTAGTACCTGCATCATCAACTAAAAATATTCGACGTCGAGAGGGTGAGCACACATCATGGCTCAGTGAGAAAATAAAACAATGCAACAAACATATGCATGCATTCAATTTATATCTTTGGTCTGATAAATAAGTTTGCAATATGCTATAGAAAGGATAGGTGGCCAAAGGTTACGTTTATTGACGCCTCACCTCTATACACGAGTGTGTGAAGTCGCCAAAAGGTAACGTTTATTGTCATCCCACATGCACCCACCATGGACAATGTACACGCAAATGTTACGTTTATTACTGTACCAGTTGCCCATACCAACACGTAAGCCCCTACTGGCGAGGGCTCGCAAACAGGGCTCGCAACTAACCAATCCTAATGCCAATCAGTGTATCCAAGGTCTCACCCCAGCATCCCTCAATACGTCCCTAGAGATAGGGCTAAGGCCCCCCAGCAGAGTCAGAGACTACACAGTCCGAGACCACCTCCCCTCATACCCTACAACGTAATAGTTCCGCTAAGGTAATAATGATACGACGATGTCAGTAGACAAGACTTGAGTTAGAGATAGAGCTAGAGTGTTGAGGCCCGGCATATGACACCCCCCTGATACTCGCTCGCATCAAGCACACCAACCACACACATACATCCACATACTTATTCCTATCATCATCATCATCATCATGTTATAAACAATAATTTAAATATGCATGAACAGTAATAATAGAAATATTGGATGACATGTTGAATGCACATAACAAGCATACACGTAAAGAATCAATCATGGCATTGGACTCAAGAATAAAACAGTTTATTATTAATTAATTAGTTTAGGTCTTGTCCCCTCACCTTTGTTTGATCGTAGATCCTCTTTCAAGCTTTAAGAATCAACTAAATATCAATATTATGTCACTAGAAGACCTAATCAAGTCGATAGAATTTAATTAGAATTAAATTCTGATTTTAAAAAGCATGTTGTTAACTGGGGGTCGATGCCAGGGTCGGAGGTTCCATCGACCCTGGGTGCTACCACCCAGATTCTAGACTTCTCGAACACTGGGGGTCAATTGTTAGGGTCTGGTAGGGTCGATTGGCCATCGACCCCCCGTGCGACCCCCCGTGGGTTTAGTCAAATTTTCATCCTACAGTCCATTCCTTCGTGTTTGGATCCTATGGCTTGCTTCTACAATCCATTACATATATGTTCAATGGCTTAGAACCATAGTTTATTCACCTACATGATTTTTATGATCTCCCCCATGGTTTCCCATGAAAACCTAACCATGGATGGAAGATTTGGGTTTCTCCTAGATCATTCCCTCTTCACTATCTACTCTAAGGTCTTTAGAACTACATGGAGATAGTATCCATACCTGAGAATTAAGCTAGTTCCTCTAAAGTCTTATCTTTGATCTTCTTCTCCACTTTCCTTCTCTTCTCTTTCTCTTCTCCTTCTCTTCTCTTTCTCTCAATCCAATTAGGGTTCTAAAAGGAGTGAAAGAGGCTTAGGGACGTCCTATTTATAGAGTAGAAACTCCCAAAATAAGTCTCATTAAGATTAGGAAAGAATCCCATTGAAATTTGGAAAGATCCTAATTCACGGTTTCTGTCGGCAGACTGGGGGTCGATGAGGGGGTCAGAGATCCCATCGACCCCTGGTTCTAAAATGTGTGACCCCAGGTTAAAAACTCAGGGTCTGACTTTTATACTGGGGGGTCCGACCCTGCCTTGCTGGGTATGCGACCCTCCCCCTTATTTTAGTATTTTTGGGTCAGTTTAATACCTGGGATCGTGATCTCCCTCACCCACTTGATCCATTTGGCTCGACCATGATGGGTAGACCTGGTTCAAGGTGGTAAGATCGGATTAGTTCGATACGAGTCTTACAGGTCACGTGGGCTTTAGAAAGAGGATACCGGGTGAAAGGACACGAATTCTAACAGAGCACCATGGAATGAGTGCAGCCAGTGCTTTGAGTAGGACCTGCATGATCAGAAACTTGACTGGGGCTATTAGTAACATCAATATTCAGAGGTGGAGTTGGTATGAGCTCGGGTAGGGGTGGGGAGGGGGTTGAGGTTGGTGGGGGTCCATACCTAGTGTAGCAAGAGTTGCAGCGAGGGTCCCCGTAGGCATGGATAATGTCAACCAGGGGGTGGGGAATCGGGTGAATGAGAGGATGTAGGGGGATGTCTCATGAAAGGAAAATCGAGTCTTTATGAAATTGCAATGGCGTACAATGTAAAGGCGACTAGTGGCAATGTCATAGCAATGGTAACCCAAGTGAGATGGGTTGTACCCAAGAAGAGTGTCACACCCTAATTCTGGTCTAACCAAATTAGTGTGATGAACCGCCGATAAACCAATGGTTCAATCAGGATCTCGTATAGGTCATACCCACCATATCAAACCACACACACATTCCACAGTAATAATCAGAGGTAATAAAAAAATAAGCGAAAGTCTTACAGATAATGAACTGAGTGTCTAACAATGACAATAAATAATTAATCTGATTATCTCTAAAACTCAAGACATAAAAATAATTAATCCATTACATGTTCCAGTAGTCAAACATAGCTAAACCAATCATAAACACAGTGGTTGCACTCGCATGAAGAATCATGCGTCTCCTCCGTTAATTCCTCGTTCATCGCCGCTACATGTCCATACATCGGCGTATTCATATAAACAGTAGGTCCTGCATCATCAACTAAAAATATTCGACGTCGAAAGGGTGAGCACACATCACGGCTCAGTGAGCAAACAAAACAATGCAACAAACATAAGCATGCATTCAATTCTTATCTTTGGTCTGATTTTTTAGTTTACAATGTGCTATAGAAAGGTTTGGTGGCCCCCGCACCTTTATATACTAGTGTGTGAATCCGCCCAATGAATCAAACACCATTGCCATCCCACATGCACCCACCATGGAATAGAGATAGAGCTAAAGTATCCAGATCAAACACCGCCAACACTTCTCCTGATGCCCTACCCATACCAACACGTAAGCCCCTATTGGCAAGGGCTTGCAAACTAGACTCGCAACTAACCAATCCTAATGCCAAACAGTGTATCCAAGGCCTCACCCCAGCATCCCTCAATACGTCCATAGAGATAGAGCTAAAGCCTCCCAACAGAGTCAGAAACCACATGGTCCGAGACCACCTCCCCTGATGCCCTACGACGTAATAGTTCTGCTAAGGTAATGATGATACAACGATGTTAGTGGGCAAGACTTGAGCAGAGATAGATCTAGAGTCTGGTGACGAGGTCAAAGACCACTATGCCACGTCCTCCCCCTGATGCTCTACTCGCATCCAATACACCAACCACATACATACAATCACATGCCTATTCCTAACATCATCATCATCATTATGTTATAAATAAACAGAATTAAAAATGCATGAGCAGTAATAGCAGGAATATTGGATGACATGTGAGATGCACATTACGAGCATACACGCATAGAATTAATCATGGTATGGGACTTAATAAAAATAAAATAGTTTGTTATTATCCAATTAGTTTAGGTCTTGTTCCCTCACCTGTTAGCAATACTCGATCTCCTTCCAAGCCTTGTAATTCTCTTTCAATCAATTTAACAACCTAAAAGTTATATGAATTTAAGTTAGGGTTCATATGTAATATGTTACAGAAGTTGAAAATAAAAAAAGAGCATTGATAGGTGTCTGATTGGTCTTATGGTCTCATACTGTGTCGACCTTACTGCCTACGATCGATACCCTATGGTCGCATATGGTGCAACCGTAGCTGCGACCATATGATTCCTGAATCTTTCTGAATGTCTATGGTCGATCCTCTGGTCAGGCTGGTCATGCTATGGTCTACCGAAGCTGCGACCTTGAGATTTCTAGTCACAGACTACATGCAATTCGAGTTCTTCCTGAGTTAAATCCTCTGCTCTTCAATTAGATTTATCCTAAGATCATCCTATGGCCATCATTAGTAGTTTCTTATCAACCCTAATCATCAAACTCATCCCTCATGGTTATCCTTGGGATTTTCTCAAGGAATCACATAGATCATAATAGGTTGATATCTTCTATCCTCCATAGAATTCTTATTCCTTGGAGTTTACATCTCTAGAGATTAGGTTTATACCTTTGCCTGTGGTAGAGAGCCAATCTCTTCTCAGTAAATTCCTCTCCTTAGCCTTTTCTTCTTCTCCTTCTCTTCCTTCTCTTTCCTTCTCTTTCTCTAGGGTTTACTAATGTTCTAAAAGAGTGAAAAAGGTTGAGGGACGTCCTTTATATAGAGGAAAACTCTCCATATAGAGTCCTCTTTCAATTAGGAAAGAAATCCCTTAGTTTAGGAAAGTTTTCAAAACTCAGAGTCTGACCTAGGGTCTCACGGTCGATGGCTACGGTCGTAGAACCCGTCGATCGTAGGGTCAAAATCATCGACCATAGGGTCATTGATCAGTGACCATTGTTTCTTTCCATATGGTCAACCGTACCTACCCAGGTATGCGACCATATGTATACAATTTGTGTTGAGTCGATTTTTATACCTGGTTTGTGATCCATCTTCACACAATCGATCCACTTGGTCCAGCTATGATGGGAAGACCTGACATGACACAGTTAAACAGGGTTAGTGGAGTGCGGGTCTTACAACTATATCAAAGTTACTTGGAGAAGCCAAAATATAAAAGAAATTATATGGGAAGAAGAGAATGCTATGCAGAAGCAATATCCTCACCTATTCAACTCGGAAGGTATGTGCAAATTTCGAGGATGAAATTTACATAAGAGGGGGGGGGGGGAGTTGTAAGACCTACACTCCACTAACCCGGTTTAACTGTGTCGTGCCCTGTCTTCCCATCATAGCTGGACCAAGTGGACTGATTGTGTGAAGATGGATCACAAACCAGGTATAAAAATCGACTCAACACCCAAAACTGTATACATATGGTCGCATACCTGGGTAGGTATGATCGACCATATGGAAAGAAACAATGGTCACTGATCAATGACCTTATGGTCAACAATTTCGACCCTACAATCGATGGGTTCTGCGACCGTAGCCATCGACCGTGAGACCCCAGATCAGACTCTAAGTTTTGGAAACTTTTCTAAACTAAGAGATTTCTTTCTTAATTGAAAGAGGACTCTATATGGAGAGTTTTTCTCTATATAAAGGACGTCCCTCAGCCTTTTTCACTCTTTTAGAACATTAATAAACCCTATAGAAAGAGAAGGGAAGAGAAGGAAGAGAATGAGAAGAAGAAAAGGCTAAGGAGAGGAATTTGCTGAGAAGAGATTGGCTCTCCACTACAGGCGAAAGTATGAACCTAATCTCTGGAGATGTAAACTCTAAGGAATAAGACTTCTATGGAGATAGAAGATATCAACCTATTATGATCTATGTGATTCCTTGAGAAAATCTCAAGGATAACCATGAGGGATGAGTTTGATGATTAGGGTTGATAAGAAGCTACTAATGATGGCCATAGGATGACCTTAGGATAAACCCAATTGAAGAGCAGAGGAATTGACCCAAGAAGAACTCGAATTACATGTAGTCTGTGACCAGAAATCTCAAGGTCGTAACTACGATCGACCATAGCATGACCAGCCTGACTAGAGGATCGACCATAGGCATTCAGGAAGATTCAGGAATCATATGGTTGCAGCTATGATCGCACCATATGCGACTGTAGGGTATCGATCGTAGGCAGTAAGGTCGACACAGTATGAGACCATAGGACCAATCAGACACCTATCAGTGGTCTGTTTTGATTTTTGACTACTGTAACAAGTTACATATAAACCCTAACTTAAATTCATATAACTTTTAGGTTATTAAATTGATTGAAAGAGAATTGCAAGGCTGGGAAGGAGATCGAATATTGCTAACAGTGAGAGAACAAAATCTAAACTAATTGGATAATAACAAACTGTTTTATTTTTATTGACTCCAATGCCATGATTGACTCTAAGCGTGTATGCTCGTAATGTGCATCTCACATGTCATCCAATATTCTTACTATTACTGCTCATGCATATTTAATTCTGTTTATTTATAACATGATGATGATGATGATGTTAGGAATAGGCATGTAATTGTATGTGTGTGGTTGGTGTGTCGAATGCAAGTGGAGCATCAAGGGGAGGACGTGGCATGATGGTCTTTGACCTCGTCACCAGACTCTAGCTCTATCTCTGCTCAAGTCTTGCCCACTAACATTGTCGTATCGCCATTACCTTAGCAGAACTATTAAGTCGTAGGGCATCAGGGGAGGTGGTCTCGGACCGTGTGGTCTCTGACTCTGTCGGGGGGGCCTTAGCTTTATCTCTATGGAATTATTGAGGGATGCTGGGGTGAGGCCTTGGATACATTGTTTGGCATTAGGATTGGTTAATTACGAGCCCAGTTTGTAAGCCCTCGCCAATAGGTGCTTACGTGTAGGTATGGGTAGGGCATCAAGGGAAGTGTTGGCGGTGTTTGATCCTAACACTTTAGCTCTATCTCTATTCCATGGTGAGTGCATGTGGGATGGCAATGGTGTTTGATCCTTTGGATGGATTCACACACTAGTGTATAGAGGTGTGGAGGCCACTAAACATTTCTATAGCACATTGCAAACTTAAAAACCAAACCAAAGATATGAATTGAATGCATGCATATGTTTGTTGCATTGTTTTGTTTGCTCACTGAGCCGTGATGTGTGCTCATCCTTTCAACATCGAATATTTTTAGTTGATGATGCAGGACCTACTGTTGAAGATTATATGAATGCGCCGATATATGGACATGTAGCGGCGATGAACGGAGAATTAACGGAGGAGACGCATTATTCTTCATGCGAGTGTAACCACTGTGTTTATGATTAGTTTAGCTATGTTTGACTACTGGAACATGTAATGGATTAATTATTTTTATGTCTTGAGTTTTGAAGATAATCAGATTAATTATTTATTATCATTGTTAGACACTCAGTTCATTATCTGTAAGACTTCCGTTTATTTGTTTATTATCTCTGATTATTACTGTGGAATGTGTGTGTGATTTGATATGGTGGGTACAACCTATACGAGATCCTGGTTAAACCGTTGGTTTATTGATGGTTCATCACACTAATTTGGTTAGACCAGAATTGGGGTGTGATAAAGAGCACATGGGGTGGTATGATAAGAAAATTTATGGGCATTGTAAAGTCTCAACAGAGGAAAGGTCGCACAGCCAAAGATCTTTAGAAATGCATAATTTGGGAATGTGCAGGTTAGGGTTTCAAAGGGTGAGTTATTGTGCAAGAGAGGGGTCGGCATCCAGTTAATGAGGACAACAGTTTCAAAAGCATAGCACCAGAAATGTTGGGGAACGAAGGCATGAGCCATGAGTGTTAGGCCGGTGTCCACCACATGTTTAATTTTTCTTTTGGCTGCCCCATTTTGTTCATGGGTATGGGGACATGCAACTCTATGTATGATGCCCTTTGTTGTAAGGTAGGTGTGGAGGCATTGATATTCCCTACCTCAATCAGACTGAAAAGCCTTGATTGTGGTGGAAAATTGACGTTCCACCATGGATTGAAATGTAATGAAAATCGAAGGTACATCTGAGCGATTACAAATGGGATATAGCCATGTAAATTTAGTGGCATTGTCAATAAAGAGAATAAAATATTTATAGCCACGAGAAGATGAAACAGGAGCTGGTCCCTATACGTCACTAAAAATTAAATCCAAAGGGTTTTTACTGATAGAATGAGTTAAAGGAAGATGCATGCGATGAGTTTTACCCATAAAACAAGAGAAACATAATGGTAAAGCACTATTAGAAAGAGAAAGAGAAGTGGTCCGAAGAATTTGTCGAACAGTGCGTTGTTGAGGACGACCAAGTCATGCATGTCAGGTTGTGGCAAGAACATGTTCAGTGAGATGAGCAGCGCCTGAGGGATGGGTGAAATGGCCCATTAGTTAGTAGAGACCGTTCTTAAGGGGTCCTCAATGCAATAGCTGCTTGGTCACCCGGTCCTTTACAAGAAAAAAATTCGGGTGAAATTCAAAATAGCAATTATTGTCTTTACTAAATTGGTGAACACACAAAAAATTACGGGAGACAGTAGGTACATGAAGTATATTAGAAACTAAAAATTGGGTGGCGGGGTTACGAGAAAATGTTGAGGTGCCAATGTAAGTGATGGGGAGAGCCATACCATTACCAACCTGTAAATGATCATTACCAGTATAGGGTCAAGAGATATGTAGGTTGGCCAAGTCTAGTGTGATGTGATGCGTTGCCATGGTGTCTGGGTACCAAGACATGACCGACTCTGGTGGTGTAGGTAGTATTCCCGCCATATTGGCAGTGGGAACCGGAGTAAGAGTACCTGAAGTAGCACCTGTCTGCCGTGTGGTTGGGCTTTTTGCAGATCTAGTATTTGTCACGATGATTGGAACACCGACCTAATCCCCTAAATGCGGAAGAAAGGGGAATGGTGGTAACTAGAGGGGGTGAAGAGGTCGATATTGTAGAGAAGATGATACCCGCAAGAGATGAGCATCCACGATCTGAATGGCAGTCTGGAGAAGGATTTCATGACTGGTGTGAAGTCGATGAAGCTTAGCAAAAGGGACGCTTCGTTTTTAGTGCAAGGGCAGCCACTATATCGGCATAATCACTACCAAGATTGCGAAAGATAATTGCATTTAATTCAGCAACTCCAACAGGTTTGTTGGTTGTAGAGAGTTGATTAGAGATGCATTTGACCTCACGCAGATAAGTGCTGATGGATTTGTCACATTTAATTGTGTTTTACAATTGCATATAAAGTTGCAGTATGCTTGCATGGGAGAGAGTACAAAGGCAGTTGTAAGGGCTTCCCAGACCTCTCATGCGGTGTTTAGCCCAATGACATATGGCAATGTTTTAGGAGCCATGGATGCGAGAAGCCAGCTAAGGACCAATTGGTCCTTGAGAACCCAGTCGGAGTATTCCGGCTTAGGTATAGATGTGGATGTAATGGGGTTGACGATAGTTGCAAGGGGGCGGGTAGACTGCCATCAACATAGGCAAGGAGTGACAGACTAAGTAGGAAAGGAAGAATTTGGGTCTTCCATAATAAGAAGTTATCGGTGCCAAGCTTTACCGTGAGAGCATGGTGAAGGTGTGGGGTAGGAGAAGCACCAAGTTTGGGAGGTGAAGTGATTGTAAAAGGAGATGACGACATGATAATATTAAAGAGGAAGCGTAGGATCGTGGTCGTCTGATACCATAAGAGAATTATCGTTTTGCCTCTATGGGACAGATCGATGTTGTTTATATAAGGTGTAGATGTGATCTACAAAGGTAAGTTATAGAAATCCAATCTACAGCTATACACAAATCCAATCTACAACTAAATACGAATCCAACCTACAACTATAACCATGTGACATAATTGTGGAGTAGTTGATCCAATCTACAGCTATACATGACGTGTGAGATAATTGTGAGAGGTTGAGATGAGAGTGAGAGTGAGAGTGAGAGTGAGAGTGAGAGTCCTCCCATGCATACACATTGCATGGGACTCAGACTTAATGTTTATCTTGACAACTGTAAGGAGGGAACCTGGAACTCTGATATCATGTTCAGTTTTCATCTCAAAAGTTTGAACTTGTAAGTGGGGGGACTCTCATATATATAAGCATCTAAGGTTCTAAACTTAGCCAATGTAGGATCATTCCCGACATCAAAGTTTTCTTATGTCCATATCATGACTCATGATAATGGATTTATGGTGGAACCCATTGAGGAGGGCTCAACTCTTTGTCCCAAAATAGCGAGGAATGAGAAGGTTCATTTTGTAATTGCCTCCTCCTGTCCCTATGTCCACAATATATCTAGTCTCCATACAAGAAAACCTCTCCCCTTAACTGAATCTATGTCTAAAACTTGATATGTAGTTATTCCATAATTAAGGTATACAATTAATCCGACAGTTACTTTCCAAAATCAATTGTCTACAAGGTTCAAAAATTGTGAACCATTTTGATAAGCTTATCTGAAAGTGGGGCATTGGAAACAAAATTTCCCCTTTTAATATAAGGCGAAATATTTTCTATAAATACCAAAAATACCGTTTATAAAACGAATCCTAAACGAATCTCCTCCCCTAATAATAAAGACAAGGATAAACAACATTCAAGTTTTTGAACAGGTGAAAAAAAAAAAAAAAAAAAAAGGGGGGGGGTGGGGGAAGGGTGTGGAGTGTTGGGTTTCACCTCTTACTCTCGTAAGAGATTCTTCATATCCTGCGAGTAATGAAGCTATTGTGTGAACCACTGAATCTGCACTGCTATGGTCCATGTTAGATGATTGAGTCAGTTCCTTGTCGTCCTTTTGCATAGAAAGAAGAGCTCCACTTCCATTAATCCTTTCAACCTTGTGGGTAGTGTAAGACGAAAGCCCATCAAGAAAAATTAAATCCCGTACACACCTAACGAGAGATCTTCAATTCATTCCTCAATCATCTTCAACTTTTACTTGCTTCCCATATGACCCATCAAATTATCAGAGTCCCTACAAGCATCATTGTGCACTCCAAATGTTTTCATTCTCAATGTCCCTATAAGAGAAAAAGTAGTTTTTGAAGACACAAAATATAGGGATTTGAACATTGAAAAACTAAGAAATAATGCATGGGTAATAGTGTTGAACAAAAGTTGCAGCCATCCAAACAACGATGAGAATGTTTTCTTCCTTGGGAGCCCAAAGAGGCACTAGCATGACATGACCTAGCTAGGAGGGCCTGCTATGGTTGGGAATGTTTCCCACCCTCTCAACTTTGTGTGCATGTGCCCTTTTTTGTATGCTACGTCCATGGCCAGACTAAGACTAATTTAATTAGGATTTTGGACCACATTTTCACACCTATGTTTTCTTTGCATAGGTTTAAAATGCAAACACAGCTACAAACTGACTTCAGCTTATTTCATCTTATTGGTATTGTAACGCTGCTTCTAGAAATCAAACCCTGATCACTTAAAAAAAAAAAAAAAAACAATCATACAATACAAAGATTAGCACGGTTAAATAAATAAGATTTCCTGTTTACGTTCACAGTGAGATGATACAAGCCCAGGCCGAGCAACCCAGTCCGACTGTATCAGGGCCCACAAAGATGACTCAATCTTCTAGAAGGCCTAACTGATTCCATTGATTCCATAGTGATTTTGATTAGGTTCACTTTCCTACTCTGATGAAATTGGAAAGTCGTACTTTCATGGTTATTTTGGTATGTCTTAAATTGCAAGCTTAGGAAATTTGGAGTATTTAACTACAGTTTTAGAAAGATTTTACAAATTTCTCAATAACCATAAGGAATGGTGTACAAAGCACCATCCAATTGAGCTTGTACAGATAAGGAAAGGACCTCCTGTGCTACTTGTTTCCAAGGGTGTTGTAATATATGCATACAAACATCATCTTAGACATGAAATGAACATGAGATATGAAATTGTAAATAAACTTAAAAATGAGTAGGGTTGAGTCGTAGTCAATATTACTTTTCTTAAAATCGTAGTCGCCCCTTATGGTGCACTCCGAATTCCTTGTAAATCGATTTCTCAGATAAAACAACCCAAAAAAAAAAGTATTGCACTTACTCTCATGGTTTATTGTGAGATCCAAAAAGCTACTGTCAATAGGTAAAATTAATACAATAGTGGTTGGACTAACATTGTTGTTGTCATTGTTGTCTTATCTTTAATGGGTTAAATATTTTCTCTATATATAGAAGAAGAAGAAGAGACATCATCAATGATTGTCTTCAAAGAGTATCCCAGTTATCATGTCTCTACCACAAGACATGTCTATTGACTATTTAGACATGTCACCAATGGTCACACTCATTAGTCATATAATGCTTATTAACAAGAGATAAACCTCTCCAGCACCACCTATGAGAGGATAAATTAATATTCTAAATCTAATAAAATTTAAAACATTAAAATTCTAACAAAGGAAATTCTTAAGTCTCAGTCAAAAAGTTAATATCTCATTGGTCTTAAAAGACATACAAAGGACACCGAATATTTGAGGGGCAAAGCCCTGGGTGAGAACGCTAGAAAAGGAGTATTTGAACGAAGAAAGTAAGAGTAAAAGAAAGAAAGCAATACAGTTACAAATTGAGAAACCCTCATGGATGGATGGTCCTTCTTCTCTCTCAGGCAGCTCTGAGGCATAACGGTTACCAGTAATAGTGTAAGTTGGGAAGGGCACCATGAGATTTGTATTAAAGTGAAAATTATAGAGGTTTCTTTTTCATTCTTTCACCATCAAACTTTGCATAGATCCAAATGACAACAAGCTCTCGTCTCCTTCTTTCCCTTAAAGTAAAGCACTCTCACAAAAGCAGCATTAAAAAGTAAAATATGGCATTATCTGCTAAAAAGCGTTGCTCATTTAGCATCTATGGTTTATACGTGGCCATGTGGGCAAAAACCCATATCTTTGAGGAACAATGGAGAGAGAGAGAGAGAGAGAGAGAGAGAGAGTGAGTGAGTTTAGTTGTCTAACCTTTTGAGAAAGAAAAAGTCTCTCACTTTGATATGACAGCCTTGTTAATTATGTAAAGGTGACGGAATTACGTACCTTACACTCCTTTACCCAAAAGCTTCCATTAATTTAAATACAAGCTTGTGTTTCATCATCCATCCAAAAGCTAAGTTCAGGCAATGAGAATATATTGATACTGTTTTCAACTTTTCTGGCTACTTTTGTTTATTGCAATCTTCTAATCCCCCTATGTATATCTTAATGTGTGTAATCTTGCAAATTATATATGAAAGAACCGTATAAACCATTCTTATCAAACGGATTTGGTTAAAAACTAGGGACAGTGCCTATCACCTACTTAATTATTAGGGGAAGGGATCAAAATCCGGTTTCAAGTCTTTGGACTGAACCAGGTAGAATACCGGCTACCATTTACAGGGGTGTTTTGTTAAATGCATACAAGACCTACTACTATGTCCAATTACTGAAGTACCCTTTTCAAGTGATTGCCTCTTCCAATTTAACAAATTACCTTCAGGTATTTACCTAGGTTATGAACGTCCGTCCCTCTTGTCCAGTCCATAATGAAATAGATTCGGGTTCTGATCTGTTGACCCAAGTTTACAGAAGAGTGTGCAATAGTAAAGCCTTCCCATGTTGTACAGCTCCATGCCTATATCTTTGAAACTTAATGCTAATACTAGTAATAGACTCCTAAAACATAGACACATTTGATTTTTATCAGTCTTCAGTTTCGAACTGAGGCTGTCTGTTATAATACTATATTTTTTCAAGGAAACGCTCGCTCGCAGCGCAGTGGCAATTGCAGGCATGTCAACTCCTGTGTAATTCCAAGGACTTGGATTTCATTCTTACCTCCCACCGGATGTATACATACATCCAATTGATGATATCTCCCACCCCCTTGGGTATGGTGGGCATTGTTACCATTGTAGCACCCAAAAAAAAAAAAAAAAAAAAAAAAGTAATACTATATTTTCCTTTCCCCTAATATTATAGCATTCTCAACGTTTGTAGTGGGCTACAATTTACCTGCTTCACGTAATACTAGCTAGGCCCATAGGTAATCCATATATCATATACAAACCCAAATGCGATTTAGATTTAAAATTCTGCACGCAGTTAATCCAACAGGTATGATATTCGGGTATTCATCGAACATTTTGAATACCATGTCAGAACTCCAATGTGGATCAGGTAAGACTAACTTAATTTGACAAAGACCAATCTTATTGAAATCTATTTTCATATCCTAATTTTTTTTTAATCATATATTTCTTTTTCTAATAGGTAACTTAGAAAGGAAATAGAGTCCTTTTAAGTTTTTAACAGCCATTAGTTTGAAGCAATTAGAGGGCTTGATAAGTCAATATGACCATCAGATCAATGGGCTAATCCTAGTGGCTTTTCACCAACTTACTTGCTACCATCAAGTCAGTGGAGAATTGATGCGCTCTACACAAATGCTTAAGGTTCAGAGACAATGAAATTAAACAAAAAAAGTACTGATTCCCCAATAGAGATCTGAGTTTCTGAAATAATGTGGTCAAAACACAGAAACAATGAGAAAAAGGGCAAGCTTAGCTTCTTTTCGTACTTGCCTACATCAAACTTCCAACTTGTTTTGTAACATTTACAATAATAAGAAATTTGAGACTACCTTCATCTGTTTAGGACTTGAATTGTCTCTCACCATTATAACTCTAATGAGTATTCTTCTAACTTGCCAAGTAGCAGAATCCAAGTGAAGGTATTTTGTGTGTGTGTGTGTGTGTGTGTGTGTGTGTGTGTGGGTGAGAGAGAGAGAGAGAGAGAGAGAGAGAGAGAGAGAGAGAGATTTTGTGCATATAAACAGTGCAACATGATCATATTGTGCCTCTACTCTACTCACATCTTTGATCCTTTTGATAGTAGGATGTCCCCATATGCTGTGGTCTGCTCAACTCTAATGAAGTCACGAGTAGCAAGAACTGCAAACAGTCAGCCAACCTTTCTTTCAATGCTTGAACATATTGCTTCTAACAAGGAATATCTATTCAAAACATACAGCTCGAGCCTTGACATAAGTTCACAAAAAGGGACTAGCCCCCCACTGGGGTATTGTAGTGAACAAGGAAAGGAAGTATGTCGATACCGCACGTTTGATAGAATAGATGAGCAGCCTTATGTCTTTTCATTCCGAAGGCCAGGTGATTGAGAGATTCGACTTGAGGAACCCCGGGAAGGTCAAAATGTGTCTTCAGATGCCTGAACACCAAAAGCAGGACATGCCAAAATAAAGTCAATCTCTATGATCATCATGCTCGGAAGCCAAATACATCAGATCTTAATTAAGAATATTCAGCAGAATAATAAAGAAGAGATCTACTTCCGGATTGAATCGGTGACTTGCTCAATGTGGTGATTGGCAATTGGATGTTGGCTTGGAGTAGGTCCAGTTTCCACCAACAGTTCTGCAACAATTACCATAAATACTTTTTAACACCATTAACAGAATAACAGTATATGTTGCAGATATTAATGGATGAATTAAAAGAGTACCATGATCTGCTGTGGGCCCATTTTCATATACCCCTGGAAGCTTGAAACCTTGTTCAAAGGGTGATGATGTCTCCTCTGCTACTGATTCAAGATTGGCTTGGCTGTGTGATGACGAATAAGGTCTTTTTTTGCTGGACCTGTTTTGCAAGAAATCACTTATAACATGAATCAAAGGTGACTAAATCTTTCCAGAATCAACTTAAATCTATGGTGGTGACACATCAAACTGGTTTTATCCATCAGACTCCATGAAAGACCAAATTCTCATATTCCAGCTTCCTCTACTCTTAAGAAGTTCTAACAACCTTCCAGAACACAGCTGGAGTTCTTCGGTATGTATCAGGAAACCAGGTCCAGATCCAGAGGTAGGAATGGTTCCTGCATTGTTTCCTGTAATTCCATAGGATTGTTTTTAATTAATCATGAGGACAGAGAGAAAAAAAAATCACTGCCAGAGTTGTTCCAGCAATCATATGAAAAATTGACTTCTCAGAGACAAAACTAATAAATCTTGGCCTATGAGGATGACCAAACATACCAGAATTTCCTGGTGTAACAAGAAGGCTGGCCTCATTTCCCGGCATTTCAAAGTCCACAAGATTGATCCCTGGTGTCCCAGTGGTGACTTTCCATGGGAATTCATTGTTGATATGATTACGCATTAATTTCTCTGTGGAGACATCCCATGGCACTTGAATGTTGTTACGGTTGACAACTGGATCCACCATGAAGACTTCAATTGGCTGAAAACCATCTCTGCTGGGAAGATCCTCTAAAGGCTTCACAGTCCAACACACTCAAAAACAGATCACTCTATTTGATGAACAACAAACCACAAAACCAAAGATTGAATGGAAAACTTACAAATGCCATGGGGATTTGATCATGTGTCCTACTTGATGGAGATGAAAAAAATGGTTCTGGCAGCGGGGTTGCAGAAGTTCCTGCAGGCAAGAGATAGATTTTTTTTGCTTCATCTATTCCAGATCTCTAACTAATGAGTTTGAAAAGAAAATAATTGGCAGACTGACCAGAAATTGAAGCATTAGCAGTTGGAAGCTGGGTATATCTCAGCCACAGCTCCATAAGAGGTGGAGGGCAGTGGACTTCTCTGTTTCCATGTCCTGATAACCCACAAAGTGCCACTGGTGGGAGCTCCATAAGGCGAGTTGTCTTCATGGTAGACTTAAGATTGATGTTCTGTGACACAATGGGCATGATAACATTGAGATCAATAGTATCTTATTACTGCATAGTGAAGTCAACATACATGAAAACGCCACATAACACAATGCTAAAATCCATACAACAATGCTGAGTTTCACCTGTGCATATAGCTCAATTCAGTGACTAAAGGTATCCATGGAGTAATGTAAAGGAACAGATGTAATTAAGCTTCAGATGATAATACTAGTCTCTTTATCCCTTTACACATAAAATGTCACTAATTCAGAAATATGACGAAGTCATTGGAAAACTTGAAATAGAACTACCTAGTAGGGCATTTCAAGCTTATTGAAATCAATTACTTCTCCGATATGCCCCACCAGAGGCTTCACAGCCCGCACATGATACATGGATGAAGGAATAAATTGACTTCACTACCTAGTTGGTGGTTGCCACCCAACTATGCACTTCTTTGCAATGAAAATAAAATATTCATCAGAAAGATCAGGACTGGACCTTCCTCTTTCCTCTTGTCGAAATGATGTCAGAAGGGTTCTGAAGCCATGACTGGTAAGTGTGGCCTGGAATGATGGTTTGCTCATAATCAATAACAAAGCACATGGGTTCTTTTTTTTGTTTCCGTTTTGTTGGACCATGCCTCTGTTCATTTTTCTGTGGCTGCAACAAAATGCAAATGCATTTCTAGGTTAGTAGACATTCTTCATTTCCCTCATGTAAATGTCAGTGCTCACCAATGCTTCAAATCCATCTACCTGAAAAGCGCCTTCAGTGCCATGAGGTTCTGGATTCTGTTCTTGGATACCAGTAACTGCAAAAGAACATACTACTAATTACTCACAACAATCTTAACATTTAGAAGAGGTGGGCAAGTTACAGAGAATTCTTGATTGGGCTGTTAAGGCAGTATAGAACCACAGTCCTGATTTCAGATCCATTGGAGTTATTTTGGCTTAGTTTCTTTAATTTCTCCCTCAATCTTTCCCTTCACAAATTTTATTTGGGAAGTTTCCTTTGGAACTACCTCAAACCCGCTAGCCAAGTTGGATCTCCCAAAAATCGTTCTCTGCACACCAAATTGGTCCTCCTGTCTCTCTCTCAGGCAACCTGACATTCTTTCTCTCAGTTTGCAAATTTTAGCCCTAAGAGAAGGCTTCCATTTCTTTTGGAAGGACAAGGACAATAAGGATTGTAATTTTGGTTATATATTATCCTCATATGTGGTTTCTGAAAGTGTAACTACAATTAAAATACAGCCTATGAATTTTAAATTGTCCATGACTTCAAATATGCTTATTTCCTTCACTGTGGTGTAATATCCGTTTCTTGTCTGCAGCGACAATTTTCAATCTACTTTATAATTATATTTGGTGTTATCCTACAGCTTAAAAGTAAACCTAGGTAAGGATGAACTAGCACAATCCACCTGTGGGGGGGGGGGGGGGGGGGGGGATGCTTTTGTGAATGTCCATACGACAAGGGTTACACCAAACAGCTGCTTTGGTTCTCAATTATTCAGCTGGATACATCCACGTTATCCTTCAGTCTTATTTTAAACCCTTAGATTCTTCCCAAGTCCTGGATGGAAAAAACACGACACCCCCTTAACAAACATAGATCTGATCATTGCAGGATAAATCTCAAGGCTTTTTTGTAAATGAATCCAGAGTCAATAAGGCATTAAGACTATCCGCATATGAAAGCCACATAGAAAATCAGCAATTTGCATAAGGGACGCTTCATGCCAATAGGCCCAACACAAGATCAGGTGAATGTCACATGGATTAGGATCTAGCTCTTTCAAAGGAAGCTGCAAAAGGGACGCCATCGATAATGTCTTCAATACAGTGCTAACCTGGTTGAGGCTCCTCTTGAGGAGGTGGAGAGGATACTAGGATGACTGGGACTGGAGAGTGCACTTGAGGACTTAAGTTCAGCTGAGTGCCTTCATCTCCTTCAATATCAAACCTGAAAAGATTCAGCTAGTTAGTGCTATTGAAATTATGTATGGTTAATACAAAGATAGGAATGCTCGCTAACTGCCAACCAAGCAGAGCAATTCTGTTTGGGATGAGTGAATGGAATGTGATAAATAAAATATGAGAACACAATGCAGAAGTTGAATATGACAAGTGAAACAACTAAATCCTTGTACATTTAGAGTTTATGTCTCATAAAAACAAAATTGAAAACTAAGATAAAATTTGGATTTAAACACCATGCATAATCAAAAGTGTGGGAACTAAAACAGCAAGCAGCTCACTGGTTTCCTACCTCTGAAAGCAATTATATGGATCTGCATCCATCTGGTATGAATCAAAAGGGTCCAATAACGTGATATTAGCAGCATCAGCTGAAAAAAAAAAAAAGAGAATCAATTAGAGCTTAGTATTTGAAAAAACTTGTACCGTAGTAGCCTTTTGCACCAATGGTTAAAAAAAAAGGACTTAGCTGAACAGGTAGCCAGACTGCCAGCAGCTTATATAGCAGCCAAGAGGAGGAATAAAGGGGCATCTAGGAATGAAGCAATTATGCATGCATGTATATGAGGTGCCATAAATATTATATGATAGTAATAACTAAAAAAAAGGTTCATCCAGGTATGGAGAATTATAGTAGAAACCTTGATGGTGATGATTTGGGAGATCATCACTTCCAGGACAGTTGTTAATGCCGGGAATGTCAACTTCATCCAGTCGCTGCATGGCATGGACAAAAAAACTAAATAAATGGTTAAATGAAGAAAGGGGCTAAACACCCATGTACCTTAAGAAATAGAGAAGCTCAGAAAGAACAATTTCTCTGGGCACTTGCATGAGTGTGCACAACAGGTACTTGTACACAAGCTTCTTGCAAACACCGTGGAATTTTTTTTTTTTTTTTTTTTTTTTGGAAATATATTTATGTTACCATCAGTGTTTTATACTTACTATTATGTAATTAATTCACTTCATATCTTACATGAATAAAATGAGTCCCACAAGTGGCTGCAATACCTGGTTTCTGTGGTAGTCACATTAATGTTGTCCCTAACCTTCTCTAATGTCTCACAAAACATATGAGAACACATTATAATACAAAAAATCAGTAAAGGGAACTAGTATACCATTCTAAAGATACCAATTAACTATTAGACAGTTTCATGTCTTATTAGGGGCATTTTTTCTACACATTCTGTTTAGGAAGCCTTTACTAGATAGACCTAAAGATCTGCCACATGGCATGTTAGTTAGATTTCAAATTTTGAGGCCATATTGTCAACATCATCATTTTCTCTAAAGTGGAAAGTTTTAGCCTGGATGCATTACACTGTGTCAATTTATAACCCCCCCCACCCCACCCCCAAAAAAAGTCAAATTTGATCCAGATTTGGACAGTTAGGAAAAAGACCCAATAGATGGTGGGCCATATCATCAATTTTGGCACTGAAACTTGGCAAATGGTCAAGTCACATGGTCCTCTCTCTATCCACTGGGTAGAACTCCCACATATACCATTTATTGATTTGATCCTAATTTGCAGTTTATGATGCACACAAGAAGATCAACTAGATGATGGACCATATAGATTGGATGGGCTATGAAATTTAACTTACAGGCTACCCAATGGCTTCTCAACATAGCCATTGATTTAAGTCATCAAGATCAATCATCATTGTGGCTAAATAATGGTGGACTGTTTAGTGGAGCATTCTCAAACGAGGCTATGCAGAAGAGTTTTTCTTATGTTATTATTTCTCTACATATTTAATTACATATACAAAATTAAGACGGCATGATTTTGAATTGAAATAATATTAACAGATCACTGTACACTACATATAAAGCAGATAAAATGCCTTGACACTTCAAGTGATAATTAGGAATTTTACAAATATTTCTTAGCTGGCCATTAAGATGGAAAGATTAAAATCCTTATGTTCACAAATTGAAATATTAAATTATTTAATATAACTTCAATTCTTACAAATATATTTAACCATTACAATGGGAAAATCAAAAAATAATACTCACAAATATCCTCAAAAGATAAAATCACACACTGTCGCTACTGATGTAGGGACCCTTATATTGGAAAACTGAAATCAAATTATTCCCATATTTGTTAAATTATTTCTAAACAATTAACTAGTTTCATATTTCCAAGGACTAAATAATCAATCATGATCTCAAATACTAATATATAGCCTGCAAAAACCAATAAACTTAATTCAAACTCCAAATCAAATTTAGAGAGGAACAACTTTTAGGTTCAATTGTTCAATAGGGAAAATTCTAAGAGGCCTTAGAAATAACCGCAATACATGCAAAACATTAGCAGAAAACTTCTCCATGACCAAACAATATAAATAGTAAATATTGCTATGGAAGGTGGTACTCAACTCTACAAATAAATGGGAGACTAAAGAGATCAGCATATTTTGAAACTTTACTTGAACAACTAATAGCCTCAGATTCAACTCCTAAACAGAAGTACATAAGTGATTGAAGAACAAACGGAATTTCACATTTACAAGCCTAAACAGAGATAAATGACTAATAAAAATATTAAAATAATAGAAGTCCTACATTACAACAGAATGTGAGCATATATGTAGCAGCAAAACTAAAACAATAATCATGGCTATGGACAACAGATACTCTTCATAATATCATTACAAGTTAGAGAATACATTCAGAAGTAAAACCTAAAACCAACTCAATCTAAAGCCATAATAATTTTAATAATCAAAAAGTATTTTTTATCACCTATAGATGGAACCAGACAGATACATAAAATCTACTTTAAAAAAAATTGAGTAGTATATTTTGTTTAAACTGGGCAGAAAAACAATAAAGTAAACCCCATTTAGGTCATATAACAATCTTAATGTTAGAGCCTTATTCTAATAATGTAACCATACCAAAGGAATACATAAATTTCATATCCCTTTAATAACTACAATAACCACCAAATTACAATTGCAGTGAAGCATGAAACCAATTGGAATGACAAATAACAATTTTTTTTCCAAACATCTAACACAAACTATAGAGCTCTAACTGCAGACAAATAATTATATGCTACAAAATAAATGCACTCTATACACCAAACATCAACAGATTCCAGAGCCCAGATACAAAGGCTATCCAAAAGCTTAACTACAGCCCACAATTAACGTCAGTGAGCATTGAATTTCACAGCATAGAAACAGCAAATAAACGTTAAGACTATAATCAAACTACATGAGCTACGTATTCCGAATAGGTTCAGTAATATAAACCACCAAGCAGCATAATTGAAGTTCAGTGAAACTGAAACAAACCACCAGACCACGCATTTCATTAAACCAAAATCTAAATACAGCAAACTAAAACCGAACTGGAAATTGTACAGTAATACTTAATCTGTAAAATTAATGCCTACACATACACCTAATCATTAAGCTATACTTCATACCTCTCAGATTCTATGGTGGTATATAATATAGAATCCCCTACCAGTAACTAGTTCAAAAATCAAACTTCTCCCTGAAGCACACAACCCTCTGCTAGTCTACCCAATTTACATCCTCCAAATATATGTAGCTGGTGATTCGTGGCAAGCACAAGCAAAACCAGCAGTGGGACAAATAGCTGCCCGTAAAGCAAAGGTTGAGCTGGAATTACATCAGTCCTTAACTCCCACAAATCGAATTCATAAGTTCCTCACACCAGTCGCATCTTGATCAAGCATAGTAATATGAAGAGATACAGAAGCAAAAAAGAAGCATGAACAATAGATAGCACAACCATATTTTCATCAAAAATATTTTGGTGTCCATATTCCACCACCACATTTTCTTCGACAGCGTTTCGACTTACATTTTCCTGGTGCAAAGACGGTTGCAGAGGGTACCTTCCAGGCTCACAGATCATTTAGCTGTCCCCACGGGGACTTTGATGGAACGCCCCAACATCATATCAGTGATCCCAAAATCAGGAGTAGACTACAAGAAACATGAACAAGAAAAATGCGCTTCGGCAACTTCTTTTTATGCTTTTTGTATCCTTTATTTATTTGTTTATTTATTTTTCTTCTTCTCTTTAAATAGAGAAGTAAAAGCAACTGAGCAACTTTCGAAGAACAGAGTATCATGCAAAGTAGCATCTCTCAAAAATTTCAAGAGGAAATGCCGATTCCCAGCAGCCCAGAGAACCCAATGAACTCGGAAAACCATTTTCCAATCGAGAATCGCAAAACTCCGCACTCTTACTTACATGCAGCTCAGCGAAATCTTAGACCTCTGCTGCAATCACATCTTCCAGATCTATCTTCTCAGGCAGACAAATCCTCCTCCCCGCTTCGTCTTCCCCCATAATCTCCTCCACCTCACCCCACCCCACCCTGCTGCAACGACCCACGATTCAACAAAACGCAGACATCCTCCCTTACATTTTCTTTTACCATCTTATCGAGATCTGATAGCCGGCCCATAACATGATAACATCAACTTTCAAAAAATGATATAAGCTTAGGAAGGATATAATGTCCATTCCATTAGCATTTAGTGCTGACCCTCCATCGTCGATTGCTATTCATCCAAACCCGGGGGCCCAATGCTTCGGGCCTTCTAACAATGTTGCAATTTGGAAAACCAATAATCTTGACTTGACTCGCCCTTCAGAATAAGAAAAAAAAATTGACTCGGGAGAGTCATTAGCGAGTAGAAATATAGTTTGCATCGGAAGGAAATAAACCCACTCCTATGGGTGTCAATGGATCCATCTGGGGTTCTCGGTTCGAATCAATTCGATCAGATTTTATACAGGACTTGATCAAAATATGTCCACTAAGAGGTTGAGTGGGGAGGGCATATTAAATAACATGCTGTTTCCAGTGCCAGTTTGTTGTCAAATTGGGTTTATCGGGCTAACTTTGGGCCAGCTTAGTTTCGGATCCATTTACAGACCAAATAAAGGATGTCATCTTATTTTGGTGCTGAAAGGGTTGACCATCATATGTGACCATCATATGTCCAAATCCCTAACATTTGATTTAATTTGATCTAAAATAAAGTTTGATTCGAGCTTGACCAGTTCACTTAATGATTCTATTCCAGATTAGCTTGGGATAACCCGAACCAAAAAGCATTTATAGCCATCTAATCCAAAACAAATCCACTATCAATTCCATTCGATCGGTTTTAAATTAATCCAGTTTGATCCCAAATTGGCACTACTGACCACACTGACTTTTAATGATGCAGCAGGTAACCATTGAGCTTCTTATGACTATAGTAGGGTAATGCCAGTATGAGGACTTTGCAGCTAATATGGTCTAATTACGGATTGAGATCGTCTCTGGTCCATTCAATTCGTCTAGTCGTGAAAGGATGGAGTGAAATCAAATGACACATCTACCAATACATTAGGAGACGTGTGATTCTAATCCGTCCTATCACGACTGAACGGACCGGAGAGGATCTTTCTCATAAGTACAGTGGTATTTTCGTTATTTAGATAATAAACGGGTTGTATTATCTTGATACACCGCATACCATGGAAAAATGCTTAAAATCCGATGGTTCGCCAACGCCGATCTCCATTTCTTCGAGATGATCTGGCAAGGTAACAGCTTCGTACCTGCAAGGACAAAACCCAAACAGAACTTATGCTCTAGCGTCAAGTCTCGGGAGATCAGAAACCTTCATTTCCCATTTCCCATCTACCCTGTGCAGGGTGCGCAGTCTCCACATGCTCGATCACCCATTTCCTAGTTTCCGAACGCGACTCTGAAGCTTATTGGCTAAACATGCATTGGATGTGATTTTTTTTTTTTTTTTTTACAGAGTAAACATGAGGAAGGCCGGCCGGAGCAGCTAAGAGCTTAAGACTGACCTGGCCTGAGATTTTCCTTTGGGAAGGACGTTACGATCTGTAACGGATTTCACTTTCCATGCTTCGTTGACCTCTACCTGAGAAACTCAATATCAGAGAACAAATGGATTACCAGACGTGAATAAATGAGTTCAGAAAAAAAAAAAAAAAAAAAAGGAATCGAGAAGTTCTTGGACGTGCCAGTAGACGTTGAACATCGTCTGCGAGGAACAAGAATTGCAGAATGAACACATAAGATAAACATGAATGGAGAGGAATTTAAATGTAAATGCAGCCAAGTGAAAAGGAAATCAAGCTTACCGTAGAGGATCTTCACCTTCCGCTCGTAGACGATCACCACTCCACCTAAAAGTACACAGAGAAATGGATACATATCATATGAGGAGCTGAACACGTACAGAGACGCACAGAGCTAACAGAAAGTCATGGAGAGATTGCCTAATTGCCTACCCATGAGGATGCCAGATAGTCTGAGAGCCATCGGAACAGCCGGATTCAATATTTCCTCGCTGCAATTTGAAGAAACGAAGCGAAGAGGAAGAATTACAAATAAATCAAAAGTAATTGAAGTCAATAAGGTAGAAGTGGAAAATTAATAAGACAAGGCAAAGAGAAAAAACGAACCAGATCTTAACTAAGTTGAGCTTATTGAGCTTCCTCCTGTTGATATTGGCATGCATCGTCGCAGCCATCCTTCATTATAAAAACAGGAAAATTCAGCCAAAATTAGAGTTCCGTTTATCCAAAGAAGAAGTAAAAATGGAAATGCAAAACCAAAATGACCAACCAGATCTGCCCCAGAGGGGCTTTTCTCGCAAGAAGCTGGTGAGAGTAGAACATTTTTTCGACGGTTTCTTCTTCGTTCCAGCAAAACTAGACTAACAACACTGTAACGGACACTGAATCGAGTAATTGATCGAAAAGTTAAAAGCGAGAGAGAGAGAGAGAGAGGAAGAAAATACTCTTCTCCAAAAACAGAAAGATGTGAGATAATGAGAGTGAGGGTAAGTGAAGTGAACTGAGAAGTGAGGAAGCACAACCAACGTGCATGAGAGGACGTCCCTATCTTATCATTTCCAAACGGTTTCCGATCTGGAAATGCAGCGAGAAATTAACAGAAACGAATCACCAGATCTTCTACTGATCAAGGAGAATATCGACGAAATCATTGAAATAACAGGGCTGATCACAATTAACCTGCAAAAATGAAAATGTGAAACAACACTCTGTAGAAGATCTTGATGGACGGCCAAGTAGTATGCCACGTAATCTCATTACACCTCCACGTAGATTACACTTCCAAGGAATCATCGATTTTCAGTTGGGTACGTACGCGTTTCGGCTTTTAGCATGCCGTACCTATACACAAAGCTTTAGGTTAATTTGGCTTCCTTGACCGGATCGGCCGATCCAAAACCTTATTTTTTTTTTAATATTTTATGCCATGTGTCAACGATCCAAAGGATTGCCATGTGGTGATCATCTATGGTTACCAACAATATAATAATAAAACATAATCCAACTGCCGGATCAGACCAATACCAAAAAGTGCAATTTTCTGTTGGATTGGACTGATAATGGCCGATATCTACTGATATGTATCAGTATTAGTATCGGTTTGGTTTCGACATTGGCTGAGATTTCCTCCTGGGCCTAAATAAGAGATCTTTTTACCCACATTGCTTGAAGTCACCACTCACCACCGGGGTTTTGGATCCATGAACCTTAAGGAAAAGCCCAAAATTAAATTTGAAAATGGGTTTTCGATGGATGGGCCCAAGGAAGGACAATTAGGCTGGGCTTTTAGACCATTTGAAAGGAAGCACTCTGGCATTTCATAGAGAAATAAAAGAAGAGACAGAGATAGAGGGGAAGAAGGGTGACAATGGCTTCTCGAGCAACATTGGTTGCCCTGGAATTTACTACAAAATAATTGCTCCAATGGATTGGTATTGGTACTGGGTGATCTTTTTTCATATTTGGTGACGTATATTCGTATTTACAACATTGGTATTCTTACTTGGGCTCTATTGCTTTACATCAAATTGTATTTGATTGTATTTGTGGTTTATGCATATACATGGAACAATAAATAGTATATATATTTGAATTTGTCATACATTATTTCATGATTCTATCGCTCCCTAAACCCTATAGTAGCAGGAGCCTCGTGCACTAAGACGCCCTTTCTTTTATATCTGATGACATGATAAAGTGGTTGGAGATATTCTATCTTCTCTGGTGGAAAACTTTGAACTTTGCTTAATTGTAGACTACGAGCCGAACCATAAGCTACTAAACAAGAGTTTGGATCCTCTCTAGAGGCTGGGCCGTTCAGTGAAGGGGACAACGACTGAGGATCACTGAGCTCGCAGCCCTATACATCAGGCTGCACACCGAGTGATCTTCAGTCATTGGATCCCTCACTGGGTGGCCCAACCGATGGAGAGGATCGGGAGGCTACAAACAACCTGTCCGATTTATCCCACCCCATAGTTTTTAGAACCCATGAAAAGAGGCCCACTGGTTTAGTTCTAGCTACGGTGTGTTAGGCTTTTGACAACCTGAATTTTCACTGGCCCATGTACTAAATGGGCCAGGTTTGGCATGTCAAGCCCACGCCAATTTAATCTAATTCATTTTTGGTATCTCAAAATAAAATTATTGAAAAACAAAGTATATCACAAAATAAAATGTAATCTAATTTTATGGATGCACTTTGTTGTAAACAAAGTGATGAACTTAGAAATTGTAATTTTTTTTATTGTCCATTGATTTATTTGCAAAAGTTCTTTAAATTAACAATAAAATAGATTTTCAATAATACTTTGGAATTCAATTTATATTTGTATTTTTTAACTAGATTTGTGAACTTAACGACAGCATTTTACCTTAAGACTCCTTTGTTTCCATGTAAAATCATTTAAAAAGAAAATTTTCTTATAAAATAATTTTTTTTTGCAGTTTGTTTTAATATCAAATGTAGAAAAGTGCATTGAAAAAGTAGAAATGTTTTATATGAAAGAAAAATTTTCATGTAAAATATCATTTGCAAAGAAAATTTTACAACGAAACAAACAGAACCTGATTGAAAAAAGAAATAAGTTATAACTCAAATAAATGGCTAAAAACTATGGTTACAACTTCTTTTTCCTCCACTTTTTGTTAAGCTTAAATTTTACAGTAAAATTTTATATATAATTTTTTTTCTATGTTTGTTTCCAAAAAATAAAGTTTAGGGAAGGAATTCTTTTCCCTATTGAAACATATAGGCTTTGTTTGGTTGCAAGGGGAATTGAAGGAAAGGAAAGTGAAAAAAGGGTAAATTTATCCCACCTCCCCTTCAGGAATCCTCAAAGGCTATCACCCCTCTAACTTAACTTTTTGTCTCCTACCTCTCTTGCTTTTGAAAATAATCTCCCCATTCAATTTGGAGATGACATTCATCATCACCAATGTGTTTTGGACTATTATGCCTTCAGATTGACTTAAAAGAGATTTTATCAAAATTATTTAATCAAATTTAATTTAAAAAAAATCTAATGTCACAAGAAATATTGCCACTGCCAGTCTCATGAATGCATCCATCAGCAAGGAATTGGAAGGGGAAATTTGTGCAAGGACGAGTCCGGCAAGGAATTGGAAGGAGAAATCTCGTGAATGCATCCATTGGCAATGATAAGTCCGGCAAGAAATCATGCTGCAGCTAGATTTTCTCCACTGGCTTTAGAAATGGGAGGAGTTTTTCCTTTGCCCATCCGTTGACTGACCTGAACACCTCCTCCTTCACCGGCGACAAAGAGTACGTAATCAAAAGCTGATGTGGAATCGCCAATATCGAACAGGTTGATATTGGCTGGCGTCTGATGGTGCTAGTCCCCAGGATTTGGGTTCTAACATTGTAATGTGTCATATTCCAAGTGGGGTTCTGAGTTTGTGACTGGTAGGATCCATGGCAATTCGAGCTCCTATTAGAGCTTTTATTAATTCTTCGTTGCAGAAGTAAAATGAGCAAATTTTTTTCTAAAATACGATCGTGTCTTTCTTGGTACCTTATCAGCCTCTCCTTTGCTTTTTCCAGAGCCTCACTAACAATTCTCAGTTTCAAAGACCAATCGAAATAGGTAGAACAGGGAACAATGGCAAGAAAGAAATAGGGAGAGAGAAAGACGGAGAGAGAGATTTAGGGTTTCTCGAAACAGAGAGAGAGAGAGAGAGATCTGTAAAAACGTTGGGAGAGATTTGATCACGTTTTGTTTTTTGAGATTTTAGTTAATTAAATTTGATTACCTCTAAATCTAATTAGTAAATTAAAATCTTATGTTTTTTTTTTATTTATAATTTTTTAATATTTTTTTAAATTAAATTTGATTAAACCATTTTGATAAAATCTCTTTTAAGTCAATCTAAGGGATAATAGTCCAAAAAATATTGGTGATGATGAATATCATCATCAAATTGAATGGGGGAGATTATTTTCAAAAAGCAGGGGAGGTGGAGACATTAAAAGTCAAGTTGGAGGATGGTAACCTTTTAGGATTCCTGGATGAGAGGTGGGAGAAATTTTTCCAATTTTTTAACTTTAAATCGAAACCTTTATAGCTGTAACACAACAGCTATGTTTGGCTGTAAAGGGGATGAAGGGAAGGGAAGTGAAATATTTTAATTTTAAATGAAAACTTTTAAAGTTGTAACTTGTAACACAACATGATTGTATAAATTAAGGGTGTTAGACAGTTTATAATCGGTTTAACGATCAGGTCTGGTGTGATGTGGTGTGGTGTATAAGAGGGTAAAATCAAAATCAAACCGATTAACTAAACGCTGTCAAAATTGAAATCAGAACCGATTAGTAATCGATTTCGATTTATAGGTTTTTAAACGGTCTTTCATTAATCGATTTTGTTTGCTATTTATAAACGGTTTAAAACATCGGTTATTAATCGATTTTTCATAATTAAAAAAAAAATTGTAATATTGTTATGCCTAATATGGAGTAAGGGTGCAACATTTGGATTGGAACCATTTATCGATATAGGACCTAACCATTTACACCGAAATCGAGAGACCGTTTAATAATCGATTCGATTCTGATTTGAAAAATAGCATCGTTTACATTACCGGTTCGATTTGATTTGAAACTGCTTAAACCGACTGGTAACACTGGTTAGAGATCAATTAAACCAAATAGATTATAAACTGTGCAAACCGTTAATTCTCTAAAAAGTAAAAACTAATCTCATTTCCAAGACTGACAACCCCAACCCCAACTCCAATTCCCCACAGTCTAAATTACTGAACAAAAAAAAAAAAAAAAATTGGAAATCATATTAGGTGTTTCTTGTTGTGAACAGTCAAAAGACTCTCTGTTTTCCACAAGACCCAATGAGAATTCAGTCATCATTGCTCTATTTTCCTCTTTGAAACCGTGAAAACAAGATTTTGTTTCATTTTCCACATAAGTCATCAATTACACTCTTTGCTCTCATTTTACCTTATTTCTTCATACTATAGTTTCATGTTCAATTATTGATAGAGGATGTATTTTTTTTTATTTTTAAAAATCAATTAATAACCATTTATAAATAGCAAGCAAAATCAATTAATGAAAAATTGTTTAAAAATCGATAAATCGAAATCTATTACTGATCGATTCTGGTTTCAATTTTGACACCATTTAGTTAAATGATTCGATTTTGGTTTTACCCTCTTTCACACCGCATCGGACCAAACCAGACCTTTAAATCGATTATAAACCATTTAACACCCTTATAATGGAGTAATGGTTAATGCCTATTGTGTTTTCTAGTTTTATCGTTTTGATTTTATGGTTTAAGCCTTTGGAAATTGGGGTTGAGTCATGGGTCTTGGGTCTTGGGAAAATAACGTATTAATTGGGGTTAGGGTTGGCTTCTTAGGAAAGTAGTATATTAATTGGAGTTAGGATTGGTTTTTTGGGAAAATAGTATATTAATTGCGGTTGGGTTGGGGTTGGGTTTGACATCTTCAGTCTTGAAAATAATATATTAATAGTATAGGGAATGAAATTAGGTTTTATTAGTTTAGTTTTTAGGGAATAAACAGTATACACTCTATTCGGTTTGATCGATCTCTAACCAGCATAGATTGACGGTTTAAATAGTTTAAACGGTTCAGTCCAATTTCAGTAAAAGGTTTCAAATTTCAAATCAGAACCGAACCGATTAATAAACGGCCTCTCAGTTCCGGTGTAAATGGTTCAGTCTCATTTCGATAAACGGTTCCGATGCAAATGTTGTACCCTTAGTATAAATTGCCTAAACTTCTTAAAATATTTAGAAAAATTTTCACGTAGTATCCAAATACTTTGAGAAATATCATCTACCACCCAAATTTTTTATAAACATCACCTACCACTCAAAATTCTCAAATGTGTATCAAAAAAACTGAAACGGTTAAGATGGAACCATTAGATGCTGATGTCAGCTCAAAACTATTTTTGCATTGACAGTAATACCCTTATTTAAAAGGAAAAAGTTAAATTTACCCTTAAGTAATTTTTAACCCTACCCCCAAATCATATTCTTTTTTCTCTCTATAAATCGACAATCTCTTATCCCTCTCAGAAACAGAGTCTCTACCCTTCGTCGCCGGAGGTAACTGGGTTTTGCTCCATTCATCCATAGGAATCTCAACAATGCACATTCAGCTCCTCCACAATGACGAAGTCATCATCTTTGATCGTACCGACTTCGGTCCCTCTAACCTTTTTCTCCCAATCGGTCGGTGCCGTTTCGACCCTAATGACATCGTTCTTACCAATGATTGTACTTCTCACTCCTTACTCTATGACATTCCATCAAACACCTTCCGCCCTCTCATGGTCCAGATTGATACCTTGTGTTCTTCTGCCTCCGTCCTCCCCAACGGAACCCTAGTCCCACCTGGAGGTTACAACGATGACGATCGTGTCATTCGAACATTCTCTCCTTGTACCAACAATCTATGCGATTGGATAGAATTGCCAGATTACCTTTCCATACGAAGTTGGTATGCCTCAAACCAAATCCTCCCTGACAGTCATATTATTATCGTAGGTGGTCGCAAGGCATTCAATTACGAGTTTTTATCCAAGAACAGAATCAGCTCCAGCGAAATACAACGCTCTGCAATTCTTGAAAGAAACAAGTGATTCCATTGAAGAGAACAATCTTTACCCATTCTTGCGTCTATTACCTGATGGTAATCTCTTCACCTCGCCAACACTCATTTGATTTTTCTTGATTACATCAAGAACCAGGTTCCGCGAAAGTTTCCTGAGATTCTTGTCGACGGAAAATGGAACTATCCCAGTACTGGATCTTCAGTGTTGCTTCCTCTTCTTCTAAATGGACTGAACCAGATGCAGTCACCGGAAGCAGAGGTGATGGTAGGAGATTCGATGTTGCCAGAGAAGGAACCAGTGGGTGATAGGTGAAGTTTCTCAGTTTAAAATGAGAATGGTATAAACACATCTAGACAAAATTTCAACTATCTTCCGTCAGTTAATGGGGTAACAAGAATTTTGGATGGTAGGTGATGTTATTAAAAAACTTGAGTGGTAAGTGACGTTTCTCAAAGTATTTGGGTACTACTTGAAAATTTTCTAAATATTTAATAATGATACTTATAAGATGTAAAACTTATTTTCCTTTTCAAATGGAAGGGATTTGGATGCTAAGTGAAGTTAATAACTAATATGAAATAATTTGAAATTAGTTATATAGTAATGTGATAGCATATGCTGCAATCATTACAAAAATTTTCATTTAAAGTATAAAAATTTCACTTTCCTTCTCTTCAATCCCATTGCAACCAAACAAAACCTGCAATGAAATATTTTCTTACACGTAAAATTTTATACCGAAACAAATAGAACGAAGTAAAGAAACATGCAACAGTGATGGAAAGATCAGATCAAATCGACTAGGATTAGCTGAACACGATCGGGAATCTAAGGTTTTATTCTCTTCCATATATAGTATGTGTTCAAATCTATTATTCGACGGGAGGCATTCAGGCAGGTTTATGCGTGAACCCTACCTGTTTTTAAAGATAGACATGCCTCTCCTGGCCCAGACCAGCCCTTAAAACCTAGTCTGGCATCAGACTGGTGCAACCAGCAGATTTAGATGGGTTAACCAGACTAGATAATATACCATGAGTCAGATCTAAACCCAATATCTACAGGATTTTCTACTTAACATCGGCGTACACCGGTGCTTAGTGCTTAGTGTCCGTTGGATCCGCGCAAACCTTTCTCACTCCTCCCCAACTCAAATATCAAAAATACCCTTACATATTACGGTATCATAATGGCCCATAATGGGCGCAAAAAAAAATAAAAATAAATAAATTAGTGTCCAGCCCTGGCCGGTGAAAATTAGAAAGTCCTAAGTCCTAATCCACTTGATGGGGTTTATTTCCCTTTTCATGAAGTTCAGTGATTCATGGATGCTTCCACCAGTTTAGTGCATGAAAGTGTGTGAGGGAGATGAATAAAGACAATCTAATAATGTTGTCTTTGGACTGTTCTTCTCATGCACCAAACTTCACATGGCTTTCATCTCCACCACCACCACCACTCCATGCAACTAACTCATGACAGTGATCGATAAACCTGTCACTCTTATGTACAACTAACTCGTGACACTGATAAACCTGTCACTCTTATGGACAGCTCTTTTTCTCTTCTTTTTCCTTTTACAACTTTCCCCATTACTGCAAATTCGTGGAAGGTACAACCACAATTGCACTACACTTTCCAAACCCCTGCCTCCTCCCAATTAATGAAAAGTAAGGCAAGTGGATGATATATTACTACAAAACAACAAAAGCACATAATTTAATCTCATACCTCATAGTTCATCACACCTTAAATCTTTAAGAAAATAATGTCTAAACCCCCGATTTAGGAAACCCAAAGAGCAACCTTCCTTGTGCCTTAAGTTTTCGACTTTACATTCATCAAATCAAACACCAAAAAAAATTTGCAAAGATGAACCCATCTCTCTTTTCTTCCTTTTTTTTGACATCCTACCCTCCTAACATTCGATAGGTGATAGCTAGGCGACTTCTACACTACTAGAATTAGTGGGGAGGGGGAAGGGTAAAAGTAGTGTCTTAATTAAGGCACACTGTAAAGAAAGGAGTCGAGTTCAGGAATTTCTGAGTTCCTACGTACACTCAACTGACAGGACATCAACCAACTGGAGAAGGCAATTGTTCACGATGAACTCATCTTCACTTCACAATGAATTCATAAGATTAGTCCGACATTAATTCCAAAATCCAATTGAGATTCTGCAGCTTGTCAAAAGCATCCTAGAGGGTCGGAACACGAAGGAAGTGCCTTGTGTCCTAGTCCTAGGAGTCCAATTGAAACACTGGTAAGAATATAGTCATGACCATGGTTTAGGTATCTGGATTGGATCAGCCATATTTATCCATCCGTGAATATAGGAGAATCGAACCCACGACCTAACAGGCTCCTATACTCAACCAGGAGGACACCAACCAATTGGACAAGGCAATTGTCCACGATAACCCATCTTCACTGAACAATCAATCCCTAACATTAATCCGACATTAATCACCAAATGCAATTGAGGTTTTGCAACCTCTTTGAAGCATCCTAGACCGCACAGAACAACCATGAAGTACCCTATGTCCCAATGGTGTCCTAGATGTCCCTTTGAAACACTAGTTAGAATGCAGCCATGATCATGGTTTTAGGTATATCTGGATCGATGTCAATTGATTTGTATCGATATCGACAGTTTTGAATACCAACTCGATACCCGATATCTTCTTTTGTTTTAATACTTTTTAATTTTGTGTAGTTGACCACTTATCACTCTGTCATTGGTTTAATATTGATCCAATACCAATCCTGTATTGATTTTCAAAATGATTGATACACTTTTTCAATACCGTAAATTAAAACCAAGGTGGTGAGAAAATAAGTTCCTCCCAATACCCTTTTTAATAAATGTTAAGCTAGCCTAAGAAGCTGAACAGTGAAAATCAATAATTCAGATATATTTACCTTTTCGTACAACTTTTGGTGACTAAGACAAATTCATGACATTTCATGGGCTGGTTCAAAGAAGGATCTCTTATATTGGAGGGATTCCAACTATGATCTGGCTGTTGGAGTTCACTCGGTGTGTATACCACACGCCGGGTAAATCCTAACCGTTGGATCACGGTAGAAGAGACTGGACAACAGGAGAAATTCATTTGCGTTCAAAGGATTGTCTTTTTAGCATTTCGTAAACCTTGCACGTGAACTGAGAGTGATTCAACTTAATTTTGACTTCATATAAACAATTAATTCCCCAAAAATTAATCTAAATCCAATTTTTTTCATTATTAATTTTTAGGAATTGATTCTCTACCTGGCTCTGTCTCTACGTCCTCTCACATCAGGGGGGTGAAATGATCAGGGCCTGAGGGTCATTACCTCTCATACGAGAGGGCACAAGGTGCACAATTAAACAGATAACTTTCTCTCCCCTTAACTTTTTCATTGAATTTTTTTTTTAATTTTAAAGGAAACGATTTTCGTACATAGCCGTGTACATACATAGTCAGGGTACAAGCACTCCTTTTCAATAAAGGATGAATAATTTTGAGATTACACTTCTTCATCTGACGACTGAAACCATGACAGTATGTGTATACAGCCGTATACAAAACCTTTTGCCATAAATTAAACTCAAATTATTCTCAAATCCAAATTGGTCAACTATAGTTTGAATATGTTCAAAACTAATGCCTTAACTCCTTCTAAAAATTAAACCACTTCTTAAACCGAATTAAAGTGAATGTAAGGTAAATCATGAAATAAAATTTTCATACGGATTTTCTTGACGCAATAATACACAATTTGGGATTAAGTGAAAAATGGATTCACCTCATAAATCAATGCTTTAGCACTGCCAATAACTTAATCCTTACATTACACAATTTAAATATTAATGTCACATATTTCAAGTCTATTCTTGCTTAAGACACCCTTGTAGGGATTTTATTCTTATCATATATATTAGGTGAACTCACCTATCCTATTGGCTATCCATATTTATTCTTATCTTTGTGTTTTGGCTTTATATGTCCTACTTGGATTCTATAAAGACAAATTAAATAGAAATAGGTTGTTGATGCTCACATGCATGCATGTTCATAAAGGAGTTTGTATCTTCTTTTGTCACTAAAATTTTTCCAATCGTTATTCAATGGTTGGAATTCACCCGGCACACATACCAATGTGTTGAATCATGAATAAAGGGACTAGACAACAGGTGAGATTTTTTTTTTCTTATGAAATGACTCTAGAAGCGAAAAGGGAAAGTTTTAAGAGTAGATTGTGATGGAATATCACCAAGTTCATAATCAAGAACATTAACGCTATTAAAATGAACACCAAGAGATACGAATAAATAGAAAAACGAATCATGCAAAATGACAGAGAAATTTAACGTGTTTCATTATTCACACACCAATACCCTTTTTAATAAATGTTAAGCTAGCCTAAGAAGCTGAACAGTGAAAATCAATAATTCAGATATATTTACCTTTTCGTACAACTTTTGGTGACTAAGACAAATTCATGACATTTCATGGGCTGGTTCAAAGAAGGATCTCTTATATTGGAGGGATTCCAACTATGATCTGGCTGTTGGAGTTCACTCGGTGTGTATACCACACGCCGGGTAAATCCTAACCGTTGGATCACGGTAGAAGAGACTGGACAACAGGAGAAATTCATTTGCGTTCAAAGGATTGTCTTTTTAGCATTTCGTAAACCTTGCACGTGAACTGAGAGTGATTCAACTTAATTTTGACTTCATATAAACAATTAATTCCCCAAAAATTAATCTAAATCCAATTTTTTTCATTATTAATTTTTAGGAATTGATTCTCTACCTGGCTCTGTCTCTACGTCCTCTCACATCAGGGGGGTGAAATGATCAGGGCCTGAGGGTCATTACCTCTCATACGAGAGGGCACAAGGTGCACAGTTAAACAGATAACTTTCTCTCCCCTTAACTTTTTCATTGAATTTTTTTTTTAATTTTAAAGGAATTCATGATTCAACACATTGGTATGTGTGCCGGATGAATTCCAACCATTGAATAACGATTGGAAAAATTTTAGTGACAAAAGAAGATACAAACTCCTTTATGAACATGCATGCATGTGAGCATCAAGTTCATAATCAAGAACATTAACACTATTAAAACGAACACCAAGAGATACGAATAAATAGAAAAACGAATCATGCAAAATGACAGAGAAATTTAACGTGTTTCACAATTCACACACTAATACGACGTGCTATATTCACAGAAGAAAATGATGGTGATTCATTATATAAAATAAAGTGATACAATAGAGATATCTGTAGAACAAACTCTCTAGAAAAAAAGAATAATTCTCATTCAAATCGTCATCAAATTTTTTCAAAAAGGATCATTCTTCAAATCTGATCATAAGAATTCAAAACACACATGACACAAACACTGATCAAAAGAAAATACTTTTAAAATCTTTGTTTTTTGTTTGTTTACTTTAAACATCTTTGTTAATTGGTCCCCCTCACCTAATCTAAAGTGTCATTTTTAGGCGTCCATGACATTAATTACAAGTAACCGAGCTATTCCCTCCCATTGACGAAAAAAACATTAATTAAACTCTCCAGCTGGATGTGAAAGAGAATGTGGCTTTCCTTAAAAGTTAGGGAAACGTGACCATAATACTAAATACTGATTGGATGACGGGAAAAAGAAAGAGGAAAAAGGTTGGGAAAAAATAACACTACCAAAATAAGGAAACTCCTAGAAAATAAACGTGGACCCCACAGCTAGCAAAGTTATATGCTTTATTCTTTTCCAATATTGCAACTCCTTTACACCGGTAAAAGCCCAACATCTTCCCTCGAACAGTTCTAATCATTGATTTTTTCTATTCATAATCATAATCCAAAAAGTTAATAAAAACATCCAATCATTCATGCTGTTAACGGATCAAATCAAATCAATAACAAACCGCAACGTCATCGTTGATATTAAAGTATCGGAAATCAAAACTCAAGACCCGATACGCCACAATCAGTATCACTTCCCGCAATTCTGCTGCCGAAACCCTAATCTCTGGTTCTCCAAGTCATACTCCACATAAAAATTCTGCTGCTGATAATTCCCCAAAATAATCGACGGCCCACCCGATATTTCCGGTCCAACCGGACCCTCCGTTACCAGAGTCATACAAACCACTCCAGTGTTTCCAAAAAACGAGTAATAATTCGCTAAGGGCAGAGCCATTTTCGCTCCTCCCTTGAAGTGAAAAACCAGTTCGGGTAACGATACGTCCTTTTCGGCCGATATATCGTAACAGGGTCGCAACCCTGCCAGCGCTTCCATGTTGAGAGCTCTCTTATAAGTCTTCACTTGAGTCTCGAACTCTCTTGCCACCAAATCGAACACTGGTTTGTCCATGAATGTAAACGTCGACCCTGAATCTATGATCGTTCCGCCATTACCGTCAGCTCCGAGTGAGAGATAGTTGTAAGGAATCTTTACTGCTTTCCCTCCAACGGTGATTTTTCTCAGGCCGATGTAGTAGTAGACTGAAAATGCAGATCTACCAGTGGCTGGGTTCTTCACCAGCGGTGTGTAGCTGACACCGACAGTCTTATTGTCACTGGAAACTGAATTACCATCTAAGACGAGTGAACTGCTTTCACTGGTGTCGTCGAGGCGGTGAGAGAGGAGACAGTAAGAGAATTTCTTCAGGCGGAGCTGCGATGGTAATGACGATGGGCCTCGACCGAACCCGGCGATTCCAGAGGGTTGTCGTTTGGAGAACAGAGAGCATCCGACGACGAAATCAAGTACCTTTTTCTTCGGAAAATCTAGGGTTTCAGAGAGTAGAATTCCTCCAGTTGATCCGGATCCGTAGGTGATTATGTAAGGAGGACAGATCTGTGAACAATTTTTCAAATTGGGTTCGCAATCGCTGCATCTTGATTGGACGTCAGAGCTGTGAAACCAACCGCATTTTGTGTTTTCGCAGCCTATAATCTTGGCGGAAGAGGACGATTTCGGTAGGAAAGTTGGGATGTTTGAAGGATTCTGGTTTTGGAAGGAGCAGTTTCTGCAGGTATAACGGTGGGTACAGGGGAACCATACCAGATCACTACCTGTGTCCATAATGAAGGGGACGTTTTGAGGTGGAGTACCGAAGCTGAGGGAAATTGAGTATGCTCCATAGCTGTGAGGGGAAAGAGGGGTTTTGGAGAGAACAGAGCCTTGAGGGTTTTTGAGGTGTCGGGCTCTGGTTAAAGAAGCGGAAGCCATGTGAGTGAGCTTCTTCCATGGATCTGCAGACGGGTTTTTGTTGAATTGTGAAAGAGAGAGTGTTACAGTGGTGGATTTGTTATGTGTTAATGAAGAAATGGAGGAGATAAGAGAGAGCAGAGAGATAAAACAGAGGAGTCCAGAGAAAGAAGAAGCCATGGTTTTTTGTGAAGGATGAGAATTGAGAGCGGAGAGAAGATAACTCAGCAGTATTCCTTATGTATGTTGTCCAAGTGAAAGGATAGAAAGGGAATCGGGTTAATAAAGAAATGCCATTATTGTAATTGAAAATATCAGAACTGCCACTATCTGTCCAACAAGCTGCATGCACTACACTTGTCTCACTAGAGAGAACGTTAGGGGTAATATTGTAGATTCTTGGATATGTATGGGCAGTATATAAACAGTGGGGAATGTGATTCTCGGAAAATAGTTTCTAGCCGTTGAACTTGAAGACTTTAAGAGATTTTAGGTCGGTGATCACTCATTGGTAGATTCTTCTGATGTGGAGGGCTGTGGGGCCATAGACACGTGAATATGGAGCTTGACGTCATTCACATGTCTACTGCTGGAAATCTGAAAACAGTTTGTACCCACATGTGTGAATGTGACATGACAGCCTTTCTGTAAGGGCTGTCAAATTGGTCGGTTCAGTTGGGTTGATCTATGGGTCCACCCATACTTTTGGCCCAGACTTAAGACCAAAACAAAAAAACTTATCGGCCCAGCCTTGATCTAATGGGCCCAAGATTTGAAACAAATAAGATTATATTTAAATTTTCTTAGTCCTGAAAACTGGAACTGGACCAAGAAACTAATAAATAGCAAATGTATTTTGGGCTACAATGGGAGCTTTTGGTTTGAGCTATCGGCCCAAATTTTGACAGCCCACAGCTATATGATTTAGGGTACTAGGGCAGTGTACCTGCGTCGTACCATAGGTATGAGTGTATGGCAAAAGGGTATGGTCAATATGATTTTTTTTTTTTTTTTTTGGTGGTAAAACATATGAAATGTTGAAGTACATTTAGTAGTACTTTAGCAATTAATGTATGGGCCAGAATTTTTGCACTATCTATCTATCCGTCTCGGCAAGTTAGTTGAGCCCCCCCCCCCAAAAAAAGAAGTTTTTTTTTTTTTTTTTTTTTTTGGAAGAGGGTTTGCAAAAGCTATTTTATCAATTTAAAAATAATTTGATCAATAATTGTTGGGATCCTTTGTATTTTATAAACTATTTGGTATGACAAATACAATTTGTAAGTGTATCTTATCCACAATTAGAGACTTCTCTATACAATCCACCATTTTTGGCTGTACAATGACTGATCTTGATGCTTGAACTATTGGATAGATATGAGCATCATTTGATAAGTCAACAGATCAATTTTCACATCTTACATCAACCAAAGGGCCTAAAATCTAGTTCTGTTTATTTCTTTCGCATATTCAGCCAACAAATTACTATTGTTTATGATGGTTGGGGGTCTGAATGTCGGAATCACCTGTTTTTTTAGTGTATTTTCTCTAAATAGGTTTCGAGTGACATTTGCAGTTTGTTCGCTTCTACGAATCCCAATCCCAATGTTAAGGTTGTCAGGATTTCGAAGGAGTTTGGATGTGACTTATGTTAATAGTATTGGTATGGTGGTTTTTGTGATATAATTTTCCATTTATGGATGGAGAAGAATTTTGAGATCATGTTAGTAGTATTGGCAATTGGTATGGTAGCTTTTTATGCTATAATTCCCCATTTATGGATGGAGAAGAATTTTGATGCATTAATGGACTACTATGGTTGCTATCGTTAAATCAGATGAGAGGGTTCAGTTTGAGTTTGAGTCTGTTACCCCTAGGGAAGAGATCTGTTCATAATAGTAAGCACTTGGACCAATGGGAGGTGAATGCCTAATTGGGATACTTTGCTTTTTGTGTTTGAGTCTCTATTCATGTTTTATTTAAGAGACGGTAGGTTTATTGTCTGTTCTTGGGATTCAAATCGTCTCCTCCCTGTATTTCAGGGAGGAGGGGCGGCGAACCCAGTGGATGGTCGCCGCGTGGTGGTCGGATGAATCCGACCCCTCTGTTCGAGTCGACACTCCCTTGTCGGCTTGACTTATCAGCTTGAACGGAGGGGTCGGATTCATCCGACCCCCATGCGGCGACCATCTACTGGGGTCGCCGCCCCTCCTCCCGAACTACTGGGATGAGACGATTTGGATCCCTGTTCTTGTATATTCTTGTGTTCTTTCTCTTTCTCTTTTTTATTAATTAAGGTTTCGATTAATAAAAAAAAACCTATAAATTAGAATCAAAAAGTAAAAGGCTGATTTGGAAATTATAATAATTTTATCTGTCAAATTTCGAAGCTCAAATTAATCATATGGTCAACCAACTATGCATTAATTTTTTTTCCACAACCATTCAATTTATGACTAAAATACATGTAGTGGCTACAACACAGTTGCATTGGGTTGGCCTTGTCAGGGCTCAAGGCCAGACTGGGTTGGCCCTGGTTAAGCTTACGAAGCTTTCTCCTATTGATCTTGGCATGCATTATTGCAGCCATCCTTCATTATAAAAATAGGAAAATTCAACCGAAATCAAACTTCCATTTTATCCAAAGAAGAAGTAAAAATAGAAATGTGAAACCAAAATGACCAACTAGATTTGCCCCAGAGGAGCTTCTCCTCCTCTTCTCTCAGGAGAAGCTGGTGAGAGTAGAATATTTTTTTTCAATGGTTTTTTCTTCATTCCAGCAAAACCAGGCTAAGAACACTGAATTGAGTAATTAATCAAGTAGTTAAAAAAGCAAAGCAGTAGAGAGAGAGAGAGAGAGGGGGGGGGGTTGAATCAGTGTACAAGAGCACGGGCTACAACCTAATCCAGATAAATACCAACTTGCTAATTACAATTCACAATAGTGATAGAAATAATTCAAATACAACTCCCTCCAATTCTTCAAGCAATTAGCTTTACTAGGTATTTCATCAAGCACCTACCTATTAGGCTACAATATATAAAGTTTGGTAAACAAAAGTTACCCTTGATGCGTGCTTTCACTCTTGGAAGATCCCTTGCCGCACCATAGTCACAAACTGTGCTTTTTTATCACCTTCCATGCCTCTAACTCCATTGAAGAATTTTAACAAACACTTGGTGTATGTTTTTTCACTCACAAGATTTACAAAGCCTTCTAAACCCTTCCTTAGGCAATTCCACATACACCTTCAAAGTGCATTCAATTTGGACTTAAAATGAATCCTAAATCGCATTTTCAATTTTAGCCGTCGATTTGGAGAAGAGGGAGGCAAATCTGATGGTCCAGATTAAAAAAAGACTCATTTATGGTGACATGCGGTATGTCACTATTTAAAGTGATGACATGCAACATGTCATGACCTGTCGGCTGCAACTTCATCCATTGGATCTCTCATTAAAAGTGCGGATGAGTTAAAGGCAAACGGATGCTAACGTGATCAAAGAAACATCAGGAGAGATTAGATACATCAAAATGAAATCTTGTGGCTCTATGATGTCTACTTGTGTAGCACACAATCACTTGGGGATCTAATAAAGACAACTTCATTTTAATAAATTGCAACCACCAATAGGAGGCCGTGCAGGAGCATTTATTGCATCATTTGTCAGTGTCATCTTGCACTGTCAGCCATCAAATCAATATCCATTGAACGGAATTTCAGTTCAACCATTGATCTTGATTCAAATTTTTGTAAAAAACCCCTCAACAAACTAAAGAATGGCCTCTGTAACCATTTCTTTTGCAAAATCAACACTCAGACATTTAAGTTACGAGGCCATTCTCTCTCTTAACATTAAATTGAACACATGGCCCCAAAGTCTATACTTAGCTAATTTTGAAATGACCAAAGCACACCACCTTGTCTGCGGCTGTGGGAGTGTGGCCATGAGTCCGTGGCTTCTGGCTGCCCATGCAGCTGCTGCATGGCCCAAGGAACCTCCATCATCTTGCCCCCATGCATGTTGTTGTGTGGCACCATGTAGTGCCACCCATGGGTCATGGGCCATGTGCCATATGGTATGTGTGACACCATAGCCAGGTGGCTGCATAGCCTGGCTGGCCATCGCCTCATGCACAAATGCCACATCATCAATCTCTCTTCTCTTTTTCTCTCATCATTTTTTTCTCGTCTTTTTCTCTCTCGACATCATCACATCACATTTTGTCCACATCATCAGAGGGACCCACCTATTTTTCTCTCTTTATTTTCTCTCTCCTTCTTTTCTCTCTCATCCTTTTCTTTTGCTACATCATCACCACACCTTTTGTCCACATCAACAGTGGGACCACCCATTTTCTCCCTCATCAAAGTTGGTCTATTTTGCCAACTATTTCAACATAGTATTTAACAAGCATTATGTTTGAAAGTGGAAAATGTACGAGGAAGAAATTACTCTACTCCTTGAAAACATAAAGATGTGAGACAATAAGAGTGAAGGTAAGTGAAGAAATGGAGTCCATGGTTCTCCAACCAGAGGACATGAGAACTACAATTTGCCATATGGTTCTATTCCAAACAAAATGCACAACAATAAAGATTTAAAGTAACAAAAGGCACTCAGACAAAAATGCAACAAAAGTTAAATCACCTAATTCCTAGCATTCTCATTTTATCTCCCTCAATAAAATAAAGAAACTCATAACATCATTTGCATGTGTGGTCATTGTCAGTCAATCCATAGGGAAAATTATAGTCATTTAGCCGTCATCTATTAAGGGAAAGGCCGAGGCATCGATTTGGACATTAACAGGTTTATCTCATGCCCTAGGCAAGGACGATGACTATATATATATATATATATATATATATATATATATATATATATATATATATATATATATTCTCTAGATTCCCCTAGCACTGAAATCCGTTGCTATATGGGGATTTCAGAGCTAAGACAGAAGCAAAACTGCAAGAGAGAGAGAGAGAGAGAGAGAGAGAGAGAGAGAGAGAGAGAGAGAGCCTTATCTTTGAGAGAGGGATGAAGATGAGCTGCCAATACTGAGACTTGAGAGGGTTAAGGTTTCATTTCTATTGTTGAGAAGGTTAGAGTCAACAATAGAAATGAAAACTTCATTAAGAGTGAGAGCGTAAAATTGAACCAATGTTTATTCATCCTCACAGGGGAAAACAATGAGAAATAAGGGATGCCCATTGGCAAAATCCAAGAGCAGAAACATGGGAGGGGAAACACAAACAAGAACGAGAGAGAACAAATAACCTAAACGCGGTCTAAATTTTTGAGATCCGTCGAAAACAACAAAAAGGAGAAGTGGTGGATGCATCTTGGCTTCCAAGAATGAGAGCACAAATGCCCGACAATCATAGGGAATAATAACCCCAAGAACCCTAGGAGAAATGGCTGAAAATAGCCAAGCTCACAAAAGCAAGCCTCACTAATTGCCGGAAAGGGAGAGAACCCAATTAGTTTTCTAGCAACTACATAAGTGGTAGAACCCGACCTCAAACAGGTCAAAAAAGACACAGGCGGAGCACTGGTGAGGGCAGCCACATGGTCACAGAATGAAGCAAAGGGAACCAACAAAATCTAAAAATAGAAGAGAGTGAACCACATGAGGGCAAGCTAATGAAGCTACACAAACAAGACTGCTTACAACGAGGAAGAACTGAGAAGCACGCTACAAACAGGTTTGAGAGGACAACAAATAGGCCTGACCCACTAACTTCCCAAGAGATGAGTCATTCGGAGACCAACAAAAAATCACATACCAAACAAAGACAAACCATCCAGGCCAGTGCAGTCAACCAGTCAAAAAGATAATGGGCCGGGGTAAAGCAACAAGTAACAATGGGGAGAGGGCTTCAACTGGACTCAACCCAACAAAAAAAGTACTTGGGAATGTTGGATGTATCCCAATAATCTCTACCGAGCCTAAAGCGTCATCTAGAGTTTGAAGTCCTAGCCACCACTGCCGAGGTAGCAAGAGCAACAAAGGGGAGCAACCGACATTCAAGGAAGGTAGAAGCATGAAGACATCCAAGATGGAGACTCCTTTCTTGAAAAAAGAAGTCGATAAAGGATAACCATAAACCTCTACAACTGCTTTCAAACCCCATGGATTAGATTCGTTGTTGTAGGCAGACAAAAGGCCAAGATTGGGCCTGAGGCAAAAGTAGATATGACCAAAGAAATCAATAGTTGCAAAGTCATTGTGTTGCACAAAAAATATCGTTACTGTTACCTAGGATAGGTACTATAGTCCGATACGTCCTCCTTCGGCGATGACTTCAGGGAAGAGATGAAGGTTCGCATAGGTGGGGGAGCTAAAGGCTAGAAGATGGAAAGGCTGGACCATTCCTTTCACAGTTTTAAAAATGTGTGGTGGCAATAGTGGTAAAAGAGAAAATTGAAGAAAGATAAAAAATGAAGGAATTGACAGAGGATAGGGGAGGTAGCTGGAACAAAATGAGACATAAGAAAAGTGAGAGAAAATGCCATTGGAACGAGACCGAGAAAGGAACTGGCACAGAAATCAAGCTGTAAGACTTTATCATCTCTACACTGAAGATTAATGCGGAAGATAATTACCTCCAGTGTGACCTGTTCCAACCATTGTCCGTCCAACCGATGTCCTCTGATGACGAACTCTGATATGCCTGCTTCACAAACAAAGAGAAGAGAGAGGAGAATGATTTCTCTACACTGACTGTATTCCCAGACAGAGAACGTGATGGAGTTCTCAATTTCTATCAGTGTGCACAGGACCCTACCCATTAGTATTTATAGACCAACCGTCTCCTTCCATCAAGGATGGACGGTGATCTGGGTGCCACATGTCCCTCAGATCCGACGCTCATAACTCTCCTAATAGGGGATACCTAAAATGGATTAATGGCATGTGGGCCACTTACTCACACAAGCTTTATACCAGAGCAAGAATCACCACAGGGGAGACATAATTTTAACAAACTTGACAAAGTTCATTTTCCTTCCTTCTTAGTAATCACAAATAAAACAATACAAGTGGGTGCCCAAAAATGGACTCTTCACATGAGTTTCCTTCCAACTTTCGAGTATTCAAAAATGGGATTGAATTCCTATAAATAACAGTGATAACCTACAATCATTTTGGATTACATTTCATACAATAAAATAGCTTTTCAATCTTTGATACTACATTTCACACTTTAATATGACTTTTCATACTCTGATACCATTTGTTATGGATAGATTATTTTCTAAATCAATATTTTTAAGGTTTTTTTAAGAATGACTGCCAAATAGGGCAACACAAGTGGGTACCTAAAGTTAGGCTTTTTACGTAAATTTCTTTTGAACTTCAAGCAATCGAAAAATGGGTTAAATTCCTATATATAAGAGTGATAACCTGTATATCGTTTTGAATTACATTTCATACAGTAAAATAATTTTTCAAGCTCTGATACCACATTTCACTTTGATATGACTTTTATTCTCTGATACCACATGTCACGAATTGATTTTTTTGAAAATCAATATTTTTAATGTTTAGGGAATGACGAGCAGATAGAGCAACACAAGTAGGTACCCAAAGTTAGGTTTTTTAAGTTTTCTTTCAACTTTTAAGCATTAAAAAATGAGGTTGAGTTCCTATATATAAAAGTGATAACTTGTATATCATTTTGGACCATGTGAAGGTGCAACATTTGTACGGAATCATTTATCAAAATCGAACCAAACCTTTTACAGCAAAATCGACAGACCGTTTAGTAATCAATTTGGTTCTGATTTGAAATTTGTCACTGTTTATCGAAACGTTGAACTATTTAAACCATTTAAACCATCGGGTTACACCGGCTATACACCGATTAAACCGAATAGAGCGTGAATCGTTTATTCCCTAAAAACTAAACTAAAAACCTAATCCCATCCCTATATTATTATTATATCATTTTCAAGACTAAAGACTCTAAACCCAACCCCAACCCCAACCCCAATTAATGTACTATTTTTCCAAGAAACCAACTCTAATCCTAATTAATATACTATTTTTCTAAGATCTAACCCCAATTCTCAAAGGCCTAAACCATAAAATCAAAACAGTAAAACTATAAAACACTATAGGCATTAACCATTACTCCATTAGGCATAGTGATATTACAAAAGTTTTATTCTTTTCAGTTTGAACTCCCTCATCTCTCCTTCCTATTTGAAGTTTAAACTTTTAACTTAGTTTTTGACGTTTGAGCTGCTGGAGTCAGACCGCTTACTGTTGGTGCTGGACATTGGAGGAAGTAAAAAGGTAAACTCATCTATTACTCTTTTTAGTTTTTATAATATAATAATAGTACTACACTATTCTGTTATTCATGTGTACTTTGTGGTCAACAATATCTTCATCAATAAGGGGAGCATAGGATTTCCAAAGGATGTATATTTTTTTAATTATGAATAATCGATGCATTAAACCGTTTATATAATGAAAAATCATTTAAAAATTAGTAAATCGAAATCGATTACTAATCTGTTTTGGTTTCAATTTTGACACTGTTTAGTTAATTAGTTTAATTTTGGTTTTACCTTCTTATACACTGCACCTTACTACACTTGATCGGATCATTAAATAGATTATAAACCGTTTAACACCCTTATTTCACACAGTAAAATAGTTTTTCAAGCTTTAATACTACATTTCACACTCTGATATGCTTTTCATACTCTGATACCATATGTCACGGACCGAATTTTTTTAAAATCAATATTTTTAGGGTTTGAGGAATGGCGGGCAACACAAGTGGATGCATGCGTGAAGATGAGTTTTTTCGTGATTTCTCTATAACTGCACCTTACTACACCTGACCGGACCATTAAATCGATTATAAACCGTTTAACACCCTTATTTCACACAGTAAAATAGCTTTTCAAGCTCTAATACTATATTTCACACTCTGATATGCTTTTCATACTCTGATAACATATGTCACGGACCAAATTTTTTTAAAATCAATATTTTTAGGGTTTGGGGAATGGCAGGCAACACAAGTGGGTGCATGCGTGAAGATGGATTTCTTCGTGATTTCTCTACAACTTCCAACCATTCCAGAATGGCTGACAATTCCTCTCTATATATAATGACAACCTGCATATCATTTTGCCGAAGATCTTGGGTTCAATGAAAATGCTGATAGTGATAATGCATGTGATGAACATTATCACCTTATTGTTCGTAAAAATTGGGCTTACCATAAAAAATTGTATAAATGATATGTCATTTAATTTCTACAATGTATCATGTCCGAATGCAGTCAACATGATCATGAATCTCACAATGAAGAAGATCATGGAAGATCCAAGCATTGAAATTTATCTCCTATGCCTACACTTTCACTACTACTTTGTTAATGTATAATCTTTCGATTTAAATTTTCTCACTAGCTACTTAATGGGATTCCTTTTTTTAATTTTTTTTATTATATTGTGGCTGTCTTTGTTGAATTCACTCTTATGATTTTCTTGATCAATTCATAGGGTTGTGATAGCTCAGTTTTACTCACACTAATAGGGGGTTTTAAGGGAGTGCGGAAAGCAAAACAAAACAAGAACTCTTTAGTTTCAATGTTGTTGAGGTTCTGAAAGATGCAGTAGAAAAGAGTTGCCCTAGTATAGTCTCTTGCATTGATATTCTGGCTCTTGCTGTTTTTTCTTCAGTTACAACTGTAAGATTTCATTATTTATAACTTCTTATCTTTTTCTCAAGTCTAAACTAATGTTTTTGAGTTAATTTTATATATGTTTAGCTGGGTGGGCCATCTTGGCCAATGAAAATAGGGAGACGTGACTTTATCATGGCCAATGTAATGGGTGCTGAAAATGACCTTCCAGAGGCCACCATGGGGTTCAAAAACCTTATAGTCCTCTTTACCAGAAAAGGCTTCACAGGGGAAAAAATGGTAGCTCTCTCAGGTACCTGCATTTTACGTACAATATTGCTTTTATTTGAGTTAGTTTGTCATTTTTGTTATAATGTTGTTTTCCTTCATATATATATGTGTATAGGAGCCTATACAATATGACAAGAAAGATGCAACACATTTGCGGAATGTATCTACAACGAAAGTACCAACATAAATCAAGATTACGCAATCTCCTTGAGAAAGAGTTGTCCACGACGTGTTGGAGTCCATGATGGCCATAATGCATCTCTAGACATTGAACCTGTCACACCCCAATTTTGCACCGTTCAGAATGGTGTGATGAACCGCTAGCAAACCAACGGTTCAACCAGGATCTCAAGTAGGCTATCCCCGCGTTATCTAAACTTACACACATCCGTAATCATAATCAGAGTAAATACACAATAGCGGAAATCTTATAATAAAATGAACTGAGGATCTACTGTGATAGTAATATTAAATAGCAAAATTATTTTGTATCAACTGAGACATAATTAATTATCAAATACATGTATTTATTAAATCCAAATAAAGAAAACTAAGAAAAACTAGTCGAATACACATGAGTTGCACTCGCAAGAGGAGTCATGTGTATCTACTTCAGCTTCAGCTTCCATTGCCGCCATGTTCCCGTACACTAGAGCATTCATGTATTCTTCAACTGTATAACCTGCATCATCAACTAAAAATATTCAACGTCGAGGGGGTGAGCACACATCACGGCTCAGTGAGTAGACAAAACAATGCAACATTACATATGCATGCAATCAATTCATATCTTTGGTCTGGTTTATAGTTTGCAATGCGCAATAGAAAGGTTGGGTGGTCAAAGGTTAACGTTTATTGACCCCGCTTCTATACACAGGGTGTGGAAGTCTGTCCGAAGGTTAACATTTATCGTCGTTCCCATCCACCCTAATCATGACATTATACAACAAAGATTAACGTTTATTGCTATATAATACCATACCAACACGTAAGCCCCTGTTAGCGAGGGCTTGCAAACTGGGCTCGCAACTAACCAATCCTAATGCCAAACAGTCTATCCAAGGCCTCACCCCAGCATCCCTCAGAATGCCCATAGAGATAGAGCTAAGACCCCCCGGTAGAGTCAGAGACTACAAGGACCGATACCACCTCCCCTGATACTCTACGACATAATAGTTCTGCTAAAGTAATGGCGATACGACGACACTAATGCACAAAACTTGAGTTAGAGATAGAGCTAAAGTGCTGAGACCCGCCAAAGGTTAACGTTTATTGACGTTCTCATCGCACCTCCCCTGATACTCGCTCGCGTCAAGTACACCAACCACACACATACAATCACATGTCTATTCCTATCATCATCATCATCATCATCATGTTATAAACAATAAAATAAATATACATGAACAAGTAATAGAAATATTGGATGGCATGTTGTATGCACATTACAAACATATTTGCATAGAATCAAACATGGCATTGGACTCAAGAAAATAGAAAATAGTTTGTTATTAACCAATTAGTTTAGAGTTTTGTTTCCTCACCTTAGCTTGCTAATAGATACTTTTCCAAGCTTTAGAATCACTTTTATATTGTTATTATATTGCTAGAAGACCTAACAAAGTCGATAGAATTTAATTACAATTAATTTTCAATTTAAAAACCATTCTGTCAACTGAGGGTCGGAGGTAGGGTCGGAGTCAGGATCGACCCTGGGTGCGACCCTCCTCAAACTCTGAACTTCCCGAACACTGAGGGTCGATGGTCAGGATCACCTAGGGTCGGATGGTCATCGACCCTCGGTGCGACCCTCAGTGCACTTTGGTCCAATTCCCTCTTTTAGTCCATTCTTCGTGCTTAGGATCCTATGTCTTGCTCCTACTTTTCATTCAACATTCATTCCATGGTGTAAAACCATGTATAACCCACCTAGATAGCTTTCATGCATTCTCCTATGGTTTTTCATGAAAACCTAACCATGGGTTGATGGTTTGGGTTTCTCCGAGATCACACTTTCATCAATAGCTAACCTAAGGTCTGTAGAAACTCATGGAATTAGTATCCATACCTGAGAAGAATATTTTTTCTCTGCAAATCTTCTCTTTTGGCTAAATTCTCTTCCTTGTTTCTCTTCTTCGTCTTCTCCTTCTCTTCTCTTTCTCTCAATTCAATTAGGATTGTAAAAGGAGTGAAAGAGGCTTAGGGACGTCCTTTAAATAGAGTAGGAACATCCTAAAATAAGTTCCTTTGAGATTAAGAAAGAATCCCAATAAAAAATTAGGAAATTTCCTAATTCTATTTCCTACGGTAACCGAGGGTCGATGGGAGGGTCGATGATCCCGTCGACCCTAGGGTTCAAGATGTCCGACTCTCCCTTCAAAATTGAGGGTCTGACTTTCTGCTTTGGGAGGTCCGACCCTGCTTAGCTGGGTATGCGACCCTCCCCTTAAATTAAGTGTTTTTGGGTCGATTTGATACTTGGGATCTCGATCTTCCTCACACCCTTGGCCCATTTGACTCGACCATGATAGGTAAACCTGGTTCAAGGTGGTAAGACCGGGTTAGATTGACACGGGTCTTACAACTCCCCCTACTTATAAAAATTTCGTCCTCGAAATTGTACGTACTTTCTGAATCAAATAAGTGAGGGTATTACTTCCGCATAACATTTTCTTCTTCCCATGTAATTTCTTCCACTCTACTTTTCCAAGTGACCTTAACATAATAGATATCTCGGTTACGTAGGCGTTGAACCTTTCGACTGGTGATTTCAGTTGGCGTTACTTCAAAGGTCAAATCTTCAGTCAAATCAGGTAAATCTTCGGTCAAAACGTGCGTTGGATCCTTGACATATTTCTTCAATAGGGAAATGTGAAATATGTCATGCACACTTGACATAGATGGTGGTAGTGCTAACTGATAAGCCACTTTTCCATGCTTAGCTAGAATTTCATACGGCCCGACATATCTTGGATTTAGTTTTCCTTTCTGTCCGAACCTTTTCAATCCTCGCATACGCGATACCTTCAAAAATACTTTATCACCTACAGTGAATTCCAGATCTCTACGTCGAGTATCTGCATATTGCTTTTGACAGTTCTGAGCCGTTCTCACTCTTTCCTTGATAATGTCGACCACTCAATAAGTCTCTTCAACAAATTTCGGCCCAACAATACTACGTTCTCCAACTTCATTCCAAAACAAAGGAGTTCGACACTTTTTGCCATACAGTGCTTCATAAGGTGACATCTGTATAGTAGCCTGATAACTATTGTTATAAGCGAATTCGATCAATGGTAACTTTTCGTCCCATGATCCTTTGAAATCAATTACACATGCTCGTAGCATATCTTCTAGAATCTGGATTGTACGCTCTAACTGTCCGTCTGTCTGTGGGTGGAATGCAGTACTGAACTTCAATATTGTACCCATAGCCTTTTGCAATCCCTCCCAAAACTTGAAAGTAAATCGTGGATCTCTATCAGACACAATGCTTTCTGAAACACCATGTAATCGAACAATATTATCCACATACAGCTTTGCTAACCTCTCCAGTGTATACTGAGGTCGTATCGGTATGAAGCGAGCTATTTTAGTCAGACGGTCCACAATCACCCAAACTGCGTCAACTACTCGAGGAGTCAGTGGTAGTCCCGTGATGAAGTCCATAGTGATGCAGTCCCATTTCCATGCTGGTTCCGATAATGGCTGTAACAGTCCTGCGTGTCTTTGTCGTTCAGCCTTTACTTTTTGACAATTTAGGCATTGAGACACGAACTTGGCTACATCTGCTTTCATTTCCCTCCACCAATATAGTTTCTTTAGATCATGATACATTTTTGTACTTCCAGGATGTATCGAATAGATGGTGGTATGGGCTTCTTTCATCAGTCAGTGTCTAATGTCCATATTTTCTATTTTTGGTACACATATTCTTCCTTTGTATTTCAGTACTTTCTCTTCGTCCAAGGTGAACTCAGGATTAGTCATACCTTTCTCGATATCTTCTTGTACTGTTCTTAGATAAGGATCTGATTTGATAGTTGTCCTCACTTCATCCATTATGTCCGGTATAATCTTCAATGCAGCGAACATATTTGAAAACCGATGAATGAACCCTTGGTTGGCTGATTCATCCGTTGCGTCTATCATATACTACTCGTTTCTGTGATTGAATACCATTCCGATAGTACACATTGCTGCAGTTGTGCTAATCTCTCCTTGCGATTTTATCATTGCTTTTCTGCTTAACGCATCTGCTACTACGTTCGCTTTTCTCGGATGATACTGGATATCACAATCATAGTCTTTCAATAGTTCCAGCCATCTTCTTTGTCTCATATTCAATTCCTTCTGATTAAATAGATAAGTAAGACTTTTATGGTCTGACTTAATCTAAAATTTCTCTCCGTATAGATAATGTCTCCATATCTTGACAGCATGCACTACTGCCGCTAGCTCCAGATCATGAGTGGGATAATTTTTCTCATGTAGATTTAACTTTCTTGAAGCATAAGCAATCACTTGCTCTCCTTGCATAAGCACACATCCCAATCCCAGTCCCGACGCATCAGTGTATAAAGTAAATGTCTATCCTGGAACGGGAATAGTCAAATTCGGAGCGGATATCAATGTGGTCTTCAGCGTTTGGAAACTCCTCTCACATTTATCGATCCACATGAACTTTTCACCTTTCTTAGTCAAACTGTGAGAGGTACGGCAATCCAGGAATAGTCTTCTACGAATCTCCGATAATAACCAGCTAGACCTAGAAAACTTCTGATTTTCAAAACGCTCTTTGGTGCTTCCCACTTTACAATAGCTTCGATCTTACTGGGGTCCACTTTGATTCCTTCAGCGGATACTACATGGCCTAAGAAGACGACTTCACTTAGCCAAAACTCACACTTTGAAAATTTGACGTATAGCTTCTCTTTCCTTAAACGCTGTAGGGCAGCATTTAGGTTCTTGATATGAGTCTCTTTGTCCTTGGAGTATACCAATATATCATCAATAAATACTATAATCGACGTATCCAACATATCGTGGAAAACCCGGTTCATTAGTTCCATAAAAGTTGCTGGTGCGTTTGTTAATCCAAAAGACATGACCAAAAACTCATAATGTCCGTATCTGGTCCTGAAAGTTGTCTTAGTAATATCACCCTCTTTAATCTTCAATTGATGATAGCCCGATCGAAGATCGATCTTAGAAAATACTTTTGCTCCTTGCAACTGATCGAACAAGTCATCGATCCGTGGTAGTGGATATCGATTCTTGATTGTTAGTTTGTTCAACTCCCGAAGTCAATGCATAATCGAACACTACCGTCCTTCTTCTTCACGAATAACACCGGCGCTCCCCATGGTGATATACTGGGTCGAATATAACCCTTGTCCAGTAGTTCTTGTAGTTGCACCTTCAGTTCCTTCAGTTCCGTAGGAGCCATTCTATAAGGTGCTTTTGATACAGGTTCGGCTCCAGGTATCAGATCTATCACAAACTCTGTGGCTCGATCGGGTGGTAATCCTGGTAGTTCCTCTGGAAATACGTCGGGATAGTCCCGCACGACTTCAATATCTTCCATTTGTGGTGCTTCCTTGGTTAGGTCGACCACTGATACTAGATATCCGACTGCCCCTTTCTCAAGGCATCTCTTAGCCTTTAGTGCTGAGAGTATGAGTTTGCATTTATGGGGAAGTTTGGTTCCCGTAAAACTGAATTCTGCTCCTGCTTGGTCTTTAAATGTTAGCTTCTTTTTGACGCATAGTAGGTTCGTAGAATGCCGAGCTAACCAGTCCATTCCCAAGATGACGTCAAAGTCTGCCATCTCAAGTTGTATCAAGGTTGCATCTAAGGTTTTCTCACCAATGTGAACTGGATATGGTCCATATCCTTTCTCTAATTCCACTTCTAACCCCATCGGTGACCGTACAAGTAATTTGTAGTCTAATGTTTTGATGGGCAAGTTTATCTTCTTTCTGAATGACACAGGTATAAATGAATGAGTAGCTCCTGAATCAAAGAGTACTCTGGCGGGTGCGCCATTTATAGGTACGATACCTGTGATTTATTTTAACTTAGTCTACATGCTCACACAATGTAATTACAACTTCAAAAAATTTCAGTCATACCTGTGACAACATCGGGTGACGCAGTCGAATCATCGGATGTAACAGCATATACCCGTCCCTGATGGAATTGCTTCTTGGGCTTAAGGCACTCTCTTGCCATATGTCCCGGTTGGTTGCAGTTGTAACACTTCGGGCTTTCAGAATTTGGCTTTGACTGAGGTTGAGTCCCTGGAGTAGTCTTAGTTGCAGCATTAAAATTCTGAGGGCGGAATGGCTTATATGTTTTGTTATTGCCTCCGTTATAAGAATTTCCAGCTGGCCTTTTGATACCCCGGTTTTGTGTGAAATAACTCTCCTTCTGGCTCGATTCAATGACTCGAGCTATTTGGACAGCTTCATTATAAATCTTCTTTTCTAAGCCCAGAACATGCTCTCTGATGCTTCCTCTCAGTCCCGTAACGAACCTACGGGTTTTGGTTTCTTCTTCCTGTATACTCAGTGGTGCGAAGAAAAACAACTCCTCATAACGCTGTTGGTATGCATCCACTGACATCTGTCCCTGATATAAACTCAGGAACTCCTTCTCCATAGAATCTCTGAAGCTTCGTGGAAAATACTTCTCAAAGAAAGCTTCTTTATATATAGCCCAAGTCAGTTGGGCGTGCTTGGTCAATAGATAGTCCCGAGTAGATTTCCACCAGTGATGTGCATCGCCTTTGAGCATGAAGGTGGCACATAATACTTTCTCTTCTTCTGTAATAGTCATCATAAGAAAATTTCTCTCCATCTCGTCTATCCAGTGTGCTGATCATAATGGATCAGACGGCTTGCCATTAAATTCCCTAGGCTTTATCTTCAAAAATCTCTCCACTAATCGAGAGTGATCCAACTGATTTTGGGGATATGCCCCAAACATATGGGGTGGATACTGGTAATTAACCTGAGCTGCTTCCAAAGCCTGCACGGGAATCCGTGCAAAGAGGTTGTTGAGGTGTCCCGAGGTGCCGGGTGGTTACCCACCCGTGCCGCACCGGCTTGTCCCCGTCTCGCATAGGTACAACTTGTGTGGCTTGGAACATAATACCCATCGCAACTTGCATCCGAGCCGTGCTTGTTGCATCCGTTGGTACCGTTGAGCCGATTCATCACCACGGTTGTTAGCTCGGTGGTGGAGGTGTCAAATTTGTAGGGTTTGCCCGTTCCGGATTACCCGGTGCATAATTATTTTCCCGACTGGTCTCCTCCACGGGTGGTGGTGGTGGAACTCGCATTTCGGCCTCGTCGGGTTACCCTACGTCCAGACATAATTCCTTCTGTGATTGGTGGTGCCTGAAATCATCAAATAGGTGAGACAATCATTTATACTTCATGTAGGCATGCTAACCGATATAAAATTTCAATTTCCAACTCATTTTTAAAGAAAAATATTGTCTTTTCTATGCAGGTTCGATGGTGAGGGTCGATGGTTTGTCTGACCCTTAGTATCCGACCCTGGGAATAACCTGTTCTTCCCGAGAGCTGAGGGTCGATGTGAGGGTCGATGGGTGTCCGACCCTCAGTTCCGACCCTTAGTTTTCTGTCAGATTCTCGAGAGCCGAGGGTCGATGGGTGTGTTGGAACCTAAGTAAGCCCTCCCGCCCACGTGTATGGTGAAAAGTGAGCCTTTTGGGCAACTTACCTTGTAAATTTTGGATTTTCGCCCTATTAACCCCTTGTCTCCCTTTCTCTTTCTTATCTGCAGATATCATGGCTCGTACCAAGATACCCAGAGTGCGTGATCCACTTCGCTTCGTTCTAATGAAGCCGAGGCACAAAGATGCCGACTATGCCCGTAAGAAAGTGGAGGGTGGTCGTATGGTGAACTTGGCCGAGCTAGCCTTGTTCAACTTAGAGAGGGCATTTGGTGATATGGGGTGGCTCCTCGTCATCACCTACGATGCGTGCACATGTCCGGATTTGGTGCGCCGCTCTATTGTAATCTCCGTGTGGTGGGGAATTACAATGACGTTGAGCATGGTCACGAGTTGCGCATCACCAGCTACGCTAAAGGGGTGCACATTTCTTTTGATTATCGACAACCGGCCGATCCGTTGGGCATACCTTTGACGGCCCCATGGTGTATCGTGCGCCCGGAGAGCCACGCTTGTTTCTATGGAGATGAGGGCGTAGATCGACAACCGACCGTTACGACCCGATCGCCGGCGATGAGAGCCTCGTTACCGCGTTCAGCTCCACGGGTCTTCGCAAGATTATCCAACATAATCCGATCCCGCAGAGTGGGCACTATAAGAGAGTTTCTCGCCTGACCCAGGTTTTGATATACAAGATTCGCACTGCACACCGGGTCCGCCTTCCTTACATCATCATGCGGACCATGATTAGTGCTACATTGTCCGATCATAGGGGTAATCTACCCTATGGACGCATGATTATAATTCTACTGACCCGTCTGGGGGTTGACCTGGTAGATGAGAAGATCCAGGAGAAGACCTTCTTGTTGCCTCTAGATTGGGAGGCTATCTGCAAGATGGGTATGCGGGATGCCCAGATCAGTGATGAGGAGAGCAACGAGATGGTGCGCCCTCACACTCGCATCGAGATGGCTAACGCCGAGGCCGCTGCTGCCGCTGCTAGAGCTCATGTGGATCTTGTCGACGATGACGACCGTATGTATATGGATTTCGACTCGATACCACCGCCTTCCCCTACACGTGCGGCTGGAGTTGGCACTTCTTCTGAGGCGGCTCCTGCACCTAAGACTAGTCCTTCGCATGCGGCTGGTCCTTCACTCCCACCTTCTGACATGATGGAGATGTTGCAGGAGATCAGGGAAGCTCAGCGCAGATCTGACCTGAGGATGGAGGAGTTGCTAGACGCTCAGCGTGTATCAGACACACGGATGGGAGAGCTTCTAGAGGTACAGCGTGCGACTGATCGGAGGGTATCCGATCTCACAGCTAGTCTCCAGACGACCCGGACTCGGATAGCTCCGATTGACTAGAGTCTATGCCGAGGGACTATGACAGAGATCGTGAGGCCCCGCCTCCTCCTTCGCCTCCAGCTTCTTGATTGTACTTTATTTTCTTGTACTACAGAGTAACTATCCGGGTTGTGGACTGTACTCTGCTCTAGTTGTGTATATACATTTTATTTCTCTCACTCATTGTATGTAACTTGTTTCCCCTTTAATAGATGCATTATTCTCTTTTTAAATTTGGTCTCAATCATCACTTGTGCTTACAGTGTGTTTATATTACTATTTTTACTTTTATCCTATCTCAGTTCACAATTGTCTCGAATGTATTTTAGCTTAGCGGACAAGGCCTGAGATGCTCTGATACCAAGTTGTCACACCCCAATTCCGCACCGTTCAGAATGGTGTGATGAATCGCTAGCAAACCAACGGTTCAACCAGGATCTCAAGTAGGCTATCCCCTCGTTATCTAAACTTACACACATCCGTAATCATAATCAAAGTAAATACACAATAGCGGAAATCTTATAATAAAATGAACTGAAGATCTACTATGATAGTAATATTAAATAGAAAAATTATTCTATATCAACTGAGACATAATTAATTATCAAATACATGTCTTTATTAAATCTAAATAAAGAAAACTAAGAAAAACTAGTCGAATACACATGAGTTGCACTCGCAAGAGGAGTCATGTGTATCTACTTCAGCTTCAGCTTCCATTGCCACCACGTTCCCGTACGCTGGAGCATTCATGTATTATTCAACTGTATAACCTGCATCATCAACTAAAAATATTCGACGTCGAGGGGGTGAGCACACATCACGGCTCAGTGAGTAGACAAAACAATGCAACATTACATATGCATGCAATCAATTCATATCTTTGGTCTGGTTTATAGTTTGCAATGCGCAATAGAAAGGTTGGGTGGTCAAAGGTTAACGTTTATTGACCCCGCCTCTATACACAGGGTGTGGAAGTCCGCCCGAAGGTTAACGTTTATCGTCGTCCCCATCTACCCTAATCATGACATTATACAACAAAGGTTAATGTTTATTGCTATATAATACCATACCAACACGTAAGCCCCTGTTAGCGAGGGCTTGCAAACTGGGCTCGCAACTAACCAATCCTAATGCCAAACAGTGTATCCAAGGTCTCACCCCAGTATCCCTTAGAATGCCCATAAAGATAGAGCTAAGGCTCCCCGATAGAGTCAGAGACTACAAGGACGGAGACCACCTCCCCTGATACTCTACGACATAATAGTTCTGCTAAAGTAATGACGATACGACGATGCTAATGCACAAAACTTGAGTTAGAGATAGAGCTAAAGTGCTGAGACCCGCCAAAGGTTAACGTTTATTGACGTTCTCATCACACCTCCCCTGATACTCGTTCACATCAAGTACACCAACCACACACATGCAATCACATGCCTATTCCTATCATCATCATCATCATCATGTTATAAACAATAAAATAAATATACATGAACAAGTAATAGAAATATTGGATGGCATGTTGCATGCACATTACAAACATATTTGCATAGAATCAAACATGGCATTGGACTCAAGAAAATAGAAAATAGTTTGTTATTAACCAATTAGTTTAGAGTTTTGTTTCCTCACCTTAGCTTGCTAATAGATACTTTTTCAAGCTTTAGAATCACCTTTATATTGTTATTATATTGCTAGAAGACCTAACAAAGTCGATAGAATTTAATTACAATTAATTTTCAATTTAAAAACCATTCTGTCAACTGAGGGTCGGAGGTAGGGTCGGAGTCAGGATCGACCCTGGGTGCGACCCTCCTCAAACTCTGAACTTCCCGAACACTGAGGGTCGATGGTCAGGATCACCTAGGGTCGGATGGTCATCGACCCTCGGTGCGACCCTCAGTGCACTTTGGTCCAATTCCCTCTTTTAGTCCATTCTTCGTGCTTAGGATCCTGTGTCTTGCTCCTACTTTTCATTCAACATTCATTCCATGGTGTGAAACCATGTATAACCCACCTAGATAGCTTTCATGCATTCTCCTATGGTTTTTCATGAAAACCTAACCATGGGTTGATGGTTTGGGTTTCTCCGAGATCACACTTTCATCAATAGCTAACCTAAGGTCTGTAGAAACTCATGGAATTAGTATCCATACCTGAGAAGAATATTTCTTCTCTGCAAATCTTCTCTTTTGGCTAAATTCTCTTCTTTGTTTCTCTTCTTCCTCTTCTCCTTCTCTTCTCTTTCTCTCAATTCAATTAGGGTTGTAAATGGAGTAAAAGAGGCTTAGGGGCGTCCTTTAAATAGAGTAGGAACATCCTAAAATAAGTCCCTTTGAGATTAGGAAAGAATCCCAATCGAAAATTAGGAAATTTCCTAATTCTATTTCCTACGGTAACCGAGGGTCAATGATCCCGTCGACCCTAGGGTTCAAGATGTCCGACCCTCCCTTCAAAATTGAGGGTTTGACTTTCTGCTTTAGAAGGTCCGACCCTGCTTAGCTGGGTATGCGACCCTCCCCTTAAATTAAGTGTTTTTGGGTCGATTTGATACCTGGGATCTCGATCTTCCTCACGCCCTTGGTCCATTTAACTCGACCATGATAGGTAAACCTGGTTCAAGGTGGTAAGACCGGGTTAGATTGACACGGGTCTTACAGAACCCCTGCGATTTTCGACAACGACTACTTCAAAAACCTCACTAAAAAGAAAGGTTTGCTGAGCTCTGATTTATTGAGAATAAACTACCCAGTTTATCTGGTTTACTAAAGTCAGACACTGACTCACCCAATTTGTCAATTTACTATGAGTTACTTTAGATAATTCTAGATAGAGAATCTTGACTCTATACGTGTATGGTCTGTACTAAGACAATAGTCTCTTGTTATTTTTTATATAAAAGCATTATACAGTAGACTATAACAACTCATTAAGGAAATAACAATAGCTTACGTTTTCTAATTAAAGAATATCCTCTGTTCATCGTTCTTTTTTATGGTATTAGAGCATAGAGAGGTTCTCTGCAATCATTAAAACTCGGTGTTGTTCATAAGGTTTAGAACAACATCACCGTTTCCTTATCTGTGCCAACTAAATTTTAGTAATTTTGTTTCTTTAAAATTGCATCCTAGAAACTTTCTTTTGTGGGAAACACAAATCTTGACCCTAATTAAGAGTTAGGATCTGTTTGGGTTCATCAATGGAGAAATAGAAGCCCCAGATACTGAGGTTCTTGCAGTTGAGAGTTATCGTGTCCCAAATCCCGATTATTTTGCCTGGCTACGAACATATTGATTAGTCAAGGCGTGGATAACAGCAATGTTATCAGATGAAGTTCTTGAACTTGCTGTCAGTATCAAGACTTCTCATGATCTCTAGAATGCCTTATACACAAGCATTTGAGGCTCGTGAATTTGAACTCCTATCAAAACCTCATTTCCTTTGGTAATCTAAAGGAGTGTCTTTATTTGGGTTTCTAGCAGATTTTAAGCAGATCTGCGATCAACTGAATGCTACAGGGAAACTCATATTAGATTCAAGAAATTTTTTTTTAACTCCTCACCAACCACGGTACAACTTTTGAAACTTTAACTATTATCATGTTTAAACCCCTTGTGCCAAGTTACACAGACTTAGTTCCCTTGCTTCATAGCCATGATCTTCGAATGAAGAGTCATTTGGGTGAAACTACTGCTATTAACCCTCTTGTGGCATTTTATGGTTTTCGCAATAAGAGTCAGCCGTCTCTACATAGAGAGGGATTCAATTCCAAGGGTCGCGCGCGGTTATGTGGTTCTCGCAACAAGATATATATATATGCAACACATTTTCGAAACGAATCTATAACGATAATATAGATATAAATTGAGATTATGCAAGATCCTTGAATAAGAAGTGTCCACGACACATCACAAAACAAGACTACCTTAGCCAGTGGGAGTCTTTTATTGTGTTTAGTCTGTGGGAAACTTTTGCTTATATTTGATATTGTTTATCTATGTTTGCTCATGTTGCATTTGGTTTAATGGGCATAATTATTGATGATCATGGTTGTATTTATTTTAGCATTTGTATTCTTGTTAATTTGTTTACATATTTATATGTTTGACATGTCAAAGATAAAAGGCGGTATTCAACCAAAATAAGACAGGTGGTAAGCCAAAGTCTAATATTAACCTAAGAGGCGGTTTACTAAGGTCTAGGTTAATGTCAAAGTTGTTCACCTATGAGGTTTTCAAGGCAACTGGATCGCAGGTAATTCGATCAAAGTTTGGACTCACATGAAGAGGATATTTTCATTTATTTATCTCAAAGCCGTTCATGCTATTAAACAGACCTTTATTTATAGCTGATAGAAAGTTATATGTCATATATTGAGGTGTATTTTCTACTATTGTTTGATATTTTGTAGGCTTGATAGCTAGATAAAATTACGATGCCGATATATTGTGTTGTTGGATTCCATGGCCATACTAATTGATGGTGGTTTTGTAAATAATCTAGCCCAAGTGGGAGACTATTTGTAATACCCCCAGCCCAGGGTTTAGGGCCATAGCGTCACATGGAGAATCTTCTAAGTAACAAATAGGACTATAGAATGCTCAAACACGTACAAATATCACATAATATTATACAACGGAAAATGTAGTATACTATTTTTTTTCTTCAAACAAATACCCATACACACTCATATTTACAAAGGTCTAGTGTATTATCTGGTGACAGAAGAAAAACATATACAACGTCATGCTCAAAAGTTTATAGAAACTTGTTCTCTTAATCATAATTATTAAGTTTCATTCAAAAACTTCCTTAAAATAACATGGAGGATCCTATGGATTCAAGTGTTTCTCTTTTTGGGACTTGTTCTTCAAATTCTGGCATAACCTCTTTGCTTTCATTTTCTCTCTCTGAAACATTGATTAATTATGAGATGAGCTCGACGATTCAGTGAAGAAAAACTATGTATACACAACAAACAAAACAAAACAACATAACAAACACATATAAATGATATAAATTATCAAAGACATAAATAAGACAACAGTAAATAGTTTCATGAACATTTAAAATGCAAATACACATGAACAACAAATTTATAAAAGATAAATGTTAATAAATACCAAATTAATCAATCTAACAATTTATCTTATATATATCCTAGGTTCAGGGTCTGTGCTTGCTGCAGTGTACACAAATAGCTTGAGCCATGATTTACACATTTCATTATGGGGTCCTTAAGCTGACCAGACTAACATGGGGGTCCTTGAGCTGACCAGACTAATATGGGATCCTTGGATTGACCAGACTAATATGGAATCCTTAAGCTGACTAGGCTATCATGGAGTCCTTAAGCTGACTAGACTAACTATCACGCATCTCTACTCATTACCTAACCCTTTACTGAGAAGGGGGTAGCAAACACGAGATTTTAATATCCATTTATGTTTATTTCAAACTTACATGATCATCATATATTTTCTAGTCCACAAGCCTAGTAAGCTAGTGGCTTATCTGATTCTTTCATTGCATAAACAATCACATTATCTTATTATCTCATTTTCCATGTAGTCAGCATTTTCACAATACACATTCTACATAAAATCATGCATCATTCTTCATAAAACATTGTATACCATAGCTCACATTATCACATAATATAATAAACAAGAAGTACAAGTAAATAATTTTTCTCACCTTAACAGTGACCAATTGGATATTCCAGACTATCGCCAAATTCACACAATGGTAATGTTACCTACACAATATAACCAATGAATACCCTTTTTAAATAGGGATTGTAATAATTTATTTAATAATAATAATTTCTTTTCAATAAAACACCACACACTCTCTCTCTTATCCCTTCGGTTTTTTTTTTGTTTTCCTTATTTTCTCTTTCCTGTAATTCTCCATTCCCCATCTTGTATTCGGCCTTCCTTGCTTTTTTTTTTATTAGTCTTTTCTTCCTATCACACTATCCCGGGTTTCTTTATAATATTTTTTTTTCTTTTTTTTTTCCCCTCAACTAATAACAGTCTCATGAATTTCTCTCCTATTTTGTTTCTTATGTAAGTCTCTCTTTCTCTCAGAACTTAATACCACATGAAACTGGGTTATTACACTGTTGGATAATATCTTAATGAGCTCCATTAGCTCCATTAATTACTATGCCCATTAAGTAGTGGGAATCCATAACACTTTTTTAACTGGCCCAGTTTAGTTCGTCATAAGATAGAGATAGGCAATCCTATTCGGTGTATGATTATATTAAAGTCTGTGTTAGTATTACATATATTGGATCATGAGTCCCTGCTGTCTCATGCTTTTTCTCTCTCTGTGCCCATAATTATTGGGAAACAAATGGAATTTCTCTATTGGCTGTAGAAGATTGTAATCCAAGCTTTTAGTTACAAGGTGGAAATCAATCTTGAAAATATATGTATGTTTTTACAATTATGGGTTCTCTTGTATCTCTATTGTTTATTAAATCTTTGTATGGGATGACTAGGGTTGGGAAGAAAACCCTGTGCATATAATGTTTTCTAACAAATTCCCCCTTTTATTTTGTAGAGATAACGAATTCACTAAAGTTTTGTGTGAGAAATCTGAAGCCCAAACTATGTGATTGAATAAATCCTCCTCTATCTGTTGCGGGTCGAGGACTCCTTCCCCTTCTTCCAACTCTGATTCGTATTTTTCAATCTTCGGTGATGAAGAAGACAGAGAGTTGCAGAAGGTTTAACATGATCCCACTTTTCATTTAAAATCTGAAATCTGGTCTGTTTAGGAGGAAATTGTAATCCTATGAAACTCTAGTCCAATTCCTTAAGTTGGTCCTCTGTTTTTCAACCATCAGATGCACTCTTGTACATGTGCGATGATCGACTGGGCACTACCACTTCTGTAGCAGATTTGGTGCTACAGATAAGCCCAATCCCATCCGCAAGAGATACTCTGCTACGCTTCGACTGCTACTTGCGGGGCTTCCATTCAAGTTGAGTTACTGCTCTCTTTCTCTCTCTCATCATCATCTTTCTTCTTATTCTCTTTCGATTTCTAAATTGAATGGCATTCTCGCTCTTGTTTTCCTAGGGTTTCTACAATTTCACAAATGCTTTTAGCCATGTCGATATCTCCATTTCTGGACATATTCTGGTTTTACCTTACAAGCAGCAAACCTTACTCTCTTTTCCTTCTCCAACAACATTCATATTTTAATACAGCACTTCCAAATCAATCTGTTGCTTTCCTTTGCCAACTTTTGTTTCTGTTGGCTCAATCTTCCCCTTTTCTGACTACACTGCGCCAAACGCTTCGTTGGTAGGTTGTTATGTGGCTTTGCATCACCATTACGAGCTCCCATTATGGTAGGCCAAAATAGTTTTAATAAAAATAATTAAAAGAGCTTCCACTCATGCAATTACATACTCGTCTTGGTTCCCTCTCCACTCAACCAATTCCAATCTTATTATTGTCTTGCATCTCTGAGAAAAAATAGCTTTTAACCAAGAAGTGATTTGATTGATCATTGATCAATCCGTCATAGAGACACCGTGAAAAAATCAATTATTCCCAACTAGGGTATCCAATCCTGCAGGTTTTTTAGGTCGAATCAAGTAACCTTGCTACTTCAGGGAAGCTCTTCCAGTAAGACAGATACGTGAGAAGTATCTTTGTTTATCCTTTGTAAATAGAGCTGCAAGTTTGGCCATGACAACCCGTATCCGATCCTAATCCACCTCCACTCTTCAGTTTTTTCTTCTCTGTTCTCATCGACATCGACTTCTCCAAACCCTCACCCTCACGCAGTCTCACAGAGTCACAGGCTCACAGTCTCACAGTTCATCGTGGCCCATATCCCTTGAGTCAGGCCTCTATTTCCTTGACATCTCTCTCACCCTCTCGGATTCACTCAGATCATTGCAGCTGCGGCATCCCCTCTGGAGTCTAGCCCTCTACTTTGTTGGTTGTGAATCTATATTGAGTTTGGGGGTTTGGAGATTGGAGATTCTCTCTCATAATCTTTCCAAATGTAAGTTTTTTTTAACAAGTTTTAATTTGTTTTTGTTGCCAGAGATAATGAATGATCCCTTTTTTATGCTTTTCTTTTTATCGTTTCTTCTTTTGGGCTGCATTTGAGTTGTTTCAATGCTAAGTTAAAGTTAGTTGTGGGTGGAATAATGGTAGTCGGTAGATCTCTGCATAATCTGTTTACAAACCTTTTCCCGTAGTCCACTTTTTCTACTGAAAATTTGACATTTTCATTTTTCAAATTTGTAAAACAAATGAAATACGAATTTTTGCATTCTGAATTATTCCTAAATCTAAAATTTGCTGACCGTGAGTGCGAGACCATACCTCTGTCAGTCCTTTAGATGCTTGTTTTACTCTTTGGTGACTGCAAGTAATGCCTGAAATCTAATGACTTAAGTGATTCCTGTTATTTGTAATAGTTTATGAGAGTTGAGGTTAGAGATGAGAAAAGCGTGAGGCAAGGAAAGGGCACATGATTTGGCAGGTTTACCCTGGTCAATTGCTGGGATGGAGAAATTCCTGTGTATACAATGTTTATTATTAAAGTATCTACTGTTTATCTTTATATTTCTAAGTTAGAATTTCTTTTTTCCTTTTTAGGTGGATGGACGAGAAAATTACTGGCTTTCTCTAGTTTACAGTTTAAGGTCCTCTTTTATTCAATGTTTTGGTCCGAATCCAAATAAACAATACAACGCAAAATAAGTATAACATTTTGGATCAGAAATGAAATAATTTAAACTATTCTAAGATCATACTACTAAAAGATAAAAATTATAAGTTATATTATTCATTGGACGAATTCAAGGCCAATCAAGGTCAATCGATTCTGAATCAGGGTTAATCAAGGTCAATCTGGCCCAACCAATCCTGTCAAGGTCAATCAGAGTAAGGTTAGGGTTAGGCCCAACCCTGCTAGGATAGGATTAGAGTTGCATATTTTCTAACCCTGACAAGATTGGATTGGATTAGGGTTTAAAAAAACCTGACTCAACTTGGCCCTGTTGCAGTCCTACTTGATATATAAGTGAGTAGGGGACCATTAGAGTCTACCTTTCCACATACCTTAAGTCTATTTTTTGATGATTTATATCTCCACACGAGAAATATTTTTAACTTGATTAAGTAGGCCTTCTTACAAGGGTTGACTAGGGGAAAAAAGATCATCTCCTATAGCCCAGCCTGCCAATCTTCCATTAGATGGACTGGGATGCATTAGCATTCTATTGAGCATTACAACCCATCCCATAAATAGTTAGTGCGACTAGGTGACAGGAGAGGATTTAGGTCTGGACTATGAAACTTTTTCTCCAATCCATTATGGCAAAACTATGATAGAAATTCATTTCGTAGACACTAGACAGGATATAAGAAGTGGAATGGAAGACAAAGATATGTAGCAAGAATTTAGGGATTATAAGTTAAAAAAAAAAAAAAAAAAAGGCTTTAGACTTAAATTCCGACCTTAGCTCAGTTGGTAGAGCGGAGGACTGTAGTGGGTTCAAACTGACAGATGATCCTTAGGTCGCTGGTTCGAATCCGGCAGGTCGGATTTTTTTTGTTTGTTTCCCTGATTTTTTATTTTGTTTGCTTCCCTCATTTATTATTTGTTTAAGATGGAAAAAGCATTTACAAAAAAAAAAAAAAAAAAAAAAAACAGATTTAAGGGATTCCATAGTTCCATCCCAGAGCATAAATTGAAGAACTTAGATAAAAAGCCCATGAAAACAATTTGCTTTATTGATGTCGGTTTGGTTCAATTCCAAAAGTCCATGGGCTATAAAAATACAAACTACAGCCTGAAAGAGCAAATTGGACTGTGCTTGAAAAAAGCCCAGACCCACTACAAGTCTGAGGTGCATAATTACAAACTAAACCGGGCCTTCCTTAGCGCATACATCTCTCTACCAGAAATCATTGGAGATTTCTGTTACGTTTTTTATGCATTGTATCCTTAGAAATGCATTCTCAACATAAAAAATGTATTCCTACTGTATAATGAGAATGGTTTAAACAGTAAGGTCTTTCTCTTCTCGTCATAGAATTCAGAGTGGGCTGAAGAATCCAGAATTAGTCGCATTCTCTAACAATGATCCAAGAACGAGAATGCATATCACACACTGTTTTTATCATCTCATAATATATTCCAAGAATGCATACCAAATGTAGTCTTGAATTTGCAGCTTTCGTGCAAGGAAGTAAAATTTGTTGAAAAAAGATAAAATAAATTTTTTGTTATTATGATTTGTAACCTTCTTTAAACTCTAATCATATTTGGTGCAAACCATTTTCATGATCCCCATGCAGGAAGCTTGGGGATTCTCCTCTCACATAAATAATTGGATCTGGGTTATATATGCCCTACCAAGCCTATAAGGATTACGAACTTGAGACTGTTATGCTCAAGCTCGGCTCAACTAAGCATAGTTAGCTAGATAAGCCCATCTTTGTAGGTACATAGTTCTTGATTCCGAACCCATCATCTCCTATCAAGACTGAACCCTCGTTTGCCCAAAGATTACCATTTGTAACAATGATGTTGGTGTCCCCAAATTCGGATCCAAGGTTTTAGAGGGCAGTCATCGGTGCAACGATAAGATGGACGTAGGGATCGTCTGCTGCATTTCTGTGTAGCAGTTTCAATCCTGAGCATTGGGAGGGCATCTAGACAATCCCGATCCCAATGCACTTTAAATGCTCAGGATTGCCTTTGCTCCACAGAAGTGTACGTAGCAGATGATCTTTTCCCCGGTAAGTAAAGGTAATGCTGCTTATATAAACCCTTCCCACCATCTCAAAATATCTTTCAATTGGCAGCATAGGCTACTCCAGCGCATTCTCTATTCTCTTGACATTCTCTTTCCTCCCTCTCCTATTGACAGATTGAGTCAGAGCCCTTGATTGGTGTACTCCCTCACCCATCAGCTCAGAGAACATGAACCCTTATTCTGAAAATGATCAACCCAATCTGTATCAGAATCTCCTGGTAGATCATAAAGATCAATATCAATCAATATCACTTTATTAAGAGCAAAAAATGTCTGCCGAAGAGATATATGAACTATCAAATCTGAAATCTTCCACTAGAAAGCATGCCACCACATTAAATAGTTCATTCATCCCAGCAAGTTCAGGATGAGGAGGCTGCTTACATCTGTTCTATTATTCTAAGGTGGCGGGCACATGTTATTTAATGTTTCTCCTGTGATCACAATAATGCAGATGATCTTTGTGAAATTCTAAATAAACACTGATGTTCTGAATTCAATATGGCAAGCTCGACAGAATATAGATGCATATGGACCACCAAAACGGTCAGGATCAATAAGAGGCGTAATTAATAAGATTAAAGAGTGAAATAATAAGCACTTTGTGATACATTTATGAAAAAATTTTTTTTGTTAAGGGGACCCCAAGATCAGCCTTATATATAGAAGATAACCAAGTTCTTTTTATAAAAGATACCATATTCCTTTGGCCGAGTTAAAAATTCCTTGAAAAGAGGACATGAAATAGATTATAATATTATATCATGTAAATCAATCCAATTTGTGGGTCCACATAGAGAGCTGACCCCGGGGTCCTAGCATTGCTCACATGAGAGTATTGAACCTGCCTAGGGTGACATATCTTTGTAGATATGCATCATATACTGAGATGTGGAAGAATCAACTACCCCAAATTGAAATAGATTTTTTTTTTCGAATCTTTTTATGTCTTCCAAATAACCCTACACTAATGATGTAGAATTTAATGAGAGAATGGACTTCTTATATGGGCAATAGTTTTGCCACATGCAATAGGGTTGAATTTTTGTGTACAAGTAGTTTTTCTGGATCCTCTTCAACGATGCTGAGCAGCTGGAATGATCTGAACTCAAGTAACTTCAGAGCTATCTTTTACTCACATGTCAAGATTTATCGTGAACCTAATCCTTAGCCACAATACAAGAGAATATGCCGGTTCCACTCACAATCAGAATCCAAAGCATGAAAGGAATTCATCTTAGTCATCTAAATTTTGATACATGGTTAATCTAAATTATTTATCTGAATATCCAATGACTGAATTAATATCATATCATTTTTTTTACTTGGCAAAACTAGAAGGTGTGCTTACGAAATTTCTCCAAAACTAAGAAATTTTTAATTTAATAATTATTAAGATGGTTTAGAGAGCTAGGCCCTAGTTACTTGTTTCAAATTAAAAAAAAAAAATTAAAAAATTGTTCTATAAGATAAAGAGATATATGAGTAGTTCAGCAGTCAAGATGATCTTGATTCATAAATCCAACATTTTTATTTTTCTAATCTATAGAAAGACAATGGTACCAAGCAATGACCAAGATTTCATCAATTATATTATTGATGATACAAATAATTAAGTTTGATTAATTAATATTTTTTTTAATTCTCGTTAGAATTCAATATCTAATAATTTAGTTTGGTTTCAAACACCACCACCACACGACATAACTGGATTAAAATTTAGGGAAATTTTATTATATTCATTTAAATATTTAGAATATATTGAATTATTAGTTCCTTAAGAACAAGACTAATTAAGAATCTTCATTTTCCCTCCAAGCTCGGCGGATTCTACTCTTTTTCCACTAATTATTTCTCATTAATCATGCATAATCAACAACCATGTGAAACTTCTTATGGTCGGCAAGAATTGATGGATCCTTAAATCTGCAGAGGTGGACCCCATCAAAAATAAAAAATAAAAAATAAAATCTGCAAAGAGTATTAACGTTTATTTTCAAATCGGATTCTTTTAAGCTAAAATCTTAATTACTATTTATTTAGAAGAGAAAATTCTGAAGTAGGTGGATTTATTTATCACATGTGATAGATCTATATGATAATGGAATGTGGCTGGAGGAAATTAGATTTTCTCAAATTTTTGGGGCAGAAGTTGGAATAGTAAAAAAAGGGTCATGATCAAGTACTTCAAAGAATGGAATGGTCGATCATAAAATAGCAATACAAAAATATGGATGACATGATTGATCCCATGTTGGATTTCAATCCGGATTGGAAATGATTGTGATTGATCCCGATTCCGTGCTCTAAAACCTTGACCGGTATCATACACAGCAACTTGGGTTTCAACTCCAACTTAGAAACATTGAATGAATGACTACATATCAATCTAATCCAATCAATTTTAATCTCCTGAGGCTCTCAGTCCAACCAAATTAGATCAATGTGACTAATCAATTAGGATCGGTTGTATAAATTTAATTTAAATCTTATCGATTAAGGATCAGTGTTCAAGTGCACGGAGTCGGATACCGGATTGGCCTTAGTCAATGCCGATCTCGATCAGAATCGCCTAGGGTCAGTTTTGTCTTTCAAAAATTTTGCCTTGCCATATTAGGATTGGCCCTTGCAACCCTTGCTGACTCAGTTCTTGCCTGAGATAGGCTCCTGCTGATCCAATCTGTTCCTTCAATCACTGTTAAGAATTGATTATGAATTTTTTTTTTTTTGGTAGAAAGAATGATTATGATTGAGTTCTAATCTACCCATACTAAAATATAAACCAAAGATGAATTATCAGGTCTGAATATGGCCTAGGAGTGAATTTTACAACCTTATTGAATATTGAAGGAGACTAACTATGGACAGAGACGGACCAACGTATGATTTTAGGTTAATATAGGTGGATCTTGTTCTTCGTCATAATAAGACAGATTGATGCCAAACCTAACCAATTTACACACCTAATCTTGTACTACTAAAGCGTCTAATTTGGGTGAATTTTTGATCCACGGATTTTGTAGGAATGACAACCTTCTCTTGCATACACACCACAACATAAAATCAAAGAATTTTCTTATGGACACCTTTTAAGGTGCCGAATAATCTGTAATTTTCATCCAACCATTAAAGTAAAATTATAATTTTACATTTTCGCCCACTTAGTATATTATAAATTTTTTTATTTTAAAAGTTTTTATGAAAAATCGTTTTTCTCTTAATTTTACAAACTTTTGAAAATAAAATAAAAACAATTAAAAAAAAGATGACATGATCTAAATACACATGTAGAAGTATCGTTCAGACACTCTTTAGATAAGGGCACATGTTTATGATTTTCCTAGCTAGGGTCAATTAGGAATCATGTGCATTTGCAGTCAATATAGTCTTTGATGATCAGTCCAACATAGTAGATTTATTTCCAATTATGGTGACTAATCATAAATCACACTCCTCAATTTTAAGTGGAGATCTCGATTAAGTCAATGGAATTAAAGCATGAAGACCATAATTGTCACGTGGATCGGTCAAATTGACCGTTTTGGATCAGAATTGATTACTTCCCTGATTCAAATCAATACTATGGAACATTTGTGAATCGGACTGGGTCAGCTGGTTCGGCCGATTGGATTCACTATTTTTTTTAACAACATGTTTCAACCGATGTGGTAGTTGCACATCTCAACCATCTACAGTTATTAAAAACAACTCTAGATCTTTCAACAAAAAAATAAAAATAAAATAAATAAATAAATAAAAAATAAAAAACTCCACACTCAATCCATACGAATCCAAAAATGTTGTTTTTGATATGTATAGAATAAAGATCCTTTGTGATGAGGCTACTATGCAGTGAGGATTTCATCCACTTAAATTGGATCAGTATATATCTTATCCACTCAAAGTGTATTGGGATGCATATAGATCCATTTTAAGCGGATGAGATCCTCAATGCAGAGGTGGCCTCACTACAGATGATCCCAATCCGACGAAGATGAACTTGTGATAGTGTGTTGCATGTTGTATCTTGAGGTGGATAAATCATCCTTGTTTGGCTTTCCAATGACTCATTCATGATTTTGCCCATTTACATCACGGTTCAATCATGGACTCATATCATTTCTCGTCGTTGAATGATCAGTCGTGATCGAATGGCTACAACTCATTTGGTGCGTAAATTAATCCATCAGTTACATCACGACTGAACCAATTGAACAACATGAGACATTTTTTCCTTAAGTCATGGCTTAGGGATGATCGATTTTGATCCCATCTAACTTGGATCGGTCTTACTCAGATGGATTGGATCCATGTATCTATGGGGCAAACTTTATAATTCCCCAGTTCTCATAATCTCATTCTCAGTCCTAGAGAAAGTACTCAAGAATTTCTCGGTTGATCAGTAATGATTCCACAAATAAGAGTTGATGGGGACCCGTCATTCAGTCTCTCTCTCTCTCGCCTAATCTTATCTACTCTGCTTTCTATCCTCAGTTGTTAAGCTGAAGAAAGACTCGCTTGGTCGAGGCTTCCCTCTACATCCGTAAGAGAGGAGGACAACCGTCACTTTTGGGGATGCCTTAAATGCAAAGATCTCATCAATAATACTTTCTTCGCTCTTAGATGCAACATCTCATCAATTCAACATCATTCATTCACTCCATCATTAACTCACTGTAATGTTTCTGCTCCATCCATCGCACGGTTCTTTGTCGTTCGAGTAAGTCATGGAATCCCACTCTCATGCAATAACGCACCTACCTTACTTATCCCAAGATAGATGATCGATCATCTGTAAACAAAACCCAGGGTGATTACCTTAAAAAAAAAAAAAAAATTGTTAGCCATTAGTATCTATGCCATCTATGAAACTGTTAGTACATATTTTATTTTAGTAACAATCATTCCTAACTTTAACTATAGATTATGAGGCTTGTTAGACCAGGCCATTGACATTAGTGGTACCAAAGCTTATACGTGAGCAGCGTGCCAGATAAATAAAACCAACTAGAAAACATCAAGTTAAGGAGGAATTAATATTAACTTAAATAAAATTTGCAAATGTACGACCAACTACAATGATTATCTTTCTTGAAAATCCCCCTTATTAGTTCTTAATGACCTTTTCTCTTTTCTTATGTTTTCTCCCATTTTTTCTTCCCTGTGAACTTATTAGAGGAAATAAAGAATATCCTTTATATAGCCGGCGTGATGAGTTGAGCAACTTTGAGGTGTTTATAGGTACGTAGAGTGGGGGGCTGTATAGGGCTATAGGTTGGGCCTTCGTTCCCTTCGAGAGAGGCTTGAAGGTTTTATATTAATTTTGTTCTCATTCCTTCTCTACATTCTCTTCTTCAAGGCTTCAAGCAGATTGTTTGTTAATCTCACTGAACGGAAGGGACAAAGAAACTGAAGGAGAGAGAGAGGAATGGAAGAGACAAAATCAAGGTTCAAGAGGATTTGCGTGTTCTGTGGGAGCAGTTCAGGGAAGAAAACAAGCTATCAAGAAGCTGCAGTTGAGTTGGGGAAGGAACTGGTAATAATAATCATGAGCTCTTTTTTCTTTTGTTCTTGTCAGCAAACATTCTTGCAGATTCAAATTCTGCTTTCAAGTTTCAGAAACGTTTTAAGCAGTGTTTAAAGTTTCAATTGATTTAAGCTCCTTTGATGGGTAATGCAAGTAATTCAAAATTTCCAAGCCCGTTTTCTCAAGTGTCCATCCGTGATATACCTTGTCTCTGGTTTGTGGGGTTTGAACCTGTGTGGGTTTTCAGTGTCAATAATTGTTGTAATGGCTGGATTATATGTTTCCTATTGAAAAATACTGAAAAATCTTTTGCTGCATTTGCAGAGAGAGAGAGAGAGAGAGAGAGAGAGAGAGAGAGAGAGAGAGAGAGAGAGAGAATGGTTTTGCTTGGTGCATCTCTCCTTTCATCTATGTGTAGAGAGAGAGAGAGAGAGAGAGAAAGAGAGAGAGAGAGAGAGAGAATGGTTTTGCTTGGTGCATCTCTCCTTTCATCTATGTGTAGAGAGAGAGAGAGAGAGAGAGAGGTTTTCGTGCGTGCATCTCTCTTTTCATCTTTGTAGAGAGAGAGAGAGAGAGAGAGAGAGAGAGAGAGAATGGTATGGTGGGTGCATCTCCCTTTTCTTCTATGTTTTTCTCTTTTAGATTCAAAAGGGCGGCCTTGTCCTTTCCTCAATCAGTCAGTGTCTTTTATTCTTTTTCTTGTTGTGTTGATTTCACATCTCAGTTGTGTTATCGTGGACTCATTTTTCTTCTTTTTCTTCTTCATCTTCTTCTGCTCCCATCTCAGTTCTGCTCTCATAGGGCTTCAACTTGGAATTATTATTGTTAGTGAATTGCTGGGGATTTGGATTTTGGAGTTGTCTTGCAGTATAAATTGGTACCTGCAACCTTCCTGTCTGTTGGACAGTTTTCTTGCATGATCCCGGGAAAGGAAAAAAAGAAATAAAAAAATTAAAAAATTATCCTACTTTTCCATGGTAGGAACGCGAACGGATAGCTGGCGGGTACCCGTTAGAACCCATCCCCATTGCCTTTCCTATTCCCTAGGGACCAAACGTGCAATCCTTTGTATGATTACTGACTGAGCATGTTCTCTTGGGCTTCTCCACAGACATCCTCACACCAGACTTTCCTTCGAAGACAAAACCTCCATGATTTTTGTTTATGGGTTCCATGAAGTGCTTATGTTTAGTGGGGGGGGGGTCAGTAGCTCTTGATGATGATGGTAATTTCTTGATGTTCTTGTTATGTGTGACATGTCTTACGTGGGTTTGTATTTCGATGTGCTTCAAGGTGGAGAGAAGGATCGATTTGGTTTATGGTGGAGGGAGCGTGGGACTCATGGGCTTCGTTTCACAGGCTGTTCATGATGGTGGGCGCCATGTTCTAGGGTTTGCTCTCTCTCTCTCTCTCTCTCTCTCCCCCCCCCCTCTCCCCCATGCCTTCGAGATTTATCAAAATTTTATTTTATTTTTTTTCCATTTAAATGATGTTTGGGCTTCGTGGCTGATGTAGGAAGCAGTATTTCTCGTATGGTGGAAATGGGAATGGGTATTTGGAGTTGTGTAAAAATGGGTTTGGTAAATTAATTAGTCTGATCTTCTTTTGTCTGCAGTAGAATCGAAAGGTGTTTCTTTTACTAATGTTTTGAAGTTCTGAGGAACTTCTTGAGTGGAAACCATAAAGGGGGGAAATCGGTTTTGGTCTTGGCAAATGTCAGTACAGAGTCTACAGACTGCAACTTCTAGAGTTATATTTAGGAAGGCTTTTGGGATAGGACTAAAAGTTCAGGAACTTTTTCTTCCATCTTTCCTACCATTAGAAGCTCTCTTTAGGGAGAAGGAAAAGGATAGTGATATTTTATTCTGTATTATAATATACCCTTTTTCTTCTCCTCTTTTCTACTGAAATCTAAAAGAAGAATGATACTAATTAATCTTTGTGGTACTGATGCTGTCATATGGTTGATGGTTTGTTTTTGCAGGGTTATTCCCAAGACTCTCATGCCTAGAGAGGTATGTCCGGGAACTTTGATTGAGACAACCCCTTCTTATTTTTTTCTATTCTTATTGTCGACTGCAACTTTCCTAGACTAGACGAAACCCATGACTCCAGACTCCAGAGCCATAAAGTTGTCTATATGAATAATTTGTCAAGAACTTTTGTTTTACCTGGTGGGTTTTCATATTCTTTAATTAATTTCCCATGGTTTAAGTTCACGGTCTCAGAACCGGTATTGGTCACTCTTGGAAACTGATACTGATCAAATACATATCCATAGTATTGGTCTGGTCAGCATATATTTTTTGCCCAGGAATCTGGATAGCTAAATGTGAAAATTGATCCTGTATCACCCAGGAATCCTTATCCCCTATTGTTAAAACCAATGCGGATCGGCGGAACCCAGATACCTAAAACCATGAAGCAATTAGCTTTATGGAGTGAGAATCGTTGCCAGGTCTAATTCTAGGCAAACAATGTTTTTAAAATTTAGGAGAAATGAAGTATGGTTGGTTTTCATACAACATTATACATTATATATATTTATGTTGAGTTGTAAAAACCTTATATTCATTGGAAGTTGCAGATTACTGGTGAGACTGTTGGTGAGGTGAAAGCTGTATCTAACATGCACCAGAGGAAAGCTGAGATGGCTCGTCAAGCTGATGCCTTCATTGCCCTTCCTGGTATGGATTTGGGACTTCAAATATCAGAAATCTGTCTCTTTTCTCATAAATTCCTATATACCCATGTTTTACTGTCTTATTGATCTTGTCTTTTGAACCTTCAGGTGGATATGGAACTCTTGAAGAACTACTAGAAGTAATTACTTGGGCCCAGCTTGGAATCCATCAAAAACCTGTAAGGCTCTCCCATATTTATTTTGTTTGTCATAAGAAAGCTCTAAAACATGCTCAAGTCTGAAAATGTAAATACACAAAAAATAATAATAGTAATATTATTGAAGAATTAGAATGAGATTTGCTGCCCCAATCATGAACATGTCACACATGCTTGGGAGGTTCTATTGAATTTCACGCATTAAACAAGTTCTCATCAGATCAGTGAGAAAGATTTGGAAAAAAAAAAAAAAATAGAATCTTTGGTCGAAAAGGCCATGTTTGCATATATCTTTGGGCCTACAATGGTCAATTATATAACATGTTTGCACTTTGATATTAATTCTATACTAACTTAAGTTAGAGTTTATGCAGGTGGGCCTCTTGAATGTGGAAGGATACTACAATTCCTTATTGTCTTTCATAGATAAGGCCGTTGATGAAGGCTTTGTCTCCCCTTCTGCACGGCATATTATCGTGTCTGCTCCAACGGCCAAACAATTAGTGAGGGAGCTTGAGGTATTCACAATTAAATAACGTCTATGGCCACTTCTCTTTTAAATTAATTGGTCCTAATGTTGACCTAAACAACCATTTCATTGGATTCTTTTTAAACTTACAGATTCCTTACTTGATAACTTAAATATATGCGTAGACCTAATATAATATTGCATTGGTTGGTACTTAGTCTCATCTTTCTTGAAACTGGTTCAAGATAACTCAGATTCTCCTATGCATTTGTTTACCAAGTGTGGGGAAAAAAGGTTGTCTAATGCATTGAATTATTAGTTAATATATGTATGGTTCAAGTAATTTGTATCAAATGGGCCAATTTGTATTGGTTTTTGGATCTGGCCAATCCTCAATTTGATCCTGTTTTAATATTATTATATACGGTATCGGCCACGTGTCAGCTTTCCATTGGATCCATGCACTGGTCTGATCGGTTTTGGACAAGGCCGATACCTGGATTTAGAAAATTGAATGTATGTATAAAATTTACTTTCCTGATCCTGGGTGTGCATCTTGTAATGGTAGGAATATGTTCCGGAATATGATGAGATTACATCCAAGTTGAAATGGGAGGTGGAGCGGCTAAGCTACATTTCTTAATCCGGTGTTGCCTCGTGACATGAAGTCCCAATTGTAAATGGTTTTTTGCCCCTGCTAGCATCGTACCTCCTATACATACCTACAGCATCAAATTTTAGGTCCTCGTTAAAGCTTGACATGTTAATGTTGAAAATAGTGGCAGACTTTGTTTTGTGTGAAGTAAATATTTAACAGAAAAATTTGCCAATGAAATTTGTACCGAAGGGTTCTGCGTTGGTGATCATTTATGTTTGACACCCCCCCTTCTCGATTAGATCAATGTTATTTTTAGTTTGGTCCCAACTACTGTTCACAATGGAATTTTTATTTTTATTTTTATTTTTATTTATTTATTTTTATGTGTGTGTATGTGTGCGCATGCGTTAACGATGGATATCCAAATTTTTGATATGACTAATCCCATGGGTCTTGGGCTCATACCAACCCCACAATCACATGGATTGGGTCGCAATAGAATGTTGTTGTGACGGTCTGATACAATCCGTATACTCATGAGGGGAGGGGTTTTCATTTTATTAACAAGAATGGGAGGCATTTTGTCATATTGGTCGTATAATGAGGATTTTTGGCTCATGACTTAAGTTGGGGAGGGTTGTGTGGATACTTGGTTTATGACCCTAGTTAGGGTTTTCCCACCTTAAAGCTTGGACTTCTGAAGCTTTTGAGTTGGATGCCATCAGGATGGTGCCCTGCTCTTCATTGGTGTTGGCCAAGTTAAATGCTTCTTCTGAAAAGGGTTTACCATGCCTCCAGTGTGGGAGGAACCTCTCACGGGACACCAACAGCAGCACAGGAAATGGTACCATCCATATAGGGTCAATGTGGTTGGGGGAGGTGTTAACTTGCAGAGGATGAACAAAGAGAAAAAGGTTGTAGAAAGCAGCTTTTCTTATTATGTACAGAAATGAGATAAAAAGGTTTATAGAGCCCGAAGTTACAGATTACAAAAATAAAATGAATTGAAATCTAGCTCAACACGTGTTACATCCAGTGTATTATATTGTTAACATGCCCCCTCAAGGGGACGTAGTGAGTGACCGAAGACCAAGCTTGGAAGTTAAATAAGTAGACTGCTGAATTCCCAAAGCCTTTGTGAGAAGATCAACTCTTTGAAGACGTGTTGGAAAATGATACCTACAAAGAAGACCTTATTGGATTTTCTAACGAACTAAGTGGCAATTTATCTTAATGTGTTTAGGTCACTAGTGAAAAACTGGGTAATTAGCAGTAATATGCAATGCTGCTTGATTATCACAGTATAATATCATCGGAAATGGTTGAGAAACACCGAAGTTGCGAGTAAAGACCATAACCATGCAAGCTTACAAGCTGTCGTAGATAATGCTCTATACTCGGCTTCAATTGAGGAGTGAGAAACGGTTGTTTGTTTCTTATTTCTCCATGACATTGGACTTGAACCAAACAAAAAAAAAAAAATTAATATAGCCTGTGGTAGAGAATGGGCAACTAGTCCAATCCGATCACAAAAGCCCGAGATGACAGGATTGGCGTTGTGTGACATATGGAGGCCCAGTCCAATTGTACTCTTAATATAACGAACAACTCGTAATGCCGCTCGAAAATGTGAGTCTCTTCGAGCATGCATGAATTTACATTAGAAGATTTACAACAAAACACAAATCTGGTCTGGTTATCGTTAGGTATATAAGACATCCGACTAACCATCGGTAAGAACTTAGATCAGAAAACAATTGACCCTCCTCATTATCTAACTTTAGATGTTGTTCCATTGGATTAGAAGCCGGCTTTGAAGCTGAAAGGCCAAAATCGGTCAATATGTCTAAGTATATTTGTTGAGTTAATAATATACCATCTTCGGTTGGGTTTACTTCAATACCTAGAAAGTATGGAAGTGAGCCCAGATCTTTGATATGAAAAATAGTTTGCAACTTGACTTTGATATCTTTGATATGGGCTGCATTAGGCCCGGTAATTATAATGTCGTCAACGTATACCAAAATAATGGTGAAGATATTCTTGGCAGTATATGTAAATAATGAACTATCCGCCATAGATTGATGGAAGCCCAATTGTAACAAGGCCTCCGTGAATTTTGTGAACCTATGCCGAGAGGCTTGTTTCAAGCCATATAAGGATTTTAGCAATCTACAGACCATGCCTTTGGTAATACGGATGCCATCTGGAGTATAGCCTGGTGGAGGAATCATCTATACCTCTTCATGGAGGTCGCCATGTAAAAATGAATTTTTAACATCTAATTGGAATAAAAGCTAGCGGTGATAAGTTGCTAAGGCTATAAGGCATCAGACTGTATTTACTTTTGCCACAGGGGCCAATGTGTCATGATAATCAAGACCTTCCAACTGGGTATAACTTTTGGCGACTAAGTGAGCTTTATATCGTTCAATGGATCCATCAACATGGCATTTTATTTTAAAAATCCATTTGCATCCAATTGGTCTTTTATTCAAGGGTAACATCTCAATGGTCCATGTCTTATTCTCATTAAGGGCCTTCATCTCATCTGCCATGGTGGCCCGCCATAGTGGGTCTTCATAGGCCTGGGTGAAATTACGAGGCTCATCTTGCCTAATACAGATGGGTTAACAAAATAGTATGTGCAGAATTATAAGATGATAAAGGAAATGGTGGTGGATTGGATACAAAAGGCATACCTTGTGAAATGGGTTGAGAGATGATGGGATAACCTTGGACCATGGGCTGAAGCTTGATGGGTTGAACTTGAGAAACTGAGCTGACAATAGGGGACTGGTGAGTGACAGTGTTATAAAAATAGTTACGTAAAATAATAGATGGCTGGTTGGCCCGAGAGGTTCGCCGAACAGTAGGAGTATTGGGTCTGGGAGGTGTGGTTCAGGTGGGTTTGGTTCAGCAAGATGTGGGTCAGGTGGATTTGGTTCAGCAATGTGTGGTTCAGGTTGGTTTGGTTCAGCAATAGGTGGAGTAAAAGATATATCAGAGGAAGTTATGTGAGGAAGGATAAAAACAGGGGCAATAGTGGAATCCTCATTAGAAACAGAACGATAGGGGAATCTATCCTCGTGAAATATGACATCCCGACTGGTGAAGAAAGTGTTTGTGGTGAGAGAGAATACATGATATCCTTGTTAATTAGGTGGATAACCAACAAAGATACATTTGAGCGAACGAAGTGAAAATTTGTGTCGATGTGGAGAAATGTTATAGACAAAGCAGAGACAACCAAATACTCTAAGATGAGTATAGGAAGGGGGAAGATGATATAAAAGTTCATATGGTGTTTTTCCTGAAAGAAGACAAGTGGGTAATTGGTTAATGAGGTGGCAAGCAATGAGGATACAATCTCCCTAGAAGGATAATGGGAGGTGAGCTTGATAATGCAGGGCACGAGCCACCTAGAGAAGGTGTTTGTGCTTGCGTTCAACCATAAAATTTTGTTGAGGTGAGTTGATTAATGATTCCAAGGGAATGAATATCATTTTGAAATATTGTGGAAAGAAATTCTGAAGCATTATTGATCCGAATGAATAAGGGATGTGCAGAAAAATGTCAAGAAACCATATGTATGAAATTCTAAAAATGAATGAAAATTTTAGACTTAGGTTTCATTAGGTAAACCCAAGTAACTAGTGAATAGTCATCTACAATGGAATAAATAATGAGCCCCCAAATGTGAGGCTATATAGATTAAGGGCCCCAAATATCACAATGAAGTAATTGAAATGCTACTGTAGAACGAGTAACACTGTGTGGGAAAGGAAGTCGGGGTTTGTCTTGCCAAAGGGCATATACATCACAAGTATCATGAAAATGTGAAGAAATGGAAGAAATAGTACAACCATTAGAAGGATGACCTAGTCTAGCATGTCAGATCTGTGAAGATAAAGATCCTACCGAACAGGCATCCTGAGGTTGTGAAGGGACAAAATGATACAAGCCATCATCCAGGAGTCCGAGACTAATCAGCATCCTCGTTGACAAGTTCTGAAAAACATAAAATGATGAAAAGAAAGTCACTGAACAATTAAGGTCAGATGTAATTTTACTGACAGACAGAAGGTTAAATGTGAAATTAGGAACATGAAGAACATTAGTGACTGATAAGGTTGGTGATAAATGGTGACTGGCGAGATGAATAATGGGATAGGTTCACCCATCAGAGAGAGAAACAAAAGGGTAGAGAGTGGCAGAAGTAAGGCGCATTAAAGGTGAATGTAAGGGAGAAAAATGGTGGGATGTGCTATTGTCAATGACCCAGGTATATGGAGAAGATAGTTTTGTAGAAAACAAGTAAGTATATTTGCAAAATTGGTAGCCGAAGATGAGGTTTTTAAAAAGGATAGCAATTGCTAGTATTGAGTTGTGATAAGGGGATGTAAGGGAGAAAGAGATGATGAGGATGTGGGGTTGTGGTTGGGAGTGATGGTTGCAGAGTCAGGGCTATTAACAAATAGAGATGGTAATGGTGAAAGTTGATGGACCTTGAATGACACTCAGAGGGGGGGGGGGGTGAATCAGTGTGAAAACTTTTTCCTTAATTTTTCCTTACTGCCCAGCGTTGATGATGAACCAGAGTGTTACAAACATATAAGCGTATGCAAATCTACCTCGCTACCACTCAGTGGCCAGGTCTACCAGATTTGCACACCCATCCTGCCGTTCATTCCACGCACTTCATAAAATACAGAAATAAAGGATTCCACAACACAGAAGAATTACGTGGTTCACCACCACAGTGTGTGATGGCTAATCCACAGAGTAATGCCCAATGGGCTCTGTATTTACTCAATACTCAACTTTTAGTCCTTCACAGGACAAGGATATTCACCCTGCGTTTCCCAGCATAAAACTGAGAGGGCAAACGCTACCAAGGTTCAGGCTATACAGGCCAGTGTCCAGCACCCACTGAACACAAATCAAAATGGTAAATTTTGGGGCTTATAATGATGTCCTACAATAAAATCCAAACCAACAAGGCATTCAATATTCTTTTTGCCTAAGCTAGCATACAATAGACTCCCATACAAAGTAGGCATTCAATATTCTCAACCTACTCTAGCATACATGGTATTGATTCAATAAATAACAAGGGAGTTGAGAAAATCTCACAACTGATGTTTTTCGACACCTGAAGACATATGTAGTGTTTTTGCAATTTTCGTGGAACCTCTGACAGCCATTAATGTTGGAAGAACAGATCCCTTCAAACAACTTCTTGCTCATACATCATCTCTCCTTTTGATAGTCAAACAGTCACTTGTCATATTCAAAGAAGCTCCACCATTCTTCAAAAACCACAACAATACACCAACATGGGCACAGATAGAGATGTTTTTCACACCCAAAGCCAGAACCAGTCAAAAGAATCAAGTATCTCTTCTTTCTTCTCTAAAAACCTTTTTCTGATATTTTTCACGCGGCCACCAAACTCTCCAGCATTCTCAATTGATAGAAAATCCAAAACCTAGCTCGGAGCAATTTGAATCGTCGGATTTGGCCTCCGGATGGTCGAGTTATCACAAAAACAAGTTCGGCCAATAAAATTATTTAAAACAACATCTTTAAACTTCATTTGATGCAGCTGCGAAGCACCGAAGCCGCGTCGCCGCTGACATGGCAGGCGCGGTGTCGAGATATGATTGGAAGATGAGGGATCTTCAATGAAGACCGCAAGATCAATCTGAAAAAGGCGGGATCGATTTAGATCCATTGGATCATGTCAGATCACGTCAGCGACTGTCGGCTTTGATTTCGACCACTGGATCGAGATCTTGATCCGTCGTCGTACCGTAAGCGCACTACACCAAATCAAGGTGCCACCTCATAAAACGTGGCATACATTATTAAACTGCGCCCAACCAATGTGCTTCTTCGCGGGAGCATCAAATACCGCCGACTGAGAGGTATGTTAGCCCGCATTTTTCTTGACTGTGAGATTAGAATCAGAAGGGCGTGGCTTCATCTTGGCCGTTGATACGGGATTTTTGCTTTTACGAACTACCCAAAATACTCTTGAAACACAAAAGAATGGCCTCTGTAACCATTCGAAAGTTTTGTTAAAAACTCTACAGGGTCGATTTCCAGAGAGGTTTTCTCTCTCTTAGAAATCCATCGAACACTTGGAGGACATGCTGCATGCGGGAGGGAGGAGGCCAGTGCGCGCGCGGATCATGCCATGCGCGCCAGCATGCGCGGTGGCCATGGCATGTGGCATGCCTTTCTGCGGCTGGCCGAGCTTGGGGCATGGCCTATGGGCCTTGCTGTGCCTTGCTTGTGGCATGGCCTGCGGGCCTTGCTGCTTGCTATGGTGCCACGGCCCTCGGCCTTGCTATGGTGCCACGACCTTCGGCCACGGCCGTCGGCTAGGCTGGCTGCCGTGATGGCATGCCACCTCGGCATTGTGGGTCCCACAAACAAATTTCTCTCTCCTCTTTCTCTCTCTTGATTTTCTCTCTATAGACTCCCTCCATTTTCCATGGTTCAGAAGTGTCCAATACTATGATAAACACTGTCACATCACCTGTAACATAGCCACATCGCCTGTTTCACTGCCATATCACCTGTGGGGTCCGCAGACATTATCTCTCATCAAACTTGGCCCAGTTAGCCCCCAATTTGCCAATAATTATAATATGAGGGCCAACAATCTCCTCCTTTGGAATTGTTGGCAACTACCTCAATCCACCATGAGACATTTCTCCCCCTTTGACAATAAGGACAAAGGGATTTGCCACATAGGAGTGCCCATCGCATCTTCCCAATCCTATGGGCGCTCCATAAACACAAACTCAACATCATAGTAACATCGAAAAATACCAATGGACTCCCCCTGAGTCCTACATAGGGAGAAAAAAATAGAACAATCAAACACTGCTCCCCTTCACTCCAAGCTCCTCAATGCTTGGGGAGGATAATCACTCCCAACTTCTGTCGCAAGTAATCAAACTAATCTCTAGGAAGCGGCTTTGTGAAGATATCTGCAATCTGCTCTGCTGTGGGAATGAACTCTAACTGAACTTCTCCTTCTAAGACCTTCTCTCTCAAGAAGTGATACCGAATGACTATGTGCTTCGTCCTGGAATGCATAACTGGATTTTTAGATATATTTATGGCACTAGTGTTATCACAAAACATAGAAATAGGCTTGTCTGACTCAATGCCCAAATCCTTCAACATTTGCTTCATCACAGAACCTGTGTACAACAAGAAGTAGCAGCAATATATTCTTCCTCTGCTGTAGATAATGAGACTGACTCTTGCTTTTTACTATGCCAAGCCACCAAATTTCTACCAAGATAGAAGGCACCACCACTAGTGCTCTTCCTATCATCAACACAACCTGCCCAATCTGCATCTAAAAATGATGACAATACCAAATTCTTGCTGTTTGCATACCAGAGACCATACTCTATTATCCCCTTCAAGTATATGAAGATTCTCTTCACAGCTACCACATGTGTCTCTTTTGGGCCAGCTTGAAATCTAGCTACCATGCACACAGACTGTAGAATATCTGGCCTAGTAGCAGTCAAGTAGAGCAAACTTCCAATCATTGACCTATACATAGTGTGGTCAACTGATGGAGAGTCATCATCTTTGCTCAACTTGCAATTAGTCATCATAGGCGTGCTCACTGGTGTGCAATCCTCCATTGTGAACTTTTTCAACATCTCTTTCACATACTTGGTCTGAGATAAAAACAACCCATCTTTCAACTGACTAATCTATAGACCCAAAAAATAAGAAAGTTCACCAATCATGGACATTTCAAACTCATCCTGCATTCTCTGAGCAAAATCCTTACATGACTCATGTTTGTGGCCTGCAAAAATGATGTCGTCTACATACACTACCACAACTGTCTGACTACCATCAACAGATTTCACATACAAGTTGCTATCTACCAGTCCCTTCTTGAAACCCAACTGACAGAGATAAGTGTCCAGCCTTGAATACCATGCTCTTGGTGCTTGCTTCAACCCATACAATGCTTTTTTCAGTCTACAAACAAGTGTAGGGTCCTCACTTAGTTGGAATCCTTCTGGTTGTTCTATATACACCTCTTCTTCTGAATCACCATTCAAGAAGGGTGACTTAACATCCATCTGGTAAACCTTGAAGTTTTTGTGTACAGCAAATGCAAGAAACATCCTGATTGCTTTCAACCTAGCAACATGAGCAAATGTTTCTTCAAAGTCAATACCCTCAACTTGAGCATATCCTTACAAACTAATCTGGCCTTGTTTCTTACAATTTTGCCATCTTCATTGGGTTTGTTTCTATAGACCCTTTTAGTGCCTATGACATTCTTATCTGCAGGCCTTGACACTAATTCCCAAGTTTTATTTTTCTCTATCTGGTTCAACTCCTCATTCATTGCCTTGAGCCAACTAGCATCTTCACATGCCTCTGCAACTGATTTGGGTTCAATGTGAGATAAGAGAGAGAACATCTATTTTGCTTTTCTCACCTTCCTTGTTTGCATTCTAACTGAGGGATCACCAAGAATTAGTTTGTCAGGATGGTTCTTTCTTACTCTGCTTGAGCCACTTGAATTCTGCCTGTCTGCCTCAGAATCTAACTGCTCTTCTCTTTATTCTGTCTCAACCACAGCTCTCTGTCTTGGCACATTTGTAACATCCTGCTCCTTTTCTGTTTCATTGTCATTCTGCTCACTGTCCAGGTCTTTAAAGATAGGAACCTCATTATTTGACCTTGTAGGAGAATTCTTGTGCACATCAACTCTCACATCTACACTTTCAAAAATTTTACCAAGTTTTTTATTGTAACATTTGTAAGCTTTGCTAGAGGTAGAGTAGCCAAGAAATATTCCTTCATCAGCCCTATCATCAAACTTTTCTAGACCATGACTGGTGTTTTTGATATAACAGTTACTACCAAACACCTTGAAGTGCTTTACTGTGGCCTTCTTACCAAACCATAATTCATAGGGAGTCTTGTCTTCATGTGGCTTCAACATACACCTATTCTGAACATATATTGTCGTATGCACTGCTTCTCTCCAGAATTTATTTCCCATGTCATTTTCAGTTAACATAGTCCTGGCCATCTCTTGAACAGTTCTATTTTTTTCTCTCTGCAACACCATTTTGCTATGGTGTTCTAGGAGCTGAAGTCTATCTTTTGATGCCATTCTCAGAACAATATTCTGCAAAGTCTATCCAGGTGTACTCTCCTCCCCTGTCAGATCTCAAACACTTGATTTTCTTCCCTGTCTCATTTTCAACTTGAGTTTTGAAGATCTTGAATCTAGCCAGAGCTTCTGATTTACGTTTCAGAAATATTATCCAAGTCATTCTGGAGTAGTAATCTATAAACAGAATGAAGTACCTCTCTCCTGTAATGCTCTGTGTTCTCACTGGCCCACATAGATCTGTATGAACTATCTCCAATGGTTGAGTAGTGTGGTACTCCTTAGGTTTGAATGATGTTCTTGTCTGCTTCCCCTTTTGACAAGATGCACAGATATCATTGGAGGGCTTCTTCAATGAAGGAATGTCTCTTACAACATTCTTGTTAGATATTTTTGACAGATTTTCAAAGCCAATATGTCCCAATCTTCTATGCCATAACCATGTTTCCTCTTCTTGACTCATCATACAATTCTCTTCAAAATCTTCAAACAAAATATAGAGATTCCTATAAGTTCTCTTTCCTGATGCCATCAACTTCCCACTGTTAGACCTTCGGATTTCACATCCTTGATCATTAAAAATCACTTTGTGACCCCTATCACAAATCTGGCTGACACTCAATAAGTTATATTTCAAACCTGAAACATAGAGGACATCATGAGATGTTATATTTCCATTATTGAGACTGATGCTTTCGTTCCCAACTATCTTGGCACCATCATTGTTGCCAAACTTAACTGAACCTCCTTCATAATGCTGAAGCTTTAGAAGTCTTTTACTATCTCCAGTCATGTGACTTGAACACCCATTGTCAATAATCCATGGTGTAGAGCTGTCTTGTGCCTTAAAAGCTATCTGTACAACCAAAGAGCTGTTTCTTTCTGTTTTGTCCCTCTGAACCCAAATTCTCTTCTGTGAAGGTATCTTCTCAACATGTTTCTGCTTTGGAGCCTCTCTTCTTGTTCTGCTATGCTGTCTCTGTAAAGGTGGCATAGGGGGAAAGATGGTTCTACAGTTCCTTGCTACATGCCCAAAGTTGTGACAGTTGTAACACTCAACAAAATTTTCTTCAAGGGGAGCAAATTGATTTTTACTCTCAAATTTGACATCTCTCATGTTGAATTTGCAAGTAACAATCTTATGTCCAAAGTTGTTGCATCTATAGCAATATCCCTGAAAATGAGGTCTTGGCCTTGCAGTTGTCAAGTACCTCATCTGTCTCTGTGGTGCACTGGGATAGTTTTCTTTATAGAAGTTGTCATGCTCCACTCTCCTGCCTTGTCATGCATTTTGTCTTGGCCTTGCATAGTTAGTCCTAGGGAGAGGGGTTTTGTTTTCTCCTTGACAATGAACTATAGGGTCCTTACCCTTTCCATTTTCTTTCACAAAAGATATGAGACATTTTTCCTTTGAGTTGGCTTCTTTGATGTCTCTCCTTTATCAAAACCAAGGCCAAACTTAATGTGGGAAGGTCTTTGAGCATTGATGATCCTATCAAGCTTGTTACTACTAGGATGCACTGGAGTAGAGTTACTTGGTTCCTCATGTTGAGCTAATTTTTGTTGTTTCTCAAGCTCTTCCTTTTCATACTCAGCCACTTTTGTCTTTAGAAGTGTAAACTCATTCTCAAATTCTTCAAATCGATCAACCATAGGGAGTTATTCTGTTGAACTTTCAAACTTGCATTCTCATTCAATACCATGGAGTAGTCTACAGATGCCTGTTTAAGTTGAGTATTGAGATTTTCTATAACTTTCTTGGACTCTTCACCTTGAGCTCTCAGTTCTTGAATCACTTGCTTTTGCTTTTTGGCTTCTTGAGAGGCAAGCTTGTTATTCTTTCTTTCCTTCTTGAGTTCCTTCATGGCTACAACAAATTCTTCCTCAAAGTTTATCTCACATTCTTCATCACTGCTTGAACATTTATCTTCATTGTCTCTTTCTTCATCACCACTTGAGATAGAATCTACAATTTTACTTTCTTCATGAATTTTTGTAGTAAATTCTTCACCTTTGTTCCCTTCATATTTTTCAATTAAAATCATGAACAAGGCCTCATTGGTCTCATCCTCTGAGACATCATCTGAGTCATCATTTGAGGTTTCACTGACCCTCTTGGAAATGAAACTTTTTCTATTTGACTTGTTCTTTTTGAAGCTATAATTTTTCTTTGCCTTGAACTTGTATTTACTTTCATCTTCATCATCACTGTCAATCTTACTCTTCTTTGGGCATTTTGCAGCAAAATGTCCAACCTTGCCATAGTTGAAACATTTGAAAGGGAGTTTCTTCTTGTATCTTCCTGTACCCTTCTTTAATTTTCTAGTGAAATGAGCTGTGGCTTCATCTTCACTTTCTTCTTCATTTGATTTTTTAGAAATCTTGAGTTTCTTCATTGCCTTGAAGGCTACTTGCTTGTCAACAGTAGTTCAAGGGTCTATTCTCATCTCAAAAGCTGTCAATGCTCCATGTATCTCATCTATGGTGACTTCATCCAAATTCTTAGTCTCTTCAAGAGCTAAGACTTTTGATTCAAACTTGGGTGTGAGAGACCTCAAAATCTTCTGACAAACAATAGATCCTTTTAAGTCTTCACCAAGTCCTCTAATAGAGTTGACCACTTCATTGACTCTGTTCATATACTGATCAACAGTTTCATCCTCATTCATTTTCAAGTTTTCAAACTGAGCCCTGAATGTTTGCAGCTTCACTTACTTGATTTTATTGTCACCTTCATAAATGTTAATTAGTCTGTCCCAGACCTCCTTTGCAGTCTTGTAATCCATGACTTTGGACAATTCACTATTGGTCAGACCACCTTGAATGGCATTGAGTGCCTTTCTGTTGTTCTCAAAAATCTTCTTGTCTGTAACACTAGGAGTAAGTGTATCAAGTGGAGTATAGCCAATTTCAACTGCAGCCCAAACATCGAATCCAAGTGATCCCACATAAATATCCATTCTCCTTTTCCAAAACACGAAGTCCGTACCATCAAACAATGGGGGTTTATGAGAACCTTCCCCTGGTGCCATAGCTGGTCTCTGATCTCTCAGATGTTGATTTAACTGTCACTGAGCCTGGTGCTCTGATACCAATTGATGGACCTTGAATGACACTGAGAGGGGGGGGGGTGAATCAGTGTGAAAACTTTTTTCTTAATTTTTCCTTACTGCCCAGCGTTGATGATGAACCAGACTGTTACAAACATATAAGCGTATGCAAATCTACCTCGCTACCACTCAGTGGCCAGGTCTACCAGATTTGCACATCCATCCTGTAGTTCATTCCACGCACTTCATAAAATACAGAAATAAAGGATTCCACAACACAGAAGAATTACGTGGTTCACCACCACAGTGTGTGATGGCTAATCCACAGAGTAATGCCCAATGGGCTCTGTATTTACTCAATACTCAACTTTTAGTCCTTCACAGGACAAGGATATTCACCCTGCGTTTTCCCAGCATAAAACTGAGAGGGCAAACACTGCCAAGGTTCAGGCTATACAGGCCAGTGTCCAGCACCCACTGAACACAAATCAAAATGGTAAATTTTGGGGCTTATAATGATATCCTACAATAAAATCCAAACTAGCAAGGCATTCAATATTCTTTTTGCCTAAGCTAGCATACAATAGGCTCCCATACAAAGTAGGCATTCAATATTCTCAACCTACTCTAGCATACATGGTATTGATTCAATAAATAACAAGGGAGTTGAGAAAATCTCACAATTGATATTTTTCGACACCTGAAGACATATGTAGTGTTTCTGCAATTTCAATGAAACCTCTGACAGCCATTAATGTTGGAAGAACAGATCCCTTCAAACAACTTCTTGCTCATACATCATCTCTCCTTCTGATAGTCAAACAGTCACTTGTCATATTCAAAGAAGCTCCACCATTCTTCAAAAACCACAACAGTACACCAACATGGGCACAGATAGAGATGATAAGTGATTGTTTTTTCACACCCAAAGCCAGAACCAGTCAAAAGAATCAAGTATCTCTTCTTTCTTCTCTAAAACTCTTTTTCTGATATTTTTCACGCGGCCACCAAACTCCCCAGCATTCTCAATTGATAGAAAATCCAAAACCTAGCTCGAAACAATTTGAATCGTCGGATTTGACCTCCGGATGGTCGAGTTATCACAAAAACAAGTTCGGCCAATAGAATTATTTAAAATAGCATCTTTAAATTTCATTTGATGCAGCTGCGAAGCACCGAAGCCGCGCCGCCGTTGACATGGCAGGCACGGTGTCGAGATGTGATTGGAAGATGAGGGATCTTCAATGAAGACCGCAAGATCAATCTGAAAAAGGCGGGATCGGTTTAGATCCATTGGATCATGTTAGATCACGTCAATGACTGTCAGCTTTGATTTCGACCACTGGATCGAGATCTTGATCCGTCGTCGTACCGTAAGCGCACTACAGCAAATCAAGGTGCCACCTCATAAAACGTGGCATACATTATTAAACTGCGCCCAACCAATGGGCTTCTTTGCGGGAGCATCAAATACCGCCGACTGAGAAGCATGTTAGCCCGCATTTTTCCTGACCGTGAGATTAGAATCAGAAGGGCGTGGCTTCATCTTGGCCGTTGATACAGGATTTTTGCTTTTACGAACTACCCAAAATACCCCTGAAACACAAAAGAATGGCCTCTGTAACCATTCGAAAGTTTTGTTAAAAACTCTACAGGGTCGATTTCCAGAGAGGTTTTCTCTCTCCTTGAAATCCATCGAACACCTGGAGGACATGTTGCATGCGGGAGGGAGGGGGCCAGCGCACGCGCGGATCATGCATTGCGCACCAGCATGCGCAGCGGCCATGGCATGTGGCATGCCTTGCTGCGGCTGGCCGAGCTTGGGGCATGGCCTATGGGCCTTGCTGTGCCTTGCTTGTGGCATGGCCTGCGGGCCTTGCTTGCTACGGTGCCGCGGCCCTCGGCCTTGCTATGGTGCCACGACCTTCTGCCATGGCCCTCGGCTAGGCTGGCTGCCGTGATGGCATGTCACCTCGGCATTGTGGGTCCCACAAACAATTTTCTCTCTCCTCTTTCTCTCTCTTGATTTCCTCTCTACAGACTCCCTCCATTTTCCATGGTTCAGAAGGTGTCCAATACTGTGATAAACACTGTCACATCACCTGTAACATAGCCATATCGCCTGTTTCACTGCCATATCTCCTGTGGGGTCCACAGACACTATCTCTCATCAAACTTGGCCCAGTTAGCCCTCAATTTGCCAACAATTACAATACGAGGGCCAACAATGGTGAAAGTGTCTTAGAGGCGGCTATGTGCGACTGTGGAACAGTGTTTCTGGGTGCACGCGGAGGTCATCGAACATATCAAACTTGATAGCCATGTAATTCATAATAGGTTGTGCGCAGATGACCATATTTGTTGCAGTGATCACAAAATGGGCATTGCCGTGAAGAAGAATTTCTAGACTGATGCTGTATAGATTGTGAAGAAAACTTACCAAAACTGATGATAGCAAATGCTGTTGAATCAGGTAGGATCTTCTAGATAGACAGACCATGATGTCTTTTCTTGTAAAACTAGAGAATAAGCCTTACCAATTCGTGGTAGAGGATCCATAGTTAAAATCTGGGTGTGAACTGTGCTGTAATGTCATTAAGCCCCATTAGAAATTGAAATACCTGCTCTGTTTGGAGATGAGCTTGAAATTGGGCTTGAGCACTGCTTGTACAATTAAGGAGTTCGAGATGAGATCCCAACTCATCCCATAGAATCTTGAGAGCAGAATAATAACCCGAGACAGAGAGCGATCCTGCAGTTGCCTAGCAATATTCCAGCAAAGTTCGTAGATACGGGGGCCATTACCTTGTGAGAATTGACTTTCAAGATCCAAATGCAACTCGCGAGCAATAGCCGCATATAAGACGCTATGGTGCAAATATTGAATGAGGCTATTATACAGTCAAGACATCACCATTAAATCACTTTGATTCCAGGCAAGAACTTCCAGAGTATCTAAACCAATAGGTCCCGAGAAGCTACCGTCGACAATACCAAACTTGTTCTTGGCGCCGAAGGCAACTCGCATTGCACGGAGCCAAGTTGGATAGTTATTTCCATCGAGTAACTTGCTAATGAGAACGTGACCGGGGTTATCAAAATGATAGATTGAATAGGGTGATGGTGAGGAAGTGTATGACAAAGTCATTGAAAAAAAAAAAAAAAAAACCCTAAATCAAGAAACCGAGGATTCCAAAAAAAAATATATGTAAGATCGCAGAGAAGAATATGTAAAAATAGAGATGTTACGTACATAAGAAAGGGAAAGATTAGTTAGGTTGTTAATATGTTTGTAACTGAATGTGACTACTGTTCAGAATGTGATTGAGATACAAGTAGTATAAATAGGACCAACAGATGTATTAGTAGAATATGAAAAATAATGAAATCTTCTAAGTCTTTCTTCTAAGGAGGTCCTCCAACCTCGAAGTGGACATCTTCCTCTCTTCCTCTCTTCTTTTTTCCATTCTTGGTTCTAAAACATAACAACACATGACCAAAAAAGAACTTGAAGAAGGTGATTGATCAGGTAAAGAAGAAGAATCAGAGTCCAGGAACGAAAATGGCAGAAAATTTCTGATTTCATACCATGTTAATTTGCACAGACTGAGCAGAGAGAAGAAGGGTGTAGAAAGCAGCTTTCCATATTATGTACAGAAATGAAATAAAATGGCTTATATATCCTGAAGTCACGAATTACAAACAATGAATAAAATGAACTGAAATCTAGGTTAACACGTGTCCTACATCCAATGTTTTATATTGTTAATAGGAGGAGGGAGAAAATAATAAAAAAAATACTGATTGTGAGACAGTTTCAGTGCAGCGTGGGAAACTTCTTCCCATATTTCTTGGACTAATCCATTTATGGTCCAGGCTGCTTGCAACCCAGGTTTGGTTGGGGTCAAATGGTTCAACTTCGAACTACAATCCTACTTGGTTGATTGGTTGGTTCATTCATTATGGGTGAAATTATTAATTAGAACTAAAGACTACTCCAGACTCCTGCTGTGCCATGCTGTATATTTATATATATTCAAACCCAAGTCATGGGCAAACTGTATTCATCATCTCATGGAGAAGAAAATCATCAAAAGCATTTAAAAATTAATTGTAAATAAAGAGGAAAAGGTGTAGCAAAAACCAACTCCAGCAACTTGCAGAGCCATTTGGCTAGTTTGTAAGAAACAACATTTACTGTCCTAGATTTGTACTGAAATGTGTAGAAAGAGAAACGGCGTTGCAGTTTGAAGATGTCATGAACAACAGGTGCAACTTCAGCTGGTGGGAGTCCTCCACGCCCACTTAGAGAACGCAAGAGAACCATGGAGTCCGAGAGTATATCCTAACTTTAACTGAACATGCTCAAAACCCTTCCACGGTTGTCTATGTTTGGTTGGCCATCGGCGTGCGAGGAAAACCTTCCATGGCCGTCGTTGGCATGCGAGGAAACACTTCCACGGCCATCGTCGGCGTGCGCTGATGTTCTACATCTTCTCGATCTTTTTCGAGCTTCGGTCTTTGATTTCTTCATCTTCTTTATCTTTTGCATCTTCTCATCTTCTTTACCTTCTTCGATCTTCTGCATCTTCTTCATCTTTTTCAATTCTAACACCTGTAGTTTATGTTCTACAACTGGGAACCAGAGAGACAAAGAGAGAGATTGAGATTACTTTAGGGATTCGAGTGAGTCTACTAACTCTACTCTCCAAGTCCAAAAAAGTGGAGTTGATGGATCTAGTTTAGGGTTTCTTTATTATATCGTTTTTGTATTCCATCCAACGGTGGGATTTTCACCCAAGGGTTTCCTAGTGAGTCAGTTACTAACAATATAGAGAATGGGTTGGCCCCTTAAGATCGAACTTAATATTGGCCCAGCCTTAAGACTAGTTTCTAGAGTCTAACTCTATGCTAATCTAGATTCTAGAATCTTCCATAGACTTTATTGACTTCATTGTCCTGCTCTGTACATTTAAAAAGAATAAGAAAGGAAATACGATTTTAGTTCTCCAAGTTCTTTTACCTTTTATTTTCTTGTTTTTCTTAATGGCTATCCCACGATGGGATTCCCACCAAAATTTGGCAATTTTTTTTATTATATTTTGTTTTTTGTATTTCAATATATTTTTTTCTTCCATTCTTCTGAATCTGAGTGTTAACTATGGACAACATTAGAGAGTATATTTAGAATGAAACCTTGTTTTGATAGGTAGAATTTTATTTATATGTTATTATTTTATTTATTGAATGCTGTAGATGTTTATTGCATAGTAAATATATGTCTGTATTTTCGGTCTCGATTTTTCTATAAGGTACCATATTAAACACGTACCGTATTAATACCTTACACGTTTTTTTAAAATAGATTATTGGTCCCTGTATCAACGTCTGACTTCGTTTAATACCCGTACATATCCGTATCCGACTTTTTGTCGTATCTGAACTTACTAACTTCCTCTCAAACTACTCTTCCTCCTCATTTGCCACAAACTGATCTCAAGCACCACCGAAATCATGACCTTTCAGTACTATCACAATTCTTTTAAGAAGGATGGTCTATGCAGCTGCTTAAGAATGGTAGAGTGGATATGTGAAACCAACCCCTAATTCAATCCCTATGGATTATACATGTGTTCTGAAGAACAAAGAACAAAACAGAAAGCAATAGTGGTAAGATGCGGTTAAACCAAAGAATTGAACTATGAGTTTGCGGGCCTAGAAACCTAGGTTGTCACACCCCAATTCCGGCTAAACCAGAAGTGTGAGTGAATCGTCACTGAACCAATGGTTCATACTAGGATCTCAATATGACCGTGTCCACTTATACAAATCATTGTACATAACCATAATCAGAATATAATTAAATACAGTGGAAGTCTTAAATTAAATTAACAGAGTACACAAGGGTGAGCTCACAACTTAGCTCAGTAAGAAAATCAGACAATGCAATACACATCATACATGAGTAACATTCACATTATGGTCTCGTTTTAAGTTTGTAATGTGCTATTAAAAGGATTGGCGGCCACCGCACCTCTATACACGAGTGTGTGAATCCACCCAATGGATCAAACACCACAGTCGTCCCACATGCACCCACCATGGAATAGAGATAGAGCTAAAGTGTCCGGATCAAACACCGCCAATACTTTTCCTGATGCCTTACCCATACCAACATGTAAGTCCTTATTGGCGAGGGCTTACAAACTGAGCTCGCAACTAACCAATTCTATATGTCATCACAGTAGGCCATATCCCAGCACAGCTCCCTACGACATAAAGATAGAGCTAGAGTCTAGTGGCCAGGCCGGATACCACAGTTGTAAGACCCATATCGAACTAACAGGTCTTACCACCTGGTACCAGGTCTACCTATCATGGTCGAGCCAAGTGGACCAAGTGCGTGAAGAAAATCATAAGACCAGGTATGAGTCTGACCCAAAAACAGTAAATGTGAGGGTAGGGTCGCATGCCTAAACAGGTAGGGTCGACCCCACCTCAACAGAAGTCCAACCTATGATTTTCTAGTCGTAGGGTCGCATGACTAGAAAAACGTAGGGTCGACGGATCCTGTGACCCTATGTCCGACCCTACGATGACAGACAGAAATCGTAAATTAGGAAACTTTTCTAATTCCAAGGGGTTCTTTTCTAAACTCAATGAGACTTATTTAGGAGGGTTTTTCTCTATAAATAGGATGTCCCTTAGCCTCTTTCACTCCTTTTAGAACCCTAATTGAAAGTGAGAAAAGAGAAAGAGAAGGAAAAGAAGAAGAGAAGAAAAATTGAAGAAAAGACTAAGGAAGAGGAGGAAGTTCAGAGAAACCTCTGAATCTCAGCCAACTTCAGGTATGAATCTAAGTCCCTTCATAAATTAAGAGCCTAGAATGGATTATGAAGAAGTTAGGATTTAGAAACCCAAATCATCCATTCATGGACAAGTTCCAAATGAATCCATGGAAGTAATCATCATAGGCAATGGAAAGTGTGTAAAAATCGTAGTTATAAGCAATAGAACAATTTTAGAATGGACTTACAAGACCACATGATCGACCACATGCCCTTGGGAAGTCCCAGGGAGGGTGTGGTCGCACGTAGGGTCGATTGGTAACCGACCCCACGTCCGACCCTACACCCTAGGGTCGATTGGTAACTGACCCTAGGTGCTACCCTACCTGCGACCCTACGATTTCAGCTAGTCTAAATTTGTTGGAATTAATTTTAATTAAAATCTATCGACTTGTTAGGCCTTTTTAGTAATTTAAAGGTGATTCATAAAGCTTGAACGAGGATCTACACTCAATCAAAGGTGAGGAAACAAGACCTAAACTAATTGGTTAATAATAAATTATTTTCGTTTATTGAGTCCAATACCATGTATGATTCTATGATTGTATGATTGTAATGTGCATATCACATGTCATCTACTATTCCTGTTATTACTGTTCATGCATATTTTATTCAGTTTATTTACAACATGATGATGATGATGATGCTAGGAATATGCATGTGAATGTTTGTGTGTGGTTAGTGTACTTGATGCGAGTGGTGCATCAGGGGAAGTGTGATGCAGTGCGGTCCTAAGCACTTTAGCCCTATCTTTATTCAAGTCTTGTCCACTAACATCGTTGTATCGCCATTACCTTAGCAGAACTATTACGTCATAGGGCATCAGGGGAGGTGGTCTCGGATCTTGTAGTCTTTGACTCTGCCGGGGGGCCTTAGCTCTATCTCTATGGACGTATTGAGGGATGCTGGGGTGAGGCCTTGGATACACTATTTGACATTAGGATTGGTTAGTTGCGAGTCCAGTTTGCAAGCCCTCGCCAACAGGGGCTTACGTGTTGGTATGGGTAGAGCATCAGGGGAAGTGTGATGCGGTGGTCCTAAGCACTTTAGCTCTATCTTTATCCCATGGTGGGGTGGATGTGGACGACAATGGTGTTTGATCCATTGGGTGGGCTTACACACCCTGTGTATAGAGGCAAGGAGGCTACCGAACCTTTCTATAGCACATTGTAAACTTATGAACCAGACCAAAGATATGAATTGAATGCATGCATATGTTTGTTGCATTGTTTTGTTTGCTCACTGAGCCGTGATATGTGCTCACCCTTTCGACGTCGAATGCTTTTAGTTAATGATGCAGGTACCACGGTTGAAGACTATATGAATGCTCCTATGTATGGACATACGGCGGCGATGGACGCTGAAGTTATGGTGGAGTCGCATGATTCGTCATGCGAGTGCAACTCTTGTATTTTTTATTAGAATTTTATTCAATTTATACAGACGATGTAATTGATTAAATATTTTATTTTATGTCTTAGTCAATGGAGAATAATTGGATAATTTATTATTTTATAATTGTTAAACTCTCAGTTCATTAGTATAATGACTTTTGCTATTGTGTATTACTCTGATTATTGTTGTGGATGTGTATGGTTTAAGCAAACGGACACAGCCTATTCGATATCCTGATTGAACCGTTGGTTAATTAGCGGTTCATCACACCATTCTAAATAGTATGGAATTGGGGTGTGACAATAGTGCCACTTCCTCCCCCTTATACCCTATCCGCACCAAGCATGCTAAGACAGAAGCGATACGAAAAGGTGCTAGTGTGAGGAATGATCCCAGACCCCAGGCCAATCCCATTCCACACACCAACAAAAACAATCACATGCATAACAGTCATATCCTAGCATGGCGAGTATGCATGAACAATATAATAACTGAAAATAAAGATGACATGCGAGTATGCACAAACACCATTCTACAGAATCATAATTATTAACAACGTTTTACTGTTATTAAGTTATTATGGTTTAGGTCCGATTCCCTTACCTAATGCTTGATTGCTAGCTTGCTCCGTGTCACAGAATCCAAACTCGCTATCACAAGGTCCTACATGATGTTAGGGTTGAATTAGAATTAGTTTCTTAGGGTTTACGTTGGTCGAAAAACCAACTGGGTCAAAACTACTCCTCACAGTGCATACCGGTCGCAGAAACTGATAGCAAGCACTGGTCACAACACTGTGGGGAAAGGTGCGACCGGTATGGTGGACCGGTCCCCCACAGACCAGTCTCCGAGAGGTATCGATCGTAGTACTGGTCGCATATTGTGCGACCGGTATGCCTCCGAAAGACCATCAACTCGGTGTTCACCTTCCGTTGGTCACTCCCTATTGGTTCTAGGGTTTCTCCTATACATTCTAGGCCGGAGCAATGAGTTAGAGTTGTTTCATGTTCCATTCAAGTTTTAGTTTCGATGATCCTTAAGCTAGAATGCGAATCTAGGGTTCATCGACTGTATTAGGTTTGACAGCAAATTTAAGGGTTTTAGATCAATACCTCGCCTTGCATGGTCTTGATCAATTCATGACTAATCATCTATAATGCTTAACTTAGAGGAATGTTCAAGCACTTACCGTTGGTTCGCAAGTATGGTGTTCTTCGTCCAATGACAAATGGCGGCTCCTCTCCCTCCTTCCTTAGCTCTTTTTCCTTCTTCGATCTCTTTCTCCTCTTTAGGGTTTGTGAGGATCAATGAAAGAGTTCTAAGGAGGTTTAAGGGTCCTTAAATAGACTAGGATAGAGTTTAAGAAGTTTCCTTACGTTAGGAAAGTCCTTAGGCTCGAGATTTGGGAAGTAGGACCCACCGAGATCTATTTTCGGATCTAACCAGTCTACCCGCGCAGACATACCGGTCGACCGGTACCATCGATCGATACGATAGACTGGTATGAAAAAATATCATATTTTAGGTCCATTTTCGTACTTGGTTGTCATCCGCTCGTCCCGTCTAGCCCAGTGATGATTGGAAGACGAATTAAAGGTTTAGATCGGGTTCATGGAGTGCGGGTCTTACATAGGTCCTCTTTTTGCTTGGTGTGCCTTCATTCTCCACTCTCTTTCCTGAGAAATTGTGCAAAGATGTGGCGGCTATGGTCACTCTAGAAGCTGTCCCTTCCTCTTTCTATTCTCAAAAAAACCACTTCATTCCTGATGGCCCCAGTCTCCTTCACTTGTTAATTGAATGCTTTCCTCCTTGCTCTTCCTCTCTCAATACATTCCATGCTTGGTTTATTTTAGAGTTGCCCTAGATCTTCCTTGCGATAACTACAAAAAGACTTTTCAAACCGAAACGTAAAGAAACTATATAACAGAACCAATAATCTAAATCGTTTGTAAAACCACAATTAAAAATGTTTAAACCGTTAACCCAAGAACCGTTTAAAAATTGATAAACCGAAATCGTTTACTTATTGGTTTCTGTGAGGCTTTTCAAACCATTTATCAAGCGGTTTGGTTTTGGTTTCTTCTTTTATGCATTGAACTAAACCAAACCGTGAACCCGAAACTGTACTGTTTAACATCATTAGCCGATGATGGATGTAAGTTGTTTGTTGCAATCCTAAGACATTTACCTTAACCATCCACACAAAAACAACCAACAAATATGACACTTGGCCTTAAGGAAAAGGTAGCATCACAAAAAAATATAGACAACCGATCCACCCACAGGAAAAGGAGGAGAGTGAATGGGTCACCGGCTTGACAAAGGAGGGAGGAAGATTGTACCAGTCAAGAGCAAAGGCCATTCACCGAATGAAACCAAGAATGAAAACCTTGGACTCCATATGGGTCAAAGACGTTGTTTCGGCTTTTCAGATTTCCTAAGCAATCTCATCGTGAACAACAAAGCAATGCTTCCCCTTAGTCTTGTTAGGTCACTCTGCCCCCACCAAACAATGAGCCATTCAGCCACTCCACTGCCTAGAAAAAGGTCTGGCTGGAAAGAACTTAAGAGGCAAACCAACATTGATGAGCACCAAAACAATGGAAGAGCATATGTGCAATAGACTTACTGACATATTTACACACAGAGCATAAATCTTAGTGAAGCACACCTGTGAGGACAAATGAGAAACGCTCCTTCTCGGGATAAATAAATGTAACAATGAAGATCAATGTTCTGTTGGAGTTGCCACCTAGATTAAGGTCTAGGACCTTTAAAAATATAGCCTCACCCTAAGGTAAGACTTCTATTGACTCATAACCCATTGTATCAGTTCTTTGGTCTGCAAGAGATCGGGTAACTATTCAGGGTACGGTTATGGAAAGGTGTTAGGTACCCAAACAACCCGATCAATATTGGCCTCCTAAACTTTCCTTAGACTCTAATTTTCACTGTACTTGGTCAACTGGATGACTAGGATTTCAATGGGGGATGTCCTAAACCAAATTGCTATGTTCTGCTAACTTAGGGTTCAGCCAATCATGTCTTAAAGCAAATAAACAAGCAATCTAATGTACAGTACTATATAGTGAACCAGACCAAATGATGGTTTGGTCTTGGACTGAATCTGAGACGTGTAAGACATCTCAAACTGCCTACGTATCCCAATCCTGGAAATTAAGTCCAAAACGTAGATCGAAATGGATTTTGTGATTAAAGATTATGGAAGTGGCTTATGCATGTGCTTCAATTAGATTCTTTGTTCAAGTTGAAGTTTATGCTGGATGGATGGTTGATGGATGGCTTTGTATCGTATTTGGGACTCCCAAATTACCTACGTATTCTAGGATTTATGTAAGACCCGTATCGTACTAATCCGGTCTTACCAACTTGTATCAGGTATTTCCTATCATGGTCGGGCCAAGCGGACTAAGTGCGTAAAGAAACCACAAGTCTAGGTATGTAATTCGAACCATAAATCATATAATTGAGACATGTGGTCGCATACCTAAATAGGTGTGGTCGACCACACTTCAAAATAGTGAGACCACAGGAGTCTGGGACGTGTAGTCACAGATTTGGGAAGTGCGGTCGACTGATCCTGTGACCCTACGTACGACCACACGATGTCAAACTGACTCCGTGATTAGGAAACCTTCCTAATCTGAAGGGGGTTCTTTCCTAATCTAAGTAGGACTCTATATGGAGGATTTTCCTCTATATATAGGACATCCCTTAGCCTCTTTCATTCTTTTAGAACTCAAACTGAAAGAGAGAGAAAGAGAGGAGGAGGAAGATGAGGAGGAAGAGAAGGAGAATTGAAGAGGAAGACTAAGAGAAGGAATTTTAGAGAGAGCTCTGATTCTTCAGCAAGTTTAAGGTATGAAAACATCCCCTACCTTAGTTGAATGCCTATAATAGATCATGGAGGAAGTATTGATTCAAAGTAGGATCTCAACCACGAGACCGATAGAAGGGAAACTCAAAGGAAATCCATGAAGAGTAAATTGGAGTAGATAATTATAAAAAATATCAAATTAAGGCCATAGATCAATCATAGGAAGGACCCTAATGATAGTTTAAGGAATCAAATCATAAAGGGATTAGACTGAGAATGAAAGTCGACCAAACACTCGTGTAGTCGCAGTTGTGGTCGACCACACAAGGCACATGTATTGACCACATGCCCTTACGAAGTTTCTAGGGAGGGTGTGGTCGCATGATATGCGACCACACGTATCGAACTACACACCCTGTGATCGCAGAAACTGAGACCACAGGTGCAGCCACACCTGTGACCACTCAGTTTCTGAAAATCTGATTGATTCCAGATGGGACATTTAAACATTTTAATTAATAAATATGAACTCTAACTTAGAATCTATAAATTTATTAGGTTTCCAAGTGGTCCAAAAGTGAATAACAAAGCTTGGAAGAGGAACAACCAACGATCAAAGATGAGGAAATAAGGCCTAAACAAATTGGATGATAACAAACTGTTTTATTTTTATTGAGTCCAATGCCATGATTGATTCTATGCTTGTATGCTTGTAATGTGCATTTCACATGTCATCCAATATTCTTTATATTAATGTTCATGCATATTTAATTCCGTTTATTTATAACATGATGATGATGATGATGCTAAGAATAGGCATGTGAACGTATGTGTGTGGTTGGTATGTTGGATGCTAGTGGAGCATCAGGGGGAGGACGTGGCATGGTGGTCTTTGACCTCGTCACCAGACTCTAGCTCTATCTCTACTTAAGTCTTGCCCACTAACATCGTCGTATCGTCATTACCTTAGTAGAACTATTACATCGAAGGGCATCAGGGGAGGTGGTCTCGGATCGTATGGTCTCTGACTCTGTCGGGGGGTCTTAGCTCTATCTCTATGGACGTATTGAGGGATGCTAGGGTGAGGCCTTGGATACACTATATAGCATTAGGATTGGTTAGTTGCGAACCCAGTTTGCAAGCCCTCGCCAATAGGGGCTTACGTGTTGGTATGGGTAGGGCATCAGGGGAAGTGTTGACGATGTTTGATCTGGACACTTTAGCTCTATCTCTATTCCATGGTGGGTGCATGTGGGACAACAATGGTATTTGATCCATTAGACGGATTCACACTCGTGTATAGAGGTGCGGCGGCCACCAAACCTTTCTATAGCACATTGCAAACTTAAAAACTAGACCAAAGATATGAATTGAATGCATGCATATGTTTGTTGCATTGTTTTGTTTGCTCACTAAGCCATGATGTGTGCTCACCCTTTCGACGTCGAATATTTTTAATTCTTGATATATGTCCTACTGTTGAAGAATATATGAATGCGTCGACATATGGACACGATGCTACAATGGACATAGAAGCTGAAGAAGATGCGCATGATTCGTCGTGCGAATGCAACTCATGTGTTTTTTATTAGCTTAGTTGTTTAACTATTGTGACATATAATTGATTATTTTATTTTACTTTATGTCTTGAGGTACATTGGAGATAATTGGATACTTAATTATGCTATCACTGTCAGATTCTCAGTTCATTAGTATTAAAGACTTCCGCTATCATTTATTTACTCTGAATTTACTTGTGGGATGTATCTAGTTTAATCGAATGGGCATGGCCTATACGAGATCCTGATTGAACCGTTGGTCTATGGAAGGTTCATCACACCATTCTGGTTGGTTTAGAATTGGGGTGTGACAACTTGGTATCAAAGCTCTCAGGCTCTGTTCTATTAAACCAAAATACTACCATAAGGATCGTAAACTGAGCTAGGATAAATTAAAAGCTGTAATAAAAACACACCAAAAGCACCAACAATACATTCGAATCAGAGAACGGTCCACAACCCGGACAGTTACTCTGTAATATAAAAAGGAAAAAGAAATAAACGACATCATGAAGCTGGGGCTGTTGGAGGAGGAGGTGCCTCACGATCTCGATCATAGTCCTCAGCATATACTCTCAAACGCCAGGCTACCTGAGTCTGGGTCACCTGGAGACTAGTTGCTAGATCTGCTACCCTCTGATCCGTGGTACGCTGAGCCTCTCGAATCTCACGTAGCAACCCCATCATGTCATCTGGTGGTGGGCTCCAAGGACCAGCTGAGTGAAAAGGAGCCCGATAAGGACCAGCTCCAGAAGAATGTTGTGGTGATGGAGGAGATATGGCATCCACATCCATGTACATCTAATCATCATCCTCCTCATCATCAGTCTCGTGTGCCTTTGCTCCTACCTCTGTTGCTGCTGCTGCCGCCTCTGCATCTGCTGCCGCTACCCGAGTGAGAGGACTTCTCATAGCGTTTCTCTCCTCGTCACTGACTTGCACATCTCGCATCCCCATCCTGCAGATGGCCTTCCAGTCAAGGTCAGTAAAAAAAGTGTCCTCGTGAATCCTCTTATCGACCAAGTCTACCTGTAGGTGAGTAAGTAGAGTGGTGATCAAACCCCCATCGGGTAGGTTACCCACCAGATCAGCCGTCGTGGCACAGTGCATGGTCCTGATAATGATATAAGGAAGGAAGATAGGCTGCCTAGTGCAAATGCAGTACAGAAGGTACTGGGTCAACTGTGAAACCTTCTCATAGTATCCACTCTGGGGAATCAGATTGTGCTGAATGATCTTGCAAGCTTTGGACGTAGGTTAATTGCCTTCATCTGCCAGCGATCATCCTGAAGAATCTGGCTATCTATTTCTGCGCGCATTCGCACTGATAGGAACTGGGGTTCCTTGGGTGCGCAATATACTAAGGGACCGTCATTGGAGATACCTAGGATATCAGCCAACTCCTGGCAGTTAAATGAGACCTCTACCCCTTTAACTAAACTGGTGATCCTGAGCTCTTTGCCCTTATTTATATCTTCTGGGTCACCCTCCACTTGTAAATTAGAGTAAAACTGTTTCACCAACTCAGGACAGGCGTAACCCTCATACAGAATCACAGGGAGACAGCCCATATCACCAAAAGCTCCCTCCACATCAAATAGGGCTAGGCTGACCAAGTTGACACAGTGACCCCTTCCACCTTCTTGCTCACGTACCAGGGATACTGTGCCTCTGTTTCAATAGACATGAAGTGACGGGGATTGTGAACTCTAGAGACTTTAGTGCGGGCCATGTTATCTGCAAGGGCATAGACCAACAAGTAATATATCAAATATAGTGAAAATTTACAATTTTGGCATTATGACGGCGTGATTGGCCAAAAGCCTTACTTTTCACCCAAACATTTGGGCAGGAGGACTTACATATGTCTCAACCCATCCTGCAAGGTTCATACAATCAAAAATTTAAACTAGCTGGGTCGAATTTGAAAAAATTTTGATAATTGGAAAAAACCCCAAAATTTAGGTCAAAAATGAGAATTTTCAAGTTTCTATTAAACTAACCGATGAAACTCGAATTTTCTTGAGGGCTTTCATTCATTGGGTGGCCAATAGTAATAACCCCCAATAAAAATCAAATTTTACGGTCAAAAAATATTAATTTGAAGAAAACCTCATAAAGGAGCAAAACCTAGGTATGCAAGCTTAAAAAGGAGAAAAAGTAGGAAACATACCTGGAGGAACGGAATGTAGATTGTAGACCGATGAAAGAATCACCAAATTAGTATGGTTGACACTGTAGCAACTCAGTGGTGGTGAGTTGAGTTGTGAATAGTAGAAGACAAAAGTGAAAATAAGAAAATGGCTTGAAATCAGAATTTAAAAAGCTGATTTGGTGTCGTGTGGTCGCAGAATTCGATAAAAAATGCGACCCCTCGATTGGCCCCACAATCAACCACAGGCTCTCGGTGAGCTGACAGGGTTTGTGTGGTCGCATATAATGTGACCCCACAATCGACCCCACGATGAAAATGCCCTGTTTTGACTAAATGACTTTAAAAATTGAAACTTTGCCTTGTTTATTTGGAAATTAACATGAGATCATTGTATATTATGCTTGCCTCATCTGTTTCCTTGATTTTCAGACACTACCACCGTTGAAAACAAGAAATGGCAGGCCGTAGAGTAAGTAGAAGGAGACAGAATGTCAATCCATCTCCACCACCTATGGAGACCAATGACAATGAAGGTCAGCAAGGACAGGAAGGAAATATTGGAACTCAACATGCTGCGCCTCAGAATGTGCACACCCAAGCCAACCCAACCAACTTACCTGCACCACCTACGGATTTGGCTACTGCGGTGATGAATTTGACACAGCAAATGCAGCATATACAGCAAATGCAAGCCAACATCCACACTGCTATAGGAATTGCTTTTCCAGTTGCAAACACAACATCTCTACCTGCAGGACAAGCTAGTACTGCACCTGGTGGTAGCAACACTGTACCCCAAGCACTGCAATACCAGTAGCACAAGGCCAAGTACCAAATCCTGAAGCACCTCAAGGCGGGTATAACAAAGGTAACTATCAGTATCAGCCGCCTATGTATGGGGCATATGCTCAGTATCAGCTTGATTACTCCAGACTGATTGAGCGTTTTCTGAAGTTGAAGTCGAAGGAATTCATAGGCAAACCATCAGATCCGTTGTGGCCAGCTCACTGGATCGATGAAATGGAAAGAAACTTTATGATGATGACTATAAATGAAGAAGTGAATGTATTATGTACCACATTTATATTGAAAGGTGATGCACACCACTGGTGGAAATCAATTAGAAGTTATCTGTTAACAAAGCACGCCCAACTGACATGGGTTATTTATAAAAAAGCTTTCTTCGAGAAGTATTTTCCAAGGAGTTTCAGAGATCAAATGGAAAAGGAGTTTCTGAGTCTATATCAGGGACAGATGACTGTAGACGCATATCAATAGCATTATGAAGAACTATTTTTCTTTGCTCCCTCTAGCATGCAGGAGAAAAATACCAAAACCCAAAGGTTCGTTATGGGACTTAGGGGAAGCATCCGTGAGCATGTATTAGGAATAGAAAAGAAAATTTATAATGAAGCTATACAGATTGCTCGAGTACTGGAATCGAGCCAGAGAGAAAGTTATTTTGCTTAGAACAGAGGTATAAAGAGGCCCAATGGAAACTCATACAACGGAGGAAACTCAAAGACATTTAACCCTTTCGTACTCAAGGCTTCAATGCTGCAGCCAAGACTACCCCAACAGCCCCACCTCTATAAAAGCAAAGTAGTGCTGGAGTTAAATGCTTCAACTGTGATCAAGTAGGACATTATTCAAGAGAGTGTTCCAAGCCAAGGAAGCAGTTACAACAAGGAAAAGTTTATGCAGTTACTTCTGAGGATGCTGTCGCATCGCCTGATGTGGTTACAAGTATGATTTGAACTGTTCATTTTGTACTACCTTGTGTGAGTATGTAGACTAAATTAAATCAAATCACAAGTATCGTACCTATTAATGGTTTACCCGCCAGAGTACTCTTTGACTCTGGAGCTACTCATTCTTTTATATCTATTTCTTTTGAAAATAAGTTAAATTTACCCCTCAGACTTTTAGACTGCAAACTGCTTGTATGATCACCTATGGGATTAGAAGTGGAACTAGACAAAGGTTATCGACCATGTCTAGTTCTTATTGATGAGAAGATTTTGGAGGCAACCTTAATCCAACTTGAGATGACAGACTTTGACATTTAAAGACAAGGAAGGAGCAGAGTTTAGTTTTGTAGGAACCAAAATTTCTCGTAAACAAAAACTCATTCTCTCTGCATTAAAGGCTAGAAAATGCCTCGAGAAAGGAGGAATTAGGTATCCAGTATCTGTGGTCGACCTCACCAAGAAAGCACCACGAATGGAGGATATTAAAATTATGCGTAAATTTTTGGATATATTTCCTGAGGAACTACCAGGACTACCACACCGAGCGATAGAGTTTGTTATAGATCTTATACCCGAAGTCGCACTAGTATCTAAAGCACCCTATCGAATGGCTCCTACAGAACTGAAGGAACTGAAGGTATAATTATAGGAGTTATTGGATAAGGATTATATCAGACCCAGCATATCACCATGGGGAGCACCAATACTGTCACACCCCAATTCTGCACCAACCAGAATGGTGTGATGAACCGTCAATAAACCAACGGTTCAACCAGAATCTTTAATAGGCTATCCCCACCATGTTAAACCAAAACACATTCCACATTAATCAAAGATAATAAAGTAAATAGCGGAAGTCTTACAGATAATGAACTGAGGTCTAGTCATGATAAATAATTAATATTCTATTTACCTCCAATTAACCAAAATATAATTTAATACATATTACAAATATCCAAATACGAACGTTAAACACTAAGCGTATCCATAGTTGAAACGCTCACTTAACGAATCACAATAGTCCTCCACAGTTTGCTCATCATAGCCGCCACCTATTCATATTTTGGCGTGTCGACATAATCTTCAATCGTGATAGCTGCAACGTCAGAAACTAAAAAGAATCGCGCACGAGGGTCAGCTCTCCAACTTAAGCTCAGTGAGTCAACAAAACAATGCAACAAACATATGCATGCATTCAATTCATATCTTCGGTTTGGTTCATAAGTTTGCAATGTGCAATAGAAATGATAGGTGGCCGCCGCATCTATATACACGAGTGTGTGAAGCCCAATGGATCAAACACCATTGCCTTCCCACATGCACCTATCATGGAATAGGGATAGAGCTAAAGTGCTTAGGACCGCACCGCATCACACTTCCCCTGATGCCCTATCCATACAAACATGTAAGCCCCTATTGGCGAGGGCTTGCAAACTGGGCTCGCAACTAACCAATCCTAATGTCAAATAGTGTATCCAAGGCCTCACCCCAACACCCCTCAATACGTCCATAGAGATAGAGCTAAGGCCCCCCGACAGAGTCAGAGACTACACGGTCCGAGACCACCTCCCCTGATGCCCTACGACGTAATAATTCTGCTAAGGTAATGGCGATACAACGATGTCAATGGAGAAGACTTGAGTAGAGATAGAGCTAGAGTCTGGTGACCAGGATGAACCATAGTGTCACGTCCTCCCCCTGATGCTTCACTAGCATCAAATACACTAACCACACACATACATTCACATGCCTATTTCTAGCATCATCATCATCATCATGTTATAAATAAATATAATTAAATATGCATGAACATTAATAGCAGAAATATTGGATGACATGTGAAATGCACAATATACGCATACAAGCATAGAATCATTCATGGCATTGGACTCAATAAACAAAAACAGTTTATTATTAATCAATTAGTTTAGGTCTTGTTACCTCACCTTTAATTGATAGTAGATCCTCGTTCAAGCTTTATGAATCACTTTTAAATCACTTGAAAAACCTAACAAGTTGATAGATTATAATTAGAATTAATTCCCATGTGTTTAGACTAACATAAACTGAGGGGTCGCAGGTGGGGTAGCACATGGGGTCTCAGTTTTTGTGACCACAGGGTGTAGGGCCGCAGGATAGGATAGCACCTGGGGTCTCAGTTTCTGCGACCCCAGGGTATAGAGTCGGACATACTATGACCCTACGTGCGATCACACCCTCCTTGGAAACTTCTCGAGGGCATGTGGTCGAACGTGTGGGTCTTGTGGAGTCAGACATCATGCGACTTTACGTGCGACCACATGTGTCATGGTCGACCTTTCACTCTTAAGTCCATTCCTTCATATTTGAATCCTTTAACTTATCTTCATGGTCCTTCCTATGATTGTTCTATGGCTCAAAACTATAATTTTATACACTATCCATTGTCCACAATGATTTTCTCCATAGATTCTCTTGGAATTTGTCCATGGATGGATGATTTGGGTTTCTCATAATCCTATCTTCTTCATGAACTATTTTAGGCTCTTAAATAAATCATGGGAATTAGGTTCATTCCTTAGGTTTGCTGAAGATTCAGAATTTTCTCTGAATTTCCTTCTCCTTAGTCTTCTTCTTCAATTTTCCTTCTCTTCTCATTTTCTTCCTTTTCTTCTCTTTCTCTCTCTTTCAATTAGAGTTCTAAAGGAGTGAAAGAGGCTAAGGGACATCCTATTTATAGAGGAAAACCCTCCATAATAAGCTCCAATGAGTTTAGGAAAGAAACCCCTTCGGATTAGGAAGGTTTCCAAAATTCGGTTTCTGGCTGTTTCCGTGGGGTTGCAGGTGGGGTCGCAGAATCCATGACCCTACGTCTTTAAAATGTGCGACCCCATGACCAAAAGTCATGGGTTTGACTCTTTTGAGGTGGGGTCGGTCACACCTATTTAGGCATGCGACCACACACTCATATTTGACTATTTTTGAGTTAAATATACCTGGTCTTGTGGTTTCTTTACGCACTTAGTCCACTTGGCTCGGCCATGATAGGTAGACCTGATACAAGGTGGTAAGACCGGTTAGTTCGATACAGGTCTTACAACTCCACCACCCTTAAAAGAAATTTCGTCCTTGAAATTTGAATTTACTTCGGAGTCAATAGGTAGGAATTCTATTTCTGCATTGCAGCTTCTTCCTCCCATGCAATCTTCTCCACATCTTGTCTTCACCAGGTTACCTTCATATAATAATTATCCCAACTTTAGAGATATTGTACCTTCCAACTAGTGAACTAGGTTGGTACCACTTCAATAGTTAAATCTTCTATCTAATCCAGTGGATCAGTGGTCAATACCCTTGATATGGATCTCCAACGTACTTCTTCAATAGAGATACACAAAATACGTCATGCACACTAGACATGGACAACGGTAATGCTAGTTGATATGCAACTTTTTTACGTCTCTCTAAAATTTTATGAGGTCCCAAAACATATATAGGATACAACTCTCCCTTCTTGTTGAATTGTTTTAAACTACGCATGAGTGATATCTTCAAGAACATTTTGTCACTTTTGGCGAACTCAAGGTCTTGGCATCTCTTCTAACAATCCTGAGCTGTCTTGGCCCTTTTTCTTTGATCTTGTCTGCCACTCGACAGGTTTCTTCAATAGACTCAGGTCTTGAAATTCTTCATTCACCAACTTCATTCTAAGACAAAGGAATTCGACATTTCTACCGTACCATGCTTCATAGGTGACATCTACATGGTAGCTTGATAGCAAATTCAATCTGTGGTAACTTTTCAACTCAAGCTCCTTGAAATCAATTTCACAAGCTCGGGGCATATCTCTTAGGATCTGTATAGTCCGCTCCGACTGTCCATCAGTTTAAGGTAAAATACGGTACTAAACTTCAACTTTGTCCCCATTGTTTTCTGTCGATTCTCCCAAAACTTTGAGATAAAGCATGAGCCTCTGATCGACACTATGCTCTCAGGCATACCATTCAATCTGGCAATATTATACCCATATATCTTAGTTAGCCGCTCTAAAGCATACCAAGGTAGTATAGCAATGGAATGAGCTATCTTCATAAGGCGATAAACAATCACCCAACTGCGTCAATCGATCTGGGAGTCAGTGGTAAATCGGTGACATAGTTCATTGTAATGTAGTTTCATTTCCAGACTGGCTCCGATGGTTGTTGTAGTAAGCCATGTTGGTCTTTGTCTTTTAGCCTTTACTTGCTGATAATTCAAACACTGGAACACGCACGAAGCCATATTTGTTATCATTCCTCTTTACCAGTACAATCTCTTCAGGTCATGATACATATTGGTACTCCAGGATGTCCTGAATATTGAGTACAATGGGCTCATATCATTATCCTCTTCATGATATCCGAGTCTTTATCTTGTATCTTATGTTCAGCGTTTTTCACTTCAGGTAAGCATAATCATCCTCTGTATCTCAGGATCTTTTTCGCATCTGAAGTAAATCAGGGTCAGGTTTTTCTTTCTCTAAATCTCCTTGCACTGTTCTTATATACAGATCTAACAAAATTACTACTTTTACTTTCATCAATTTAGAGATGACCTTTAATGCCATAAGCACAGCCGATGAACTATTGCTCCATAAGTTCAACCGTAAATTCTCGCTCAACTGGATCATCATTAGCTTCTATTATCTGTTACTCTTCTATCAAATCTGAATATATTGCTGTGAAACATAAGACAACATTTATACTGGGTCCTTCTTCGGACTTCATAATTCCCTTTTTGCTTTAGGCCTTAGCTACTACATTAGCCTGGCTTGAGCGATACTGCGTATCATGGTCTTAATCCTTCAAGTGTTCTAACCATCTTCTTTGTCTCATGTTCAACTCTTTCTGGGTGAAGAGATAAGTAAGACTCTTGCATCTGATTTAATCTGAAATTCTTCTCTATATAGGTAATGTCTCCAAGTCTTGATTGCATGAATCACAGTTGCTAACTCCAATCATGAGTTGGGTGATTCTTATCATGCTCTTTCAGTTATCTTGAAGCATATGCAATCGCTTATTTACCTTGCATCAATCCGCATCCTAGATCCAATCTGAAAGCTTCGATGTATAGGGTAAAAGGTTTCCCTAGTACCGGAATGATCAAGATGGGAGCTGATATTGTAAGACCCGTATCGAACTAACCGATCTTACCACCTTGTACCAAGTCTACCTATCATGGTCGAGCCAAATGGACCAAGTGCTTAAAGGAAATAGCGAAACCAGGTATTAAACTGACCCAAAAATAGTAAAATGGAAGGCAGGGTCGCACACCCAAATAGGCAGGGTCGGACCCCCCTCATTAGGAAGTCAGACCCCTGATATTTTAACTGGGGGTCGGACAATTTAGAACTGAGGGTCAACGGGATCTCCGACTCCCTCATCGACCCCCTCTCTGCCAACAGAAATCGTAAATAGGAAACTTTTCAAATTTCAAGGGGATTCTTTCCTAAACTCAATGTGACTTATTTTGGGAGGTTCTCCTCTACAAATAGGACGTCCCTAAGCCTCTTTCATTCCTTTTGAAACCCTAATTGAAAGTGAGAGAAAGAGAAGAGAAGGAGAAGAGAAGGAAAGTTGGAGAAGAAGACTAAAGTAAAGAATTCAGAGAAACCTCTGAATCTCAGCAAACCTAAAGGTATGGGTATGTTTCCATTAATGATTTAAGACATTAGAATAGCTTATGAAGAGGGTATGATCGAGGAGAAACCCAAATCATCCATCCATGGGAGGATTTCAATGAAATCCATGGAGGAAATCAAGGTAGGCAAAGTAAGGAAGAAACCTAGAGTTTTAAGCCATAGAACAAACATAGAATGGATTGTGGAAGTAAGCCATTGGACCCAAATATGAAAGAAGGGACTGTAGAATGATATTCTCGACTCGAACCATGGGGGGTCACACGTGGGGTCGATTGGGAATCGACCCTACCAGATCACATGATCGACCCCCAACATTAGGGAAGTCCAGGGATGGGGTGGTCGCACCCAGGGTTGATGGAACATCCGACCCTGACATCGACCCTACTCTGGGGGTCGCAGTAAACTGCTACCCTACCTGCGACCCACCCTGCGACCCTCGATTAACAGCAAGCCTAAAATTATCGAAATGACTTCTAACTAAAATCTATCGACTTGTTAGGTTTTCCTATTGATATAAAAGTGATTCTTAAAGCTTGAAAGAGGATCTACACTCAAGCAAAGGTGAGGGAACAAGACCTAAACTAATTGTCTGATAATAAATTATTTTATTTCTTGAGTCCAATGCCATGACTGATTCTATGCGTGTATGCTTGTAATGTGCATTCAACATGTCATCCAATATTTCTATTATTACTATTCATGCATATTTACTTCATTGTTTATAACATGATGATGATAGGAATAGGCATGTGAATGTTTGTGTTTGGTTAGTGTACTTGATGCGGATAGGGGATGGTGTAAACCGGTACTTCAATGCCATTTTCATTGGGTATATTGTGTCATAGCTCTATACAAGTCTTGTCCACTGACATCGTCGTATCGCCATTACCTTTGCAGAATTATTACGTCGTAGGATATCAGGGGAGGTGGTCTCGGACTGTGTAGTGTTCGACTCTGTCGGGGGGCCTTAGCTCTATCTCTATGGATGTATTGAGGGATGCTGGGGTGAAGCCTTGGATACATTGATTGACATTAGGATTGGCTAGTTGTGAGCCCAGTTTGCAAGCCCTCGCCAGCAGGGGCTTACGTATTGGTATGAGGCAATCGGTACCGCCATGCCGTTTTCATTGGGATATATTGTGTCATATTGGGTGCATGTGGGGTCGACAGTACCATTTTCATTGGGTGGTTTCACACACTAGTGTATAGAGGTGAGGCGGCCACCGAACCTTTCTATAGCACATTGCAAACTTATATACCAGACTACAAATATGAATTGAATGCATGCATATGTATGTTGCATTGTTTTGTTTGCTCACTGAGCCGTGATGTGTGCTCACCCTTTCAATGTCGAATATTTTTAGTTGATGATGCAGGTACCACTGTGGAAGACTATATGAATGTTTCTGTGTACGGGCACGTTGTTGCGATGGAGGCTGTAGACATAGTGGAGATGCATGACTCCTCATGCGAGTGCAACTCATGCGTTTTCGATTAGATTTTATTTGAACTATTAAGGAAATGTAATTTGATATTTTATTTACTTATGTCTCGGTTGATACAACATAATTTGATATTTTATTTATAATTATCACAGTTAAACTCCTCTGTTCATTTAATAATAAGACTTCTGCTATTGTGTATTTATTCTGATTATGGTTGTGGAGGTGTATGGTTTAGTTTACAAGGACACAACCTGTTAGAGATCCTGGTTGAACCGTTGGTTTATTAGCGGTTCATCGCACCGTTCTGAATAGTACAGAATTGGGGTGTGACAATTTGGTATCAAAGCTCTCAGGCCCTGTCTTGTAAACCAGTATACTACCAAAAAAGTTTGTGAACTGAGATAGGATAAAATTTAAAAGCTGTAATAATAACATACCATAAGCATCTGCGTTGTTTGAGACAAAATTAAAAGAGAATAATGCATCTATTAAATGAGAAACAAATTTATATACATACAAAGGAAGAACAAATGTATACATATACAAGTCTAAAGCAGAGTACAGTCCACAACCCGGACAGTTACTCTGAAGTACAAAAAGAAAAATTAAAAGAAAATACTTCAGGAAGCTGGAGGTGATGGGGGAGACGGTGCCTCGCGGTCTCTGTCATAATCCTCAGCATAGACTCTAGTCAACCAAGCTATCTGAGTCTGGGTCGTCTGAAGACTAGCTGTGAGATCAGCCACCCATTGATCAGTCATGCGCTGAGCATCTAGAAGCTCTCCCACCCTCAGATCCGACATGCGCTGAGCATCTAGAAGCTCTCCCACCCTCAGATCCGACATGCGCTGAGCATCTAGAAGCTCTCCCATCCTCAGATCAGACATGCGCTGAGCCTCTCTAATCTCATGCAATATCCCCATCATGTCGTCAGAAGGTGGGTGTGAAGGACCAGCTGCATGTGAAGGACCAGCTGCATAAGAAGGACCAGCTCCCGTAGCATGAGTAGGTGATGGAGGAGGTATGGAACCCATATCTATGTACAAACGATCATCATCACCCCCATGAACCCCTGCTCTAGCGACTGCTGCTGCTGCCTCAGCGTCAGCCATCTCCACTCGAGTGCGTGGACGCACCAGAGCGTTCCTCCCCTCGTTGCTGACCTGGGCATCCAGCATGCCCATCTTACAGATGGCCTCCCAATCCAGAGGTGATGAAAAAAATTTCTCCTGAATCCTCTCATCCACCAAGTCAACACCCAGGCGGGCAAGCAGGGTAGTGATCATGCTTCCATAAGGCAGGTTGCCAGTATGACCGGGCAATGTGGCACTGATCATCGTTCGCATAATGATGTAAGGGAGGCAGACAGGCTGCCTAGTGCAGATACAGTACAACAGGAACTGGGTCAACTGGAAGATCCTCTCGTAGTGCCCACTCTGAGGTATCTGGTTGTGCTGAATAATCTTACAGTACACTCGAGGCTCTGGACGTAGGTAGATTGCTTTCATCTCCCAGCGATCCTTTCTGATGATCTGACGGTCAATCTCAGCCCTCATCTCCAATGAAAAGAACTGGGGCTCTCCAAGAGCACAGAACACCAAGGGGCCATCGTATGAAATGCCCAACAAGTCGGCTAGCTGTCGATAATCAAAAGAAATCTCGACTCCCTTGACGTAGCTAGTGATCCAGAGTTCTCTACCCCTCTCAGTATCGTTGTAATCCCCCACCACTTAGAGATTACAATAAAAACTCTCACCAAATCTGGCAGAGTGCAGGCATCATAGGTGATCACAGGAAGCCAGCCCATGTCACCAAAAGCTCTCTCCACATCGAACAAGGCCAGGCTTGTAAGACCCGTGTCAAACTAACCCGGTCTTACCACCTTGAACCAGGTTTACCCATCATGGTCGAGTCAAATGGACCAAGGGCATGAAGGAGATCGAGATCCCAGGTATAAAATCGACCCAAAAATACTTAATTTTAGGGGAGGGTCGCACACCCAGTTAAGCGGGTCGGACCTCCCAAACCGAAAGTCAGACCCTCAGTTTTGAAGGGAGGGTCGGACAGCTTAAGACCCTAGGGTCGACGGGATCATCGACCCTCCCATCGACCCTCGGTTTCTGACGAAACTGAAATTAGGAAATTTCCTAATTTTTGGTTGGGATTCTTTCCAAATATCAATGGAATTATTATAGGACATTCCTAATCTATTTAAAGGACGTTCCTAAGCCACTTTCACTCCTTTCACAACCCTAATTGAATTGAGAGAAAGAGAGAAGAGGGAAAAGAGGAAGAAAGGAGGCAAGGAAGAAGACTTAGCAAAAAGGAGAAGAATTTGCAGAGAAAAGTAATCTTCTCAGGTATGGATACTAATTCCATGAGTTTCTACAGACCTTAGGTTAGATATGGTTGAGTGTAGGATTTCGAAGAAACCCAAACCATCCATGGTTAGGTTTTCATGGAAAACCATAGGAGGATGCACGAAAACTATTTAGATGGATTATACATGGTTCTAGACCATGGAATGACTGTTGAATGAATGTAGGAAGCAAGCCATAGGACCCCAAACACGAAGAATGGATTAAAAGTGGAAATTGGACCAGAGTGCATCGAGGGTCGCACCGAGGGTCGATAGACCATCCGACCCTAGGTGTTTCTGACCATCGACCCTCAGCATTCGGGAAGTTCAGAATGGAGGGAGGGTCGATAGACCCATCGACCCTAGCATCGACCCTCAGTTGACAGAATGGTTTTAAATTCCGAATTAATTCTAATTGAATTCTATCGACTTTGTTAGGTCTGCTAGCAATCTAATAACATTGTAATGGTGATTTTAAAGCTTGGAAAATATCTATTAACAAGCTAAGGTGAGGAACCTTAACCCCAAACTAAATTGGTTAATAATAAACTGTTTTCCATTTCTTGAGTCCTATGCCATGTTTGATTCTATGCGAATATGTTTGTAATGTGCATACAACATGCCATCCAATATTTCTATTACTTGTTCATGCATATTTACTTTATTGTTTATAACATGATGATGATGATGATGATAGGAATAGGCATGTGCTTGTATGTGTGTGGTTGATGTACTTGATGCGAGCGAGTATCAGGGGAGGTGTGATGAGAACGTCAATAAACGTTAACCTTTGGCGGGTCTCAGCACTTTAGCTCTATCTCTAACTCAAGTCTTGTGCATTGACATCGTCGTATCGCCATTACCTTAGCAGAACTATTATGTCGTAGAGTATCGGGAGGTGGCCTCGGTCCTTGTAGTCTCGACTCTACCGGGGGCCTTAGCTCTATCTCTATGGATGTTCGAGGGATCTTTGGGGTGAGGCCTTAGATACACTGTTTGGCATTAGGATTGGTTAGCAGCGAGCCCAGTTTGCAAGCCCTCGCTAACAGGGGCTTACGTGTTAGTATAGCGTTATATAGTAATAAACGTTAACCTTTGTTGTATAATGTTATGGTAGGGTGGATGGGGACGACGATAAACGTTAACCTTCGGGCGGCTTCCACACCCTGTGTATAGAGGCGGTGTCAATAAACGTTAACCTTTGACCACCCAACCTTTCTATTGCACATTGCAAATTATAAACCAAGACCAAAGATATAAATTGATTTTTTTTGCATGCATATGTAATGTTGCATTGTTTTGACTACTCACTGAGCCGTGTTGTGTTCTCACCCCTCGACGTCGAATATTTTTAGTTGATGATGCAGGTTATACAGTTGAAGATTTTATGAACGCGTCAGCGTATGGGAATGTAGCAGCTATGGAAGTTGGAGCTGAAGACGATACACACGACTCCTCTTACGAGTGTAACTCGTGTGTATTTGACTAGATATTTTTATAGGTTTCTTTATTGGATTTATAAGACATGTATTTGGTACTTAAATATTTATGTCTCAGTTAAACACAGAATAATTTGCTATTATTTATGGATATCATTTTAGTTCTCAGTTCATTTATTTATAAGACTTCCGCTATTGTGTATTTACTCTGATTATGATGGTGAGTATATGAAGGTTCAGGTAACGCGGGGATAGCCTATTTGAGATCCTGGTTGAACCGTTGGTTATTTAGCGGTTCATCACACCATTCTGAAATGTGTGGAATTGGGGTGTGACAAGGCTAGCCAAGTCCACCCGACGACCTCCCCCTACCTTCTTACGAGAGTAGCGGGCATACTATGTCTCAGCCTCGTTAGAACGAAAGCGGACTGGGTCATGAACCCTGGGTACTTTGGTACGAGCCATACTATCTACAAAAATAAAGAAAACAGATACTGGCTTAGTAAAGATGAAAAACCCGAAAAATTTGACATTATAACGACATAAATTGGTCAAAAGCCTTACTTTTCACCCATACACGTGGGCAGGAGGACTTATAAAGATTTTAAACGATCCTGCAAGACTCATATAGTTGGAAATTTCATCTAAAGAGGTTGAATTTGAAGAAATTTCAAGAAATTCAAAAATCTCGACAAATTAGGGCAAAAATGAGAAATTTCAAGTTTATCGATAACCAACCGATGAAACTCAAATATTTTTTAGGGCATTCTTCCATTGAGTCACCAACAACAAAAGCCCCCAATAAAAATCTAATTTTTACAGTTGGAAAAAGTTTAATTTGAAGAAAATGATATAAACGAGCAAAAAACCTGGTTAAGAAAACCTAAAAACATAAAACCGTAGAGAACATACCTGTAGAAGAGGAGTAGACGTCGAAATGAGAAGCAAAAATCACCAATGGGTTGGAGTTGTCACTGTAGCAACTCAGAGGGACGTGCCGAGTAGGAAAGGAGGAGAAAGAATAAGAAATGGATTCAAAATCGGGATTAAAAACCTATTTTTAGTCCGAGGGTCGGAGAATTCGACCAAAACAACCGACCCCCCCTCCGACCCCTCATCGACCCTCGGCTCTCGGTGATCTGACAGAGAACTAGGGGTCGATCCCAGGGTCGGACATCCATCGACCCCCTCATCGACCCCGGCTCTCGGTAAGAATCAGTGATTCTCAGGGTCGCATAGCTGAGGGTCGGACATCCATCGACCCCCACCATCGATCCTGTAATGAAAAATACAGTATTTTTGACAGAATGATCTGAAAAATTTGAAAATATCATTGATTAGTTGATTTAAATATGAGAATGAATTATATAATGATTGCCTCACGTATTCTATGACTTTCAGGCATCCCCATTACCAGAACAGATAATGGCTGGACGCAGAGTGACCAGACAAAGCCGTAACTCTATCCCACCATCACCACCTGTGGGGGAAGACAGCCAGATACACCCAGAAACATAGGAGAATCCGAATACGGCACCGTCCGTAATTAATGGGCAGACAAATCCTACAAATCTGCCAGCTCCACCTACAGACCTGGCTATAGCCGTAATGAATTTGACCCAACAGCTGCAGCAAATACAACAGGCACAAGCTACTATGCAAGTTGCCATAGGCATGACCTTTCCAGCTGCACAGACGACACCCATGCCAGCAGGATAGGCAAGCACAGTACCAGGGGGAAGTAACACAGTACCCCACGCACCTCAGACTCCCGTTATGCAGGCTCAAGTACAAAACCCTGAAGTAGCTCCAGGTGGATATCAATACCTACCACCTATGTGTGGGGCTTATGTCCTACATCAACTAGACCACTCCAAACTGGTGCAGCGTTTTCTGAAGGTGAAGCCCAAGGAGTATAGTGGTAAGCCAGCTGATCCATTGTGGCCAGCACATTGGATCAATGAGATGGAGAGAAACTTCACAATGATGATAGTGAATGAGGAAGAGAAGGTATTGTGTGCAACATTCATGTTGAAAGACGATGCACACCACTGGTGGAAGTCCACACGGACGTATCTGATGACAAATCACACCCAATTGACTTGGGATATATACAAGGAGGCATTCTTTGAGAAGTATTTTCCTAGGAGTTTCAGAGATTCCATGGAGAAGGAGTTCCTGAGTTTATATCAGGGACAGATGACTGTCGATGCATATCAACAACGTTATGAGGAGCTGTTTTTCTTTGCACCAGTCAGTATGCAAGTGAAGGATACAAAGACCCGAAGGTTCATCATGGGACTTAGGGGAAGCATACGTGAACATGTTCGGGGACTTGAAAAGAAAATCTACAATGAAGCTGTACAAATTGCTCGAGTGATAGAGTCGAGCCAGAAAGAGAGCTACCTTGCTCAAAATAGAGGAATCAAAAGGCCAAATGGAAATTCTTACAACGGAGGGAACACCAAGGTATTCAAATCCTTCCGTACTCAAGGTTTCAATGCTGCAGCCAAGACTACTTCAGTAGCTCAACTGCAACCAAAGCAAAATGGTGAAGGAATAAGATGTTTTAACTGCAATCAAGTAGGGCATGTCGCAAGAGAGTGTACTAAGCCCAAAAAGAAACTACATCAAGGAAGAGTTTACGTTGTTACATCTGAGGATGCTGCCACATCGCCAGATGTGGTCAGAGGTATGACCTGAATCTTGTCATTTTGTATTACATTATGTGAGCATGTAGACTAAATCAAAACAAATCACAGGTATTGTACCTATTAATGGCATTCCCGCCAGAGTAGTCTTTGATTCAGGAGCTACTCATTCTTTTATATCTGTGTCATTTGAAAAGAAGCTAAATCTACCCCTCAAATCCTTTGACTACAAACTGCTTGTACAATCGCCTATGGGATTAGAAGTGGAATTAGAAAAAGGTTATGGACCATGTCCAATTCTTATTGACGAGAAGACTTTGGATGCAACCTTGATCCAACTTGAGATGACAGACTTTGACGTCATCTTGGGAATGGACTGGTTAGCTCAGCATTCTACAAACCTATTATGTGCCGAAAAGAAGCTGACATTTAAAGACAAGGAAAGAGCAGAGTTCAGTTTTGTGGGAACCAAACTTCCCCGTAAACGAAAGTTCATACTCTCTGCATTAAAGGCTAGGAAGTGCCTTGAGAAAGGAGCAGTTGGGTATCTAGTATCTGTGGTCAATCTTACCAAAGAAGCACCACGAATGGAGGATATTGATGTCGTGCATGACTATCCAGATGTATTTCCTGAAGAACTACCAGGACTACCACCCGACCGCGTTACAGAGTTTGTTATAAATCTGATACCCGAAGCTGCACCAGTATCTAAAGCACCTTATCGAATGGCTCTTACTAAACTGAAGGAATTAAAAGTACAACTACAAGAACTTCTGGACAAGGGCTACATCCGACCTAGCATATCACCATGGGAGCGCCAGTATTATTCGTGAAGAAGAAGGATGGTAGTGTTCGATTGTGTATAGACTACCGAGAACTGAATAAATTGACAATCAAGAATCGGTATCCATTGCCTCGGATCGATGACCTGTTCGATCAGTTGCAAGGTGCCAAATGTTCTCCAAGATCAATCTTCGGTCAGGCTACCATCAGTTGAAGATTAAGGACGGTGATATTCCCAAGACAGCATTCAGGACCAGATATGGACATTTTGAATTTTTGGTCATGTCTTTCGGATTGACGAACGCACCAGCAACCTTTATGGAACTTATGAATCGGATATTCTACGATATGTTGGATACGTCGGTTATTGTATTCATCGATGATATATTGGTCTACTCCAAGGACAAGGAAACTCATATTAAAAAGTGTGAGTTTTGGCTAAAGGAAGTCGCTTTTCTGGGCCATGTTGTATCCTCTAAAGGAATTAAAGTGGATCCTAGCAAGATCGAAGCTATTGTGAAGTGGGAAGCACCAAAGAGCGTTGCAAAAATTAGAAGTTTCTTAGGTCTAGCTGCGTATTATCGACGATTTGTGGAAGACTATTCCCGAATTGTCGTACCTCTCACTAGTTTGACTAAGAAGGGCGAAAAGTTTGTTTGGACTGATAAATGCGAGAAAAATTTCAAAACATTAAAGGCCAGATTGATATCTGCTCCAATATTGACCATTCTGATTCCAGGACAGCCATTTATTTTGTACACTGATGCATCAAGATTGGGATTAGGATGTGTACTTATGCAAGGAGAACAAGTAATTGCTTATTCCTCAAGACAATTGAAGACACATGAGAAGAGCTATCCCACTCATGATTTGGAATTAGCGGCAGTAGTACATGCTGTCAAAATATGGAGACATTACTTGTACGGAAAGAAATTTCAGATTAAATCAGATCATAAGAGTCATACTTACCTCTTTAATCAGAAGGAGTTGAATATGAGACAAAGAAGATGGATGGAATTATTGAAAGACTATGATTGTGATATCTAGTATCATCCAGGGAAAGCTAATGTGGTTGCTGACGCACTGAGTAGAAAGGCAATGATGAAATCTCAAGAGGAGATTAGCCCCACTGCTGCACTGTGTGCTACCAGAAAAGTATTCAACTACGGTAATGAACAGTTTGTGATAGATGCACCAGGTGAATCAACCAACCAAGGGTTTATCCATCGGTTTGCAAATATGTTCGCCACATTGAAGATTGTACCCGGTATACTTGATGAAGTGAAAACAGCGATTAAATCGGACCCTTATCTATGAACGGTACAAAAAGACTTTGAAAAATGTAGGACTATTCCTGAGTTCACTTTAGATGATGAAAAGGTACTGAAGTACAAAGGAAGAATATGTGTACCTGAAACAAAAAGTTTGGACATTAGACATCGACTAATGAAGGAAGCCCATACCACCGCCTATTAGAAATTATATTGGTGGAGAGGAATGAAAACAGATATAGCTAAGTTCGTGTCTCAATGCCTAAATTGTCAGAAGGTGAAAGCTGAACGAAAAAGACCAGCAGGACTGTTACAGCCGTTACCAGAACCAACATGAAAATGGGACTGCATCACTATGGACTTCGTCACAGGGTTACCATTGACTCCCCGAGTAGTTGACGCAGTTTGGGTGATTGTAGACCGACTGACGAATATGGCTCGATTTATAGCTATACGACCTCAGTATACACTGGAGAGGTTAGCTAAGTTGTATGTAGATAATATTATCAGATTACACGGTGTACCTGAAAGCATTGTGTCCGACAGAGATCCACGATTTACTTTAAAGTTTTAGGAAGGATTGCAGAAGGCTATGGGTACAACATTGAAGTTCAGTACTGCATTCCATCCTCAGACAGACGAACAATCGGAGCGCACCATTCAGATTCTAGAAGACATGCTCCGAGCCTGTGTAATTTATTTTAAAGGATCATGGGACGAAAAGTTACCACTAATTGAGTTCGCTTATAACAATAGCTATCAGGCTACTATACAGATGTCACCCTATGAAGCACTGTATGGCAGGAAGGGTCGAACTCCTTTGTTTTGGAATAAAGTTGGAGAACGTAGTATTGTTGGACCGGAATTTGTTGAAGAGACATGTCGTGTAGTCGACATTATCAAGGAAAGAGTAAGGACGGCTCGGAATCGTCAGAAGCAATATACAGATACTAGACGCCGAGACCTTGAATTCGTCGTAGGTGATAAGGTATTCCTCAAAGTGTCGCCTATGCGAGGTTTGAAACGGTTCGGACAGAAAGAAAAACTAAGCCCGAGATATGTCGGACCATATGAGATTCTAGCTAAACGTGGGAAAGTGGCTTACCAGTTAGCACTACCACCATCTATGTCAAGTGTGCATGATGTATTTCATATCTCCTTATTGAAGAAGTATGTCAGAGATCCAACGCACGTTTTGACAGTAGTTCTACCTGATTTGATGGATGATTTGACATTTGAAGTAGCACCAACTGAAATCACCAGCCGAAAGGTGCAACGACTACGCAACCTTGACATTTATTATGTTAAGGTCACTTGGAGAAGCAGAGATATAGAAGAAATCACATGGGAATAAGAGAATGTTATGCGAAAGCAATACCCTCATCTATTCAACTCGAAAGGTATGTACAATTTCGAGGACAAAATTTTATAAGCAGGGGGGAGTTGTAAGACCCGTATCAAACTAACCGATCTTACCACCTTGTACCAGGTCTACCTATCATGGTCGAGCCAAATGGACCAAGTGCTTGAAGGAAATAGCGAAACCAGGTATTAAATTGACCCAAAAATAGTAAAATGGAGGGCAGGGTCGAACACCCAGATAGGTAGGGTCGGACCCCCCTCATTAGGAAGTCAGACCCCTGAAATTTTAACTGAGGGTCGGACAATTTAGAACTGAGGGTCGACGGGATCTCCGACCCCCTCATCGACCCCCTCTCTGCCAACAGAAACCGTAAATAGGAAACTTTTTAAATTTCAAGGGGATTCTTTCCTAAACTCAATGGGACTTATTTTGGGAGGTTCTCCTCTATAAATAGGACGTCCCTAAGCCTCTTTCACTCCTTTTGAAACCCTAATTGAAAGTGAGAGAAAGAGAAGAGAAGGAAAAGAGAAGAAAAGTTGGAGAAGAAGACTAAAGTGAAGAATTCAGAGAAACCTCTGAATCTCAGCAAACCTAAAGGTATGGGTATGTTTCCATTAATGATTTAAGACCTTAGAATAGCTTATGAAGAGGGTATAATCTAGGAGAAACCCAAATCATCCGTCCATGGGAGGATTTCAATGAAATCCATGGAGGAAATCATGGTAGGCAAAGTAAGGAAGAAACCTAGAGTTTTAATGTAAGACCCGTATCAAACTAACCCGGTCTTACCACCTTGAACCAGGTTTATCCATCATGGTTGAACAAAATGGATCAAGTGCGTGAAGGAGATTATGATCCCAGGTATTAATCTGTCTCAAAAACACTCAAAATAAGGGGAGGGTCGCATACCCAGCAAGGGAGGGTCGGACCCCCCCAGTATAAAGTCAGACCCCCAGTTTTACACAGGGGGGTCGAACATCTTAAGGACCAGGGGTCGACGGGATCTCCGACCCCCCCTATCGACCCCCGGTAGTCGGTAAAAACAGCTCGAACAAAAAATTAGGAAACTTTCCTAATTTCAATGGGATTCCTTCCTAATCTCAATGGGACTTATTTTAGGAGTTTCTACTCTATAAATAGGACGTCCCTAAGCCTCTTTCACTCCTTTTAGAACCCTAATTGGATTGAGAGAAAGAGAAGGAGAAGAGAAGAGAAGAGAAAGAAAGTAGAGAAGAAGATCAAGGAGAAGGCTTCAGAGAAACAAGCCTAATTCTCAGGTATGGATACCAACTCCATGTAATTCTACAGACCTTAGAATAGATAGAGAAGAGGGAATGATCTAAGAGGAACCCAAATCATCCACCCATGGTTAGGTTTTCATGGAAAACCATGGGAAAATCATGAAAGCCATATAGGTGAATGAACCACGGTTCTAGGCCATAGAACATGTGTGGAATGGACTATAGAAGCAAGCCATAGGACCCAAACACGAAGAATGGAATGAAGGAAGAAAAATTGACAAAACCCACAGGGGGTCGCATGGGGGGTCGATGGCCAATCGACCCTATCAGACCCTGAACATCGACCCCCAGTGTTCGGGAAGTCCAGAATAGGGGTGGTCGCACCCAGGGTCGATCAAAACTCCGACCCTAGCATCGACCCCCAGTTAGCAGCATGCTTTTTAAAGTCTGAATTAATTCTAATTAAATTCTATCGACTTGGTTAGGTTTTCTAGTGATATAATATCGATATATAGTTGATTCTTAAAGCTTGAAAGAGGACCTACGATCAAGTAAAGGTGAGGGAACAAGACCTAAACTAATTGGTTAATAATAAACTATTTTATTCGAGTCCAATGCCATGATTGATTCTATGCGTGTATGCTTGTTATGTGCATTCAACATATCATCCAATATTTCTATTATTACTGTTCATGCATATTTAATTATTGTTTATAACATTATGATGATGATGATGATAGGAATAGGCATGTGGATGTATGTGAATGGTTGATGTGCTTGATGCGAGCGAGTATCAGGGGGAGGACGTGACACTGTGGGTCATCCTGGTCACCAGGCTCTAGCTCTATCTCTAACTCAAGTCTTGTACACTAAATAACGTCGTATCGCCATTACCTTAGCGAAACTAATACGTCGTAGGGTATCAGGGGGGGACGTGATACTGTGGTTCATCCTGGTCACCAGACCCTAGCTCTATCTCTATGGACGTATTGAGGGATGCTGGGGTAAGGCCTTGGATACACTGTTTGGCATTAGGATTGGTTAGTTGCGAGCCCAGTTTGTAGGCCCTCGCCAGCAGGGGCTTACGTGTTGGTATGACACTGTACCGCAATAAATGTTTACCTTTGTTGTACAATATTCATGAATTAGGTGCATCTGATTCGGCAATAAACGTTACCTTTGGGCAGCTTCACACACTCGTGTATAGAGGAGGGGTCAATAAACGTGACCTTTGGCCACTTATCCTTTCTATAGCACATTGCAAACTTATTTACCAGACCAAAGATATGAATTGAATGCATGAATATGTTTGTTGCATTGTTTTGTTTGCTCACTGAGCCATGATGTGTGCTCACCCTCTCGACGTCGAATATTTTTAGTTGATGATGCAGGTACCACAGTTGCTGATTATATAAATGATTCGATGTATGCGCGCGTTGCTGCAATGGAGACTGAAGACTTAGAGGATACGCATGACCCTTCAAGCGAATGCAACTCATGCATGTTCCATTAGGATTTTATTGGATTTATAAAAGATGTAATTGATATTTTATTTAGTTATGTCTCAGTTGATTCAACAATAATTTGATATTTTAATTATGGTTATTACATTTAGAGTGCTCAGTTCATTTATTATAAGACTCCCGCTATTGTGTATTTATTCTGATTATGGTTGTGGATGTGCGTGGTTTTGTTTCCAATGGATACCGCCTAATAGATATCCTGGTTGAACCGTTGGTTTATAGCGGTTCATCACACCGTTCTGAATGGTGTAGAATTTGGGGTGTGACATTTAAGCCATAGAACAAGCATAGAATGGATTGTGGAAGTAAGCCATAGGACCCAAACAAGAAAGAAGGGACTGTAGAATGATATTCTCGACTCAAACCACGGGGGGTCGCACATGGGGTTGATTGGGAATCGACCCTACCAGACCATAGGATCGACCCCCAGCATTTGAGGAGTCCAGGGATGGGGTGATCGCACCCAGGGTCGATGGAACATCCGACCCTGGCATCGACCCTACCCTGGGGGTCGCAGTAAATTGCTACCCTACCTGCGACCCACCCTGCGACCCTCGCTTAATAGCAAGCCTAAAATTATCGGAATGACTTTTAACTAAAATCTATCGACTTGTTAGGTTTTCCTATTGATATAAAAGTGATTTTTAAAGCTTGAAAGAGGATCTACACTCAGGCAAAGGTGAGGGAACAAGACCTAAACTAATTGGCTAATAATAAACTGTTTTATTTTTTGAGTCAAATGCCATGACTGATTCTATACGTGTATGCTTGTAATGTGCATTCAACATGTCATCCAATATTTCTATTATTACTGTTCATGCATATTTACTTCATTGTTTATAACATGATGATGATGATGATGATAAGAATAGGCATGTGAATGTTTGTGTTTGGTTAGTGTACTTGATGCAGATAGGGGATGGTATCAACTGGTACTTCAATGCCGTTTTCATTGGATATATTGTGCCATAGCTCTATACAAGTCTTGTCCACTGACATCGTCGTATCGCCATTACCTTAGCAGAGCTATTACGTCATAGGGTATCAGGGGAGGTGGTCTCGAACCGTGTAGTGTTCGACTCTGCCGGGGGGCCTTAGCTCTATCTCTATGGATATATTGAGGGATGCTGGGGTGAGGCCTTGGATACACTAATTGACATTAGGATTGGTTAGTTGCGAGCCCAGTTTGCAAGCCCTCGCCAACAGGGGCTTACGTGTTGGTATGAGGGAACCGGTACTACCATGCCATTTTCGTGTGGGTATATTGTGTCATATTGGGTGCATGTGGGGTCGACAGTGCCATTTTCATTGGGCGGTTTCACACACTCGTGTATAGAGGTGAGGTGGCCACCGAACCTTTCTATAGCACATTGCAAACTTATATACCAGACTACAGATATGAATTGAATGCATGCATATGTATGTTGCATTGTTTTGTTTGCTCACTGAGCCGTGATGTATGATCACCCTTTCGACGTCAAATATTTTTAGTTGATGATGCAGGTACGACTGTGGAAGACTATATGAATGCTTCTGTGTACAGGCACGTTGCTGTGATGGAGGCTGAAGACATAGTGGAGACGCATGACTCCTCATGCGAGTGCAACTCTTGTATTTTCGATTAAATTTTATTTAAACTATTAAGGAAATGTAATTTGATATTTTATTTACTTATGTCTCGGTTGATACAACATAATTTGATATTTTATTTATGATTATCATAGTTAGATTCCTTAGTTCATTTAATAATAAAACTTCCTCTATTGTGTATTTATTCTGATTATGGTTGTGGAGGTGTATGGTTTAGTTTACAAGGACACAACCTATTAGAGGTCCTGGTTGAACCATTGGTTTATTAGCGGTTCATCACACCGTTCTGAATAGTGCAGAATTGGGGTGTGACAGATATCAACCTTGCTTTTAGAGTTTGGAAATATTCTTCACACTTGTCAGTCCAATTAAACTCTTCTCCCTTCCTGGTTAACTTGGTAAGAGGTTTTGCGATCTTAGAGTGGTCCTCCATAAATCGTCTGTAATAACCAGCTAAACCCAAGAAACTTCTGATCTTTGCAATATTCTTAGGCGCTTTTCACCTTACGATTGCGTCTATCTTACTGGGGTCGACTTTAATCCCTTTCTATGATGCTACATGATCCAAGAAGATCACTTTGTTTATTCAAGTCTCATATTTCTTGGACTTAGCATAAAACTTCTCCATTCTCAGCTGTTGTGAAGCTGTTCTAAGATCCGTTGTATGAGTTGCTTCATTCTTGGAATAAACCAAAATATCATCTATGAAAACTATGATCGACGTGTCCAACATGTCATGAAACACCCAGTTTATTAGCTTCATAAAAGATGTAAGGGCATTGGTTAATCCAAACGCCATAATCGGGAACTTATAATGCCCAATCCCGATTCTAAAAGCTGTATTCGAGATATCACTGTCCAAATTCTTCATTTGATGATACTCCATCCAAGGTCAATCTTAGAAAATACCTTTGCTCCTTGCAACTGTTTAATAAGTCATCGATCTGAGGTAATAGATATCGATTCTTAATCGTGAGCTTGTTTAGTTTCTGGTAGTCTATACATAATCTGACACTACCGTCCCTTCTTCTTCATTAATTGCATTGGCGCTCCCCGTGATGCAATACTTAGCCGATTAGAACCCTTGTCTAATAACTCCCGTAGTTGAGTCCCAATCCCTTCAACTCCATAGGAGCTACTCTATAGGTACCTTTGGCACAGGTATTGTCCTTGGTAACAAGTCGATGATGAACTCGGTCGCACGATCAGATGGTAACCCAGGTAAGTCTCCTGGAAACACATCAGGAAATTTACGCATCACATCAATATCTTCTATCTGTGGTGCTTCTCTGGTAATGTATATCACAGATACCATATATCCAACTCATTTTTCTTCAAAGCATCTCTTCGCTTTTAGCATAGAGAGGATCAGCTTTCACTTCTTAGGCAACATGCTTCCAATAAAACTAAATTATATGCCATCTTTATTCTTGAATGATAACCTTTTCTATGCACATAACAACTTTGTAGAGTGTTGAGACAACTAGTCTATCCCCAAGATGATGTCAAAGTCTGTCATTTCAAGTCGAATTAGGTTACATCCAACTTCTGTCCATCCATACAATTCGGACAATGCTCATAACACTCATCTAATGCAACATTTAATCCAAAAGGACTTGAACTGGTTTAAAGGTCTTAAGAGCTTGTCTAGTTTCTTCATCTCTTAGTTTTTCAAAGACTATCGCTAATAATCTCATATATTGAAAAACTCATTAGCTTATATTTCTTTTATCCTTGTTGTTCTATCCCGATCTCTCTTTTATATACCTCGAAAAATATCTTGTGATTGTTACTTCATATCCTAAGTCTATCTCTAGGCATTAGGGTATATGCTTATAAATTCATTAATTCAGTCAAACTCTTTTGGTCTTTTCTTAATCATCTCACTCGACATTGGGCATAACTCAATAATCATTGTACTAATCTGAATACTATTAATGCCATAATTTTTTACTTTATCCTTGTATCCACTCTTAGATTTGCCTTTAGAAACCTTTTACCTTATCAAAATTCATACCGATATAGCCATCTTTAATTCTACTTGAGTGCTATTTATTTCTTTACTGGCTACTCTTAATAGTTCTTACTTTTTGCTCATACACTCTTTTATAGACATGACTCATATCCATCCATTCAGAAATCTCGAAACAGATCCTCCATTACTTCATCTGAGGTTCCTTGGCTATAGAATCTAATATGAATTTAATCATCTTACTTCCCATAATTCCTTATTCACTAAACATCTTATCAATGGATGTCGAGAAATATAAGAATCAAAATATTTATCCAAAAGCAATTCATTTTCTTCTTTCGAATTCAGGGTAATGACGAACACTTGCTTTATCTAATAAACTTAGGTTTAAAGGATCAGGAGTAAATCTATGGTAATTCAACCGACATCAAAAGATCGTCAAGTTGCATGGTGGTCCAAATATATGAAAATAGAGGTTTTACAGTTCTTAACCTCATGATTACAGGTTCTATCGAGTATATAATGCCATTGGACAAGGCACTACAGGAATAAATCTAGAGAAAGTTTTCGTATATCAGTAAATCCGGTATAAATCAAAAGATGTACGCTCAACATGATTAAACATTTAACTGTTCATTCATTTCATATCTCTGTTCATGGTGTCGATCATGAGAGTGGTTCAGATTGGTATAATCAGGACTAATACTAAAGAAATAATATTTATAACTCCAATTGACAGGTTGAATCAAGAAGGTATCCTGTCAAGACACGAGAATTTAAAATCTGGTATGTGCATCCTCTATAATCATAAGAGTAAATCAATAATGCACCACATCCTATATAAACCCATCTAGTTATATGGCCACAATAGATTTGATTTTTTACTGAAAACGTTGGAGGCTTCATCTTCAGAAAATATTCCTCAACCCTGATCAGATCATTCTGCCATGATGCAGCTATCCCATATATCAGTGGCTGATAAGGATAACCACCTTGATACCCTGCTTGTTGTGCACCAAGCTTCTACACTGGGGTGTGCATTATTGGGACTTGCTATATGGTAGGTACTGTGTTATAGCTAACAGGTGCTGGAGGTACAATGTTGCTACCAATTGGTACTATACATGGTCTGACCCGGAGGTGTTGGTGTAGCCTTGACAACTTGGATAGTGCTTCACATAGCAACTTGCATAGTCGGTCACATCTGTTGTTGCTCTTGTATTTTGTCAGGCCATGTTTTATTACAACCATGGCTAAGACACTTGGTAGTCCAGGTAGATTGGCTGGAGTGACCTGGTTGTTCACTCTTTTGATTTGCTACAATCTGATTATCATTATTTAGCATTTGCTCAGATGAGTTTTCACTATCCGTTCTTGACCCAGATAGTGGTGGGGTCAAGTTGCAACCTCTTCTTAATGCTCAACGGACAATGGATCAGCTTGTGGTGAATCTCACTCTGAGTCTCCATCTCACCTAGGAGTATAGCTTTATCTTCTTGTAGTTACTCTTAATTTTTGGTGTATAGCTATTGTTCTCCTATCTCTGTTGCATTCAGCCTGAGATCTTTCCCTTTACCTTTGTAGGGATTTAGGCGTTACTAGCCATTTTCCTTCTTTCCCAATCATACATCGAGTTTCACATCTTGTGAGTATCAACTCGGTATTCTAATTTTTCTGCTTGACAGATGCATCTTTCTTGTTACTGTACTATATCATTTGTATACTCAGGCAACTATCCGACTTATAAATCATACCATATGTTATTTAATTATCGGGATACATTTAAATTCTCTTTTTCTTCTGTCTATATATATATATATATATGGTTCCACATTTTATATGTACATTATTGTCTTGTTTAAGTTCTGTCTCAACCAACATAGGTGCTTATGGGGTGTTTTTATTAAAGCTTTTAATTTATCCTAACTCAGTTCATAGACACAATCGTGAATGTATATAGGTTTGATGGGCAAGGCCTGAGAGCTCTGATACCAAATTGTCACACCCCAATTCTGCACCAACCAGAATAGTGTGATGAACCGTCAATAAACCAATGGTTCAATCAGGATCTCGAATAGGCTATCCCTACCATGTTAAACCAAAACACATTCCATATTAATCAGAGATATTAAAGTAAATAGCAAAAGTCTTATAGATAATGAACTGAGGTCTAGTCATGATAAATAATTAATATTCTATTTATCTCTAATTAATCAAAACATAGTTTAATACATATTACAAATATCCAAATACAAAAGTTAAACACTAAACGTATCCATAGTTGAAACGCTCGCTTAACGAATCACAATAATCCTCCACAGCTTGCTCCATAGCCGCCACCTATTCATATTTTGGCATGTCGACATAATCTTCAATCGTGATACCTGCAACATCAGAAACTAAAAAGAATTACGTACGCAAGGGTCAGCTCTCCAACTTGAGTTCAGTGAGTAAACAAAATAATGCAACAAACATATGCATGCATTCAATTCATATCTTTGGTCTGGTTCATAAGTTTGCAAAGAGCAATAGAAAGGATAGGTGGCTGCCGCACCTCTATACACGAGTGTGTGAAGCCACCCAATGGATCAAACACCATTGTCATCCCACATGCACCCACCATGGAATAGGGATAGAGCTAAAGTGCTTAGGACCGCACCGCATCACACTTCCCCTGATGCCCTACCCATACCAACACATAAGCCCCTATTGGTGAGGGCTTATAAACTGGGCTCGCAACTAACCAATCCTAATGTCAAATAGTATATCTAAGGCCTCACCCCAGCACCCCTCAATACGTCCATAGAGAAAAAGCTAAGACCCCCCGACAGAGTCAGAGACTACACGGTCCGAGACCACCTCCCCTGATGCCCTACGACGTAATAGTTCTGCTAAGGTAATGGCGATACGACAATGTCAGTGGACAAGACTTGAGTAGAGATAGAGCTAGAGTCTGGTGATCAGGATGAACCATAGTGTCACGTCCTCCCCCTGATGCTCTACTCGCATCAAATACATTAACCACACACATACATTCACATGCCTATTCCTAGCATCATCATCATCATCATGTTATAAATAAATGGAATTAAATATGCATGAACATTACTAGCAGGAATATTGGATGACATATGAAATGCACAATACACGCATACAAGTATAGAATCATTCATGACATTGGACTCAATAAACAAAAACAGTTTATTATTAACCAATTAATTTAGGTCTTGTTCCCTCACCTTTGATTGATAGTAGATTCTCATTCAAGCTTTATGAATCACTTTTAAATCACTTGAAAAACCTAACAAGTTGATAGATTTTAATTAAAATTAATTCCCATGTGTTTAGACTAACAAAAACTGAGGGGTCGCAGGTGGGGTAGCACCTGGGGTCTCAGTTTCTGTGACCAAAGGATGTAGGGTCGCAGGGTAGGGTAGCACCTGGGGTCTCAGTTTCTGTGACCCCAGGGTGTAGGGTCGCAGGTAGGGTCGGACATACTGTGACCCTACGTGCGACCACACCCTCCCTGGAAACTTCCCGAGGGCATGTGGTCGGACGTGTGGGTTTCGTGGGGTCGGACATCATGCGACCCTACGTGCGACCACACGTGTCATGGTCGACCTTTCACTCTTAAGTCCATTCCTTCATGTTTGAATCCTTTGGTTTATCTTCATGGTCCTTCCTATGATTGTTCTATGGCTCAAAACTATAATTTTATACATTATCCATTGTCCACAATGATTTTCTCCATGAATTCTTTTGGAATTTATCCATGGATGGATGATTTGGGTTTCTCCTAATCCTATCTTCTTCATGAACTATTCTAGGCTCTTAAATAAATCATGGGAATTAGGTTCATACCTTAGGTTTGCTGAAGATTCAGAATTTTCTCTGAATTTCCTCCTCCTTAGTCTTCTTCTTCAATTCTCCTTCTCTTCCTTCTCTTCTCTTTCTCTCTCTTTCAATTAGAGTTCTAAAGGAGTGAAAGAGGCTAAGAGACGTCCTATTTATAGAGGAAAATCCTCCATAATAAGTCCCAAGGAGTTTAGGAAAGAACCCCCTTCGGATTAGGAAGGTTTCCTAAATTCGGTTTCTGGTTGTTTCCGTGGGTCGCAGGTGAGGTCGCAGAATCCGTGACCCTACATTTTTAAAATGTGTGACCCCACGACCAAAAGTCATGGGTTGGACTCTTTTGAGGTGGGGTCGGTCACACCTGTTTAGGCATGCCACCACACACTCATATTTGACTGTTTTTGAGTTATATTTCATACCTGGTCTTGTGGTTTCTTCACGCACTTGATCCACTTGGCTCGACCATGATAGGTGGACCTGATACAAGGTGGTAAAATCGATTAGTTCGATACATGTCTTACAAATACTGTTCGTGAAAAAAAAGGACGGTAGCATTCGATTGTGTATAGACTATCAGGAATTGGATAAGCTTACAATCAAGAATCGGTACCCGTTGCCTTGGATCGATGACTTATTCAATCAGTTGCAAGGTGTCAAAGTGTTCTCTAAAATTGACCTTCGGTCAGGATACCATCAGTTGAAGATTAAGGAAGGTGATATTTCGAAGACAGCATTCAGAACCAGATATGGACATTATGAATTTTTAGTCATGTCTTTTGGATTGAGTAATGCACCTGCAACTTTTATGGAATTTATGAATCGGGTATTGCACGATATGTTGGATATGTCAGTCATCATATTCATTGACGACATACTAGTCTACTCCAAGGATAAAGAAACTCATATCACAAATCTAAAAGACACTTTACAGCGACTAAGAAAAGAAAAGCTTTATGCAAAATTTACTAAGTGTGAGTTCTCGCTGAATGAAGTCGCTTTCTTAGGCCATGTTGTATCCACTAAAGGAATTTAAGTGGATCCTAGTAAGATTGAAGCCATCGTAAAATGGAAAGCACCTAAGAATGTTGCCGAAATCAAAAGGTTCTTAGGTTTAGCTGGGTACTATCGACGATTTGTGAAAGATTACTCTAGAATCACCGTATCTCTCACCAGTTTGACAAAGAAAGGAGAAAAATTTGTTTGGACCGACAAATGTGAAGAGTGTTTCCAAACATTGAAGGCTAGATTGATATCAGCTTTCATCTTGACTATTTCGATCCCAGGACAACCATTTACCTTGTACACCGATGCATTTGGATTAGGTTTGGGATGTGTGCTTATGCAAGGAGAACAAGTAATTGCATATGCCTCAAGATAACTGAAGACAATGAGAAGAACTATCCCACTCATGACTTGGAATTAGCAGTGGTGGTACATGCTGTCAAGATATAGAGACATTAATTAATGAATATGAACTCTAACTTAGAATTCATAAATTAATTAGGCTTCCAAGTGGTCCAAAAGTGATTTACAAAGCTTGGAAGAGGAACAACCAACGATCAAAGGTGAGGGAACAAGACCTAAACTAATCGGATGATAACAAACTGTTTTATTTTTATTGAGTCTAATGCCATGATTGATTCTATGCTTGTATGCCTGTAATGTGCATCTCACATGTCATCCAATATTCCTTCTATTACTGTTCATGCATATTTAATTTCGTTTATTTATAACATGATGATGATGATGATGCTAGGAATAGGCATGTGAATGTATGTGTATGATTGGTGTGTTGGATGCGAGAAGAGCATCAGGACTTGCATAGTGGTCTTAGCTCTATCTCTATAGAAGTATTGAGGGATGTTGGGGTGAGACCTTGGATACACTGTATGGCATTAGGATTGGTTAATTGCGAGCTTAGTTTGTAAGCCATCGCCAATAGGGAATTACGTATTGGTATGGGTAGGATATCAGGGGAAGTGTTGGCAGTGTTTGATCTGGACACTTTAGCTCTATCTCTATTCCATGGTGGGTGCATGTGGGACAACAATGGTGTTTGATCCATTGGGTGAATTCACACACTCATGTATAAAGGTGTGGCGACTACCAAACATTTCTATAGCATATTACAAACTTAAAAATCAGAACAAATATATGAATTGAATGCATGCATATGTTTGTTGTATTGTTTTGTTTGCTCACTGAGCCATGATGTGTCCTCACCCTTTCAATGTCGAATATTTTTAGTTCTTGATGCAGGTCCTACTGTTGAAGAATATATGAATGCGCCGACGTATGGACACATTGCTACGATGGACGTAGAAGCTGAAGAAGATGCGCATGATTCGTCGTGCCAGTGCAACTCATATGTTTTTTTATTAGCTTAGTTGTTTAACTATTGAGATATGTAATTGATTATTTTATTTTACTTTATGTCTTCAGGTACATTATAGATATTGGATACTTAATTATGCTATCACTGTCAGATTCTCAGTTCATTAGTATTACAGACTTCCGCTATCGTTTATTTACTCTGAATTTGCTTGTGGGATGTATCTGGTTTAATCGAATGGGCACGGCCTATACGAGATCTAGTTGAACCGTTGGTCTATGGACGGTTCATCACACCATTGTGGTTGGTTTAGAATTAGGGTGTGACAGTTTGCCCTAAAAATTAGGTACGACATAGTTCGAAATCTGTGATGATGTTCTTTAAGCTTCTAGGGTTCCCTTTCCCTTTCTGTTCTTTCCATTTTTGTTCTTCCTTTATCTACTTTATTCTTTATTTGTTATGTTCTGTTCTGTTCTTTATTGTTTTGTTATGTTCTTTTAGGTTTCTAGGGTTGCCTATCCTTATTGTTCTGTTCTCTTCATTTTTGTTCTTTCTTTATCTGTTTTGCTCTTTATTTGTTCTGTTCTGTTCTTTACTTGTTCTGTTCTATTCTTTTAGGTTTCTAAGGTTGCCTATCCCTTTCTATTCTTTCCATTTGTATTTTTCGTTTATCTATTCTGTTCTATTCTGTAATTTTAGGTTTCTAGGGTTGCCTATCCCTATTGTTCTGTTCTTTAGGTTTACCAGGGTTGCCTATCCTTATTTGTTCAGTTCTTTCCTTTTAAGGTTTCTTACCCTATTCATTATGTTATTTCTAATTTTTAAGATCTCCTACCCTAATTATTGTTCTTTTTAAATTTTAGGGTTTTCTTCCCTAATTATTATGTTCTTTCCAATTTTTCACTCTAAACATGACAATTGCAAGCAGATCAAATATGACAATAACAAACAGATTAAATATGGAAGCATACATAAATATAACAGTGTAAACAATCCAAACATAGCAATGTGCTCAAATGTAGCAATGTAAACAATCAAAATATGGCAAGCATGTGAGTGTATGTAGCCAAACATAGCAGTGAACATGTAAAACAGACAGATATGGCAATGAGCAATCCTAACATGGCAGTGTGGTTAGTCCAAACATCGCAGTGTATGCATGTGAGCATCCAAAATATAGCATGTGAATAATATAGCATCAAATATGACATGTGAGTAGTCTATTACAACATTTGAGAGCATTCCAAATATAGCAGTAGGCATGTGAGAGCATTAATCAAGCATCGATCATCAACAATGTGACCAAGATCATATTTGATTGACTACTAAAACTTGATGTAATCGATCATCATCAATGTGATCAAGATCATATTTGATCGATGGATCAGATTAATTCAACATATTCATGAGATCAATCCAACCGTTCACATTCATCTAAAATCATATCTAATGGTCATATTAAAATTCACATTAAAAATTCCACATCAATGGCCCATATTAATCATCTTAAATTTCAAGCCAATGGGATCAATTTGGGATCAATTTCATAAAAATTCCAAGCACATTCGGATCAATTTTGATCACATGAAATTTCAACATATTCGGATCAATTTTAATCACATGAAATTCAAGCATTATTCAAATTAATTTTAACTCATGAAATTCCAAACACCCTCAGATCAATTTTAACTCACGAAATTTCAAACACACTTGGATCAATTTTACCCACATGAAACTCCAACACATGGCTAGACAATTGTATGCTCGAGTTCTCGATGGTGTGGGAGATTGTTGTTGGGAATAGGAGAGTACTATGGCTAAACTGATGACCAAGGCTAGGATGGATCAGTGGATCAGCAAGGTTGTGGTGTCGATGGGAGTGTGATCTACAGGTGGGGATGTAGGGTTTTGGGCAAGTGCAAAGTGATGATGAGTTGAGGTTGGTAATGGTAGAAGGCCACGGGTACAACGGGTTTGTATTATTTGTAGTGGATTGAACATGGAAAGATAGGTGTAGAAGTTATATGGAGATGGTGTGTTTGCTGTGACATGGTGGTGACAGGTTTGTAAAAAATGGTAAACAATAGTGACGAGTGGAGCAGATCCAATGTAGGAGGTGGGCTAGGTGATTCTCGGCCATGGTTGCATGGGGGGTGAAGGCATCATGTTCGGTGGGGGCTGGTCCAATACAGGTGGCTAGGTATGGAGTAAGTTTCGGTGGGAGTTGGGTAATACAACCGGTGTATGTGGAGCATATAACAGTGGGATAGCATGGCAGGTGGTTTTGATTGGTTGGTGGAGCAAGAGGTATAGTGGTGACAATGAAAGATTAAGAATGGAGGTGGCCTACGGCATGGTTGAATTGCAGAGTTTGTCGCACCGCTGGAGTCAATGGGGTGATGCAGTTTGATCGATGGTGGCCGGGTTGCTGCAATGCCTGCGACAATGTCTGTAGCAGGAATGGTGATGGCGAATGGAGACCGGTAGAGCAAGTGATAAAATAAACAAACAAAAACAAACCAGAGAACTTACTTACCTGAATCACAGAGGATTCTCTGCTCCTCTTTCTCTCTTCTTCTGCTGCGTCTCCCTCTCTCTCTCTCTCTCTCTCTCTCTCTCTCTCTCTCTGTATCTTTTCTCCCCAATTCCTCGATCTCTCTCTTCTCTCAATCTCCACCGCTCTCTCCCCCTCTCTCTATCTCCCCGATCCCCCCTTCTTCTTCCTCTCTCCTTATTTATTTTTTTTAACTTCTTTCCTTCCTCTCTCTCTCTCAATCTATTCGTCTCTCTTCCTCTTTCCTTTTTCTCCTTTTCTTCTTTCCTTCCTCTCTCTCCCTCTTTCCTTTTTTTCCTTTTCTTCTTTCCATCTCTCTCTCCATCTATCTGTCTCTCTTCACCTCTTTCCTTTTTCTTATCTTCTTTCCATCTTCTCTCTCTCCATCTGTTCGTCTCTCTCTCAATTTCCTTTTCTTTTCTTCTTTCCATATTCTCTCTCTCCATCTGTCCGTCTCTCTTCACCTCTTTCCTTTTTCTTTTCTTCTTTCCATCTTTGTCAAAAACCGAATCTAGCTGGTTCCTATATCTCTCATTTTCTTTCCTTAAAACCGAGCTAGCTGGTTCCTTCCCTTCTAAACCTCACAGCCATCATACACACTCATCCCATGTAACCTATAATACACATAATAAATACTAAAATATATAGTTACATATAAGGTAATATTTAAGACATAATATCTAATATAGTACAAAAGAAGTATAATATATATCACAATATATAATGTACACATGCACAGATACACAAACTGAACTGACTTAGTCTGGACTGGTCTAAGCTAGGCTGGGCTAAGTTGGACTAAGTTGGGTTGAGCTAGGTTGGGCTAAAATTGGTTTTTCTCTCTATCATTTCATAAGACATTTCCGCTGCCATTCCGCATGAAATTTTTCGATAGCCTCTACCCCAAATTTTCCATGTTCACTTTGTAGGACACTAAAAATGAGAAATACTGGAGCTTGAATCACCTCATTTGGAAGTAAAATGGTGAACTTATGAATTTTTAAAGTTTAAACAGGCCAATTTACGATAACTTGGCTAACGACTCCGCATAGGATCCTTCAGAGACCTTTGTCTAAAATCCTTCACGTCCACTTTGTAGAACACTAAAAATGAAACATAATGAAACTGGAATCAACTGATTTGGATGTGGAGTGACTAAAATATGAATTTTCAAAGATTAAATGACCGTTTTAGCATGTAATTTTGCATGGACTCTTTGGAAATCTCTGTCTCAAATTTTTCATGTCCACTTTGCAGAACACCAAAAATGAAGAATAATGGCTCTTGAATCATCTGAATCTGGCATAGGACGGCCACGAGATGAAGAATTAAAATTCTATCGATAATTCTGCATGAAAGCTTGTATGGGGCCCACCAGTGGCCTCTACCAGGGATTCTTCACGTCCACTTTGAAAATGATTGAAAATAAGGAATATTGGTACTTAAACCATATGATTCAGATGTCGGATGATCAAGATATGGTGATTTCAAATTCGATCAATCCAACTTACGATAATTTGTATGAAAGCCCTTGGGATTATTTATGATAATTTCAGAAACCTCCATTGTATGTATCATCCGACTAAAATGATCATATCTTCTTCATTTGATATCAGAATTGAGAAATTCTAGTCTCATTTCGAAGATAAATCCATGACCTTGCTCTGGGGACACCGAAACAGCTTCGAAGTCACAGCTAAAAATCCAAGCTTTTACTCATCTATCTTCCTTTGTTGTCCACACATCAATAGGACTTTGTTCAGCTGAGATGGCAAAAATGGGGTGCTTACAACACCACATTTGCAAAGGTTTAAATTTAAAGCCAGATAATCAGGATAAGCTTTCCACAAAAGGATTGGTTCTTTAGGGGGACTTTAAAGTCAAAATCAAATGCCACACCTTTTTTGGAAGGGAAATAACCTTAATTTTCAATTGGGTGACGGTCTGTTAATAAGAGGCTCCAAGGCAGTATGCAGATTTAATAGAGAAAGATCCAGTTAAAGTTGGTCCCCAACAAAGGATCGAATCCTTTCTCACAACTTAAAGGGATTTTGAGTGCAGTTCTTAGAGAGAGGCCTTACTGGTGGGTCATGGTCCAAAGGACGAAATAAGAGGAAGGATGAGTCCACTTGAGAGCCCAGACCAAGAGGCGAACAGTCTGAGCAAAGCCAGGCTTGGAATAAGGTAGTATGTTGCTCGGCCATACTTGGGTCATTTAAAGACCTGGACTGAGGAGAGATGGAGTGGACTACAGGATGGGAATCTAGGATCGAAACCATTGGAGGCATCGCTATTGATGGAACAATCTGGACTTGGTAACCTTATACTTTTTCCACAAGGATAGGCAGTGTTAGATTCATGTTGTGTGAGCTTGATCAATTACCTAACCAGTTGTTAAGTGGGAGTTCAATTATTAGTTTGACCGGTTCAGGTTTGGTTCGTCACTAGTTAAAGACTATTAATCCGGTCCACTGTGGGAATGGTTCTGGGTTAGGGATAGTATTATAAATACAATGGTTAGGGTCCCCGTAGCCATTGGTTTTATCTCTCTGTTGCTCCCATACGCACAGAGGAAAAAGGGATCCCAACGAGGTTGTGGAAGACTCTAATCGAAGCATTCAAGCTACAAGAAACGGTCGAAAATCAATCTACAGTAAATGGTATGTGTTCTATCATCTCTTTTAATGCCCATTGTATTCTAGTTATCTGTGTGGTGGTTTCGTTAGGGTTCATGAAAAATCCCATGGAAAAACCCCTAATTTGTATTAAAAATTCTAACAATTGGTATCAGAGCCACCCACACAGAGCTAGGATCGTAGGTAATGGACAGTTAAGATGGTAGGAATGACTGAATTGAAAAAGAGAGAAATTTTTCTCCATAATTTTTCCCCACAAAGTTTAAAATCCTTCGAAATTTTTTTGACCGATGAAATTCAAAATAAATTATACCAAATTATAGTACACTGGAAAACGAATCGATCGACACAAAGTTGGTAGCCGGAGGTGGCCGAACACGCCCTCACGCGCCTCCTAAAAAAGCGCGTGAGATCCACGCGTCGACTGTTTGAAAATTTAAAAAAAATAATAATTTTGACGACGCCGAGTCGTCGTCGGGTCGACTCGGCGCCGAATCGTAAACCTAAACGGTTTGCTGGGTTGACTCGGGCCGAGTCTACCCAGCCCAGGCCCGCCAGGCCCAGACCACCCAGGTCCAGTCTAGACTAGGCAAACCCAGCCCAGGCCAAAGCCAGCTCGGCCAATTAGAACCAACCTAGGGCTGACCCGTGAGGCTGGCCCGACCCGAAACCCTAATGCTCGATCCATTTGTCCAACCCGAAAACCCGAATGGAACCCGATAACCTGATCCGGATGGGTGGCCCGATGACCCGACCCGAATGACCCAGGAAACCCAAATTTTTTACCCGAATACCTGATTGGTTGAACCGAAAAGACTGGTTTGGTCTGGTCAGACTTATCGGTTTGGTTTCGATCGCGGTTCGTCCCGGTCCAGACTTCTAAGGCCTGTTTGCCTTGCAGCTTTTTGACTGCGTTCATAATCCGACTTTAAACTAGATTTATGGGAGCTAGGAAGGTCGGATTGACCTGCGGTTTGTTCCGTTCGACTTGGTTTTCAATGCTCTTCAATCTGGAATATATATTGTTACATTTTGATACATTGGAAATAGTATTTTTCCAAGTTAATGCTCTTTTAGAGCTCGATTTGCAGTGTTTCTGTTGGTTTTTCTCAATATTCTTGTATCATAATGATTGTTGAGCTAAAGTGCATGTTTATTTGAATGTTTAAACTTATAAAGTTAATTTTTAAAAATATTCATGGTTATATATATTCCACTAGAGCTGCAATTTGAAATTTGTTCATATCATGGTGGAACTTGGTGGATCCCACCAAAGTGGTATACTTTGTTTTGTCATGATGTGTTCAAATTCAAGCGACTGTATTTGTAAATGCTTTAAAGAATGACAGTGTTCACTCAAGGGTGGCATTGTCCCAGTTTATTCAAATTATGATTTGTACATATTGTGTAAAGATTGGGTGGGACCACCAAAGTGGTAAGCTCAGTTCTATCATGATATACTTAAATCTAGAACTTATGCATTTATAGACACAGCAAAGAAGGATAATGCTCACTCAAATGTGACATTATCAAGATTTTCACTTTTGTGGAAGCAACAAAGAGCGGCATTGTCCACCCAAAGGTGACGATGTCAAAGATCATGTATACTCATGCACATGGATGAAGGATCTTGACTTTAGGAGTTTCATACACCCAAAGGTGGTGGAATTTTGAGAGTCATTATCCCTTCGCAGGTTCTGCACAGATAGTAAGAGGATCAGTGCGCTCTTGTCCCAAAGAATAAGGGTGTAGTTTTGGTTGACTCTACACAGATAGTAAGAGGACCAGTGCGCTCTTGTCCCAAAGGATGAGGGTGTAGTTTCGATTGACTCTTCAAAGGAAATGGACTTGCATATATTTAAGTTTAACTTATCTTGTGTGTATGTTTGTATTATATCACACATATTAGAGAACATATAATGATCAAACACCTCATGATACCTGTTATGGCGGGTCAGTTCTATGAATTGACATGAAAAATTGAAAGCTAGTCTAGGAATGTTTAACCTAGTACTCAGCAAAGATTGTATTCTGGTCTTTAGGAATATTCAATCCCTAAGATCAGGTAAAAGAAAATTCAAATAAGGAAAATTGGAAATAGATATTCAGAGTGAAATCCAAAGAAATTTTTGGTCTTTAAAATGGGGTGGAGAGATATTGTATTCTCAAGGTTGTCTGTATCAGTTTTGATGGTATAGGATGATAATGGTGTATGAGAAAACACAGGTTAGAGCTATTAGCCATCACTAATAAGCTCTAAGATATGTGAATCTCTGTAGGTAACTCATTGGAATATTATAGATGATTCACTTGACTTTCACTTCCTCACCTAAACTACAAAGTTAGATCATGATGACCCATAAACCCAGTGGACAGAAGATGAGTTGATTTTCTTTACACTAAAGAAGAAATTTCAAAGAAAAGAGAAAGGAAGGAATGCCAATGTCATGACGTATGAGCCATACTCTCACAAATGCAGTAAGTGAAAGGTAGGGTCTTACAGAAAGAAAAACAAATTTTCAAGGAATAGTAAGAAACTTCTAACAAGAAAAATGATTTTATGGAGCTACAAGAACTCAGAAAAAACATGTAAAAAAGGTTATAACTGGAAGAAAAGTAGGATCATGAAACTTTCAAGTGAGAAGGTGATGGAGATTGGAGACTTAAGTAATAGAAGTAATCCAAACCTATAAGAGTAGCAAAAACCCTTAATTTCTCTCTGTAGTTTACTTAGCTATAGAAGTTAGACAGTATATCTTAATTTCATCCTTAGTATAGATATTTAGGACTCTTATCTAAAGAAAGACTGTAAAAAGGTTGTAAAGAACAAAATTCTGAAAACCCCTAAAGTTAATGACTTGCATACTTGTAAGGATTGTTTAAGGGGAAGATGACAAGATTAAGAAATATTAAAAGGTATTTGCAACAATGGAATTGTTGGATCTTGTGGACATCAAGATTTTATCTAGAGAATTCTTGTCATAATCAGTTCACTGAATGAGATTCAATAACAAAAGAGTGACAAATAGATATGATCAAGAGAATATATTAGCTCCTTTGGAGTGATCAATTCTGCAGCCTATAGTATTAATAAGGTGACATGTAAGTTGTTTTTAGTTCAAGTTATCTTCTTGATCGGAATTGTAAAAGTAACGTATTTTCCTAACACTCGTGGGAGAGTGATTATTTTAGGACATTGAGTTATCATTTTTGGGATATTCACTTATGTCTGAAGGATTCAGCAAGATTCATTGATGATGTTGGTTAGCAGTCACATCCAAGAAACATAAGTTTAATGAAACCACATGAAAATTGTTGTGGAGTAATTAGTTGAGGTATCAAAAATATTATCAGAATGTAATGAGATAATTGTTAAAATTATCTTTATTCAGGTTGATGCATAGCCAAAATATCAAAGCTAGATAAGACAATGAGGAGATATAATAGACCATGTAGATCTGTGATTTCATCACATGTTATACCTCAAAATAGATATTTTGGCATTGGACAAGATGAAGATCTCAATAGTTTTAAGCAAGTTGTCAATAATGAAATTACTTTTGAGTGATTACCAGTCATAAATGATGTATCGTTATTTATGAACATCAATGAGATTTGAGATTTTATGCTCTTGTCATGAGCGGTGTACTCATAGACTCAAATGGATATATAAGAAAATGTGTGATTCCAATAGGAGAATTGATTACTACAAAGTAAAACTTGTAGCGAAGTGGAATCACACAAAGAGATGAAAAGTATAGACTTCAAATCTTTGAGGTCTTAGTTGTGCATTTTATTTTGGAGTTGCATCAGATAGATGTAAAGATCGTTTTGATCAAAGAAAATCTGGAAGAAGGTGTTTATAGGCTTTACCCAGAAGGTTTTGAGGAAAAGGAGAAAGAAAATCTATTTTGTAGACTTGTAAAGTCAATATGTGGATTAAGCAAACATCTAGGTAGTGGTACCTGAAGTTTGACAGAGTTGTATCTTCTTAAAACTTTGTTGAGATTATCATTGATCATTATGTATATATAGAGGTCAGTGGGAGTGGATTTATTTCCTAGTCATATGTGTTGATGGTTAATCACTAACCAACAGTGACATGGTTTACCTGTTGAATCCATAGTTTCAATGTCTGATAAATTCAATATGTAGAATGTGTGAGTAAGTACATTTGTACTTGACATTGAGTTTTCTCATGACAGGAAAAATGGAACTCTAGGTTTGTCTCAAAGGGTATACGTTTTTCGTGTTCTCAAATTATTGAATGTACATGCATAACAATTAAGTTGCAGGTACTTAAATCAGTAAATGAGACAAATTGACAAAGTTATGTTTAAGAAATGATGTTGAGAGAGAGCATTTAAAGTACAGAGCTTGGTATATGCTCAAGATTATATTTATTCTCACATAGCCTTTGTTTATAGTGTTTTGAGACATTTTTAGTTGGATGCTGGTATTGCTCACTGAACAACGGGAATCGAAGGCCATGCGGTACTTGCAGAGGACCAAGGATTATCTACTCATTTGTGGCAGTAGTAACACTCTTGGCTATTGTGATGTAGTGTTTGGTGATTGCATTGGTGGCATGAATCCCATCTCAGATTTTTTGTTATGATGGTAGATGTATCCCCTTTGGAGAAAAATGCAAAGAAGTTTATCTATGCATCACCCTCTTGGTAAGGTAGATTTTATAACTGTATGCGAAACTAATAAGTAGCATATCTGGTTGAAGAGTTATCTTTTAGACCTTAAAAGGTTGTAAGTTTTACTTAGGCCTATTGAGATGTGTTGTGACAGCGGTTTAGCTGTGTTGTTCTCAAAGAATAATGTGAAATCTAGTAATTCAAAGCATAATAGAGATCGGATTTCAAATCTCTTTAGGTGAGAAGAAAAGATCAAAGAATTTATATCATTGTAGAGCACATTCATTAAATATCTTGATTGTACATTCTCTGACGAAGGTTTTGTCAAGGGGAGTCTTCAAGGGACTGTATGTTTAATATAGAAATGGTTAATTTATTAAATGTGTTTGGTTGGTGGGAAACTTTTCTCACATTGATAATGATTTATTTCATTATGTTTATTTACATTGCCAATGGTTTTGGTACAGATATTTATTACCATGGTTATTTTTATTTCAGCATTCATTTATTGTCATGTTGCATATTCATTGACATGTCATTGAAAAGGGCGGTATTTAGCCAAATGAACGAGGCGGTATTTAGCCAAATGAACAACGCGGTATTTAGCCATAGTTCACGGCAGTGTGCCAAAGTATGATATTGACCAAAAGGGTATGTGGCGATTTGCTACGGTCAATATCAAGGTTTATTGCTTCTGAAATTTTATCAAGGCAATTAGATCGAAGGTTATTCGATCTGGACCCACATGAAATAATATTTTCATGTATACATGTCTCTAGGCGATTCATGTTATTAAGTAAACCCTTGTATGTAGCTGACAGAAGGTAGTACACCAGATATGTTGGAGTATTTTCCACTGTTGCTCGACATTGCTAGGCTTGATGAGTGGATCAAAGTTTGATGGCAGTTTATTATGTAATAGGATTCCATGGCCACACTTTTCGATGGTGGTTTTGTAATTAATCTAGCCCAAGTGGGAGATTGTTAGATTCCTGTTGTGTGGGCTTGATCAATTACCTAACCAGTTGTTAAGTGGGAGTTCAATTACTGGTTTGACCGGTTTAGGTCTGGTTTGTCACTGGTTAGAGACTACTAACCCGGTCCACTGTGGGAATGGTTCTGGGTTAGGGATAGTATTATAAATACAATGGTTAGGGTCCCCGCAGCCATTGGTTTTATCTCTCTGTTGCTCCCATACGCACAGAGGAAAAAGGGATCCCAATGAGGCTGTGGCAGACTCTAATCGAAGCATTCAAGCTACAAGAAACGGTCGGAAATCAATCTATAGCAAATGGTATGTGTTCTATCATCTCTTTTAATGCCCATTGTATTCTAGTTATCTGTGTGGTGGTTTCGTTAGGGTTCATGAGAAATGCCATAGGAAAACCCCTAATTTGTATTAAAAATTCTAACATAGGCAGCATCTCTAAGAAAGGTAAAAATTCTAACATAGGCAACATCTCTAAGAAAGGTGGGACAACTTTGCTAGACAGGAATGGCCAGAGAGGAGTAAGATGATGGTGGTTTCCAAAGAGGAAGAGGTAGCCGGTGAAGAACTTGCTGGCGAGGGGTGTTCTTGTTCATGGTGTCGTAGCAGAAAATGGTTAGCTCGTAGACAGGAGCTAAAGGGCCTTGACATTTGTTCCTGGCAGATAGACTGCCCCATCGCAACAATGCTTACGATAATGGTTAGCTAGCCATTCGAAGTAGGATAGGCAGTGCACATCGGGGTGATTTAAGTGTCTACAAAAATAGTAGAACACATCCAACTTCTCGAACTTGAAGGAAACTAGAGTAGTGAGACCACCGCTATTCAGAGTAGTACCTTGACAGAGCGGGAGATGAGTATCAATCCATAAGTTGATACGCACAAATGGAAGAGTTGCAGCCTTCATAAATTGTACCCCCAATTGGTTTCCTGGCCTTCTCAACCAAACGACACCCAATATCTACAAAGTGATAGGCAGGGGGAGGCCATGGATTTGAACCAAAACCTTTAGGAAGTGGAAGATATTCGGGCGACCATCAATGGTGGAGTCTATTTCTTTAGGGAGAACCAGTGACCTTGAATAGGCCAAGGACCATCATTTAGGACCCGGTGAACATAAAACTGGTGAGAAAAGTATATCAAGTAAGAGCCATCCGATTCCAATTCCATGCTGATGTCTGAAATTTGGTTTAGAGAGTGACAAAAGGATCCTTTAACAACATCATCGTGAGGCTGTCTTTGGGCGATGACTCGCCTGACCAGGGCTAGTAACTAGTTCCGCTATGGAGACGGAAGGAGATCATCGGGGAGGTCGACGGGCCCTTAGAGCTTTGTGGGGAAAAGAACCAAGAGTGTCTTCTTCATAGCTATTCGGGTTGGAGTCCATGGAAGGAAGATGAGGCAAGAAGGTTGGGGAGATAAGCGAAATGCGAGAGATGAAGGTTCAGAAGAACCTAAGAAAAGACGACCTCCTAGCATGAAGAGGTTGTAAATAACATTGTGATCCACAGATGCGGCATTTGGATCATCCAAAAACAATTACAATCCATATTGATGGCTTTGAATTTGTTATCTTTAGTCACTCCACGTCACAAAAACCGTAAATCATGTCGCCTAAAAGATGTAATAATCTTCCTACTTTTTGTCAATGAGGATATACCCTATTGCAACTGTTGGAACTAGCGTTGTAACAAGGTCGGGTTAGGTTGGGTTTTCTAAAACTCTAGTCCAATCTTGAATCCTCTTAGTTGGACCCAGGCCTAAACCAACCCTAACTCAGGACCTGAGAAACCCAACCCTAACCAACCCTCAGGGTCGGGGCAGACTAACCCTGATTGGCCCAAATCATGGGGAGGGAGAAGAGAGACAGAGAGGTTGGACCAGGCCAAGGAAAGAAATAAGAAAAAAAAAAAGAAAAAAAAGAAGAATAAAGAAGAAAAGAGAAGGAAAAAAAAAAAGAAGAATAAGAAGAATAATAAGAAAGGCTTTGTTATGATCTCATTGGCTGAACTTCAACTGACCATAACTTGATGATCTGATGTCCAAATTGGACGATCCAAATTGCTGTCTTCCTCATTTCGAATCCTCTTTCACCAGAGAGGAGTTTAAGTGTCTGCTGCTGAAGCAGAAATCGGGTAGGAGAGAAAAGAAGAGGAAGAAGAGGGATTTTGGGAGTCTTGCTTGTAGGGTGAGCATACAATCACCCACCAACCTCTCTCCTGCTCTTTAATGGAGTTTTGACTATTATTGAGATGTTGGCGAAGCCTTTATTGTCTATCAATGGTGATTATTTGCTTGTGGGGAAGATGAGATTTTGTGAGAAAAATATCTGATTTTGGGCAAAATCCTCTTCTTGGAGGTGTTGAGGGGTGTTCCTAATGTTTCAGTCTTATCACCTTGCTTCCATGGGTTTGTTGAAGTTCCAATGAGGGAACTTAAGAGCTGGTTATGGTTATCAGCCATTGAAGAGGAGTTTTGAAGCTCCAATGAAGCACTGAAAAGTGTATTAGTGTTTTGAAGAAGAGGAGAGTCTTTTAGAAGGGATGGTGTGTTGCAATGAATGGTGGACTGTGTCTATGGTGTCAATGAGAGAGATGTGAGCTGTGTAGAGCTCCAGAGACATTTCCTAATTTTCGGAAGCGATGGTTGTAAGCATTTCTATGTCCATCTTCCATTTATATGTATGCTAGCTGTAGATGATTATGTTGAATGTCTAGCTAGTTGGAAAAAATTGTAGGGCATTGTTATAAGCCCAAAACTATAACTGTCTGCTTCCCGTGGGTGCGGGTTAAGTGTAGCGTGTACAGCGTGTGTTGAACACTGGTACTTGGTACCTGAATTTCTGACACATGTGTGTCCTCCTAGTTTTATGCTGGGTAAATTGGGTGTATATACTCCCTGCTATGTAGACAGTTAAAAGAAGCGTATTGAGTATATACGAAACCCATAGGGCATTACTCCGTGGACTAGCCATCACACACTGTGGTGGTGAACCACGTATATCTGTGTTGTGGATGTTATGTGCATTGTCTATATTCTGTATTTTGTGAAGTGCGTGGAATGACCTGCAGGATGGGTATGCACAACATGGTAGACTTGGCCACTTTGTGGTAGCGAGGTGGTTGTGCATACGACTGTGTTTGTGATTGCTTCTGTGGTTGTGTGCTGTGGTAGTGAGTAAAGCATCAGCTAAGATAGTATTGGTCTTTAAGGAATTATTTGGAAAGAATTTTGAAGACACTGATTCACCCCCTCTCAGTGTCAACCTGTAATCAACAGAAAATAGTCTAACGATAAAACTTGGTGCACAACAGAAGGATAGCCAATTGTAACAACACATACCCACAGGAGCCCATAATCACGAGTTTCAAAATGGAGTAGCACCATCTAATCATTAAAATTCAACAAAATCTGATCTACAGCATGTCATATATGTAGCCTTCCCGATTTCTAGCAAAGCAATTCAACATATATAGAAGATCAATATTTGAGGGTTGATGTCAGCTCTATGAAACGGATATGGGAAGGTGTGTTTAGGAATCAAGTCAGGAATTTTTTTCTCGCCCAATAGGCAGAACTCCAGGCAAATTTCAAGGTCCTGGAGATCACCAATAAAAATGGTTGGCAGGTCATTGTCATTGAAGATAACTCCAAGATGGTGATTAGCTGGTCACAGGCTCATTCCAGTGGTTCTTCGGTATATTCAGATCTCATTAGGATACCAGGTCCCTTTGCTCCCAAGGGTATTTTATCTTGGAGATTAAGGTCAGCCAACTCTAAAGCTGATGTGCTAGCTAGCAAACGGGGAGTTGCTAAACAGTAATGTTTTTGGAGTCATACCCAACTGAATAGTCTTTTATAGAGGGTCCTTGGCTTTGGCCTTTTGTTGTTGAATACTACACTTTATACTTCCTTTGTCATTATGCTATAAACTTTACTCGCTATCCATCATAATACATATATATATAGATAATTGACATTGAGGTGTTTCAGAAATAAGAGCAATCGAATGAATGAGCTACAGTGCCTGCAGTAGTTGCTGTTGGGTATTTTGTAATTGTGTTCATAAGTTATTTTATGTTCCTGTATCTCTTCATGTAAATACTTATCTTCTATCTTCTGACAATTTTTTTAGTTCCTTCCCCCTTGGGAGGTGGGATGATGGCAGCAGGGAAGGAAAGAGGAAACACACACTTTTTCTTTTCTTTTTTGAGGGGTAGGTGAAACACACACATTGACAGATCTACAAAGTATATTTACATGCATGACTGCCAGTAGCGCAGATTAAATGTAAGAAGACAATGATATCCATACATACAATAAGAGAATTTACATGCCTGCAACAGGGTACCTTACCCTGCTCACTATAGAGTTTTGCAAAAAGATCAAAAAAGAATGAAGAGGAAAAAGACACTTACATCCTCTTTTTCTTCACGAAGTTCACGCAACTGTTCTTCCTCCAACCATTTTGCCTGTTCGGCGAGCTTCTTTTTATAAGCACTTGTGACGAACTTATCCTTGCCTGCATAAAGATGGTCATCTTTGCTTCTCTCCTTTATGAGTTTCTTCTCATATACTATCTCATGTACCTGTTCTCGTTCTTTAGCTTTCTCAGTCAACGTTTGAATATATTTTGGCTGTGACAAAAAGGTGATACATGTATCAGAACAGAATAACTAGACGTTCCATTCAAAGTAATGAGCCTCGCTGTTTCCTCTTCCTTGCCACATAAACAGCATTGATTGCCAAAATATTATATTATTAGATGCAATAAAGTTCATATCTTATTTACCGGATATTAAAAAAGTAGTTGTAGCAACAATGTTCACATTATAGCAAGTGCATTTAAATAATTTTCATTCGTAAAACATGATGACCAAACATTAAGCTCACAGTTGACAAAATCATAGTTCAACATATCCTCTATTCAGGTTGCATCCTTAGAGAATATGACAAGAAACTTGGAACACATGAGAGAGAGAGGATTCTTCCAAGGGCTTACTCACATCCTTGAGTGACTTGTTCTTGGTAGCATGCCGAGCAATCTCCTTTTCAACATGATCTTCGTCATCATCATCGAATCCAGGAGCAGGGAGGATGGAAGGTCTTGCCGGCTGCTTCTTTTGCTGTGATGGCTGAACTCTAAGCTGCAAACCATACTTCATTTTATCTCTTCTTCTTCGAATACTTTGGCAGCTAAGAATTGGATAATAATTATCATGAGAAACAATTTACATACTTTACAGCGTGAAAATCATTGTATGAACTCAAAGACTTGACTCAAAGCAGATTGGGTAAAAATAAAAATAGTTTTACATGAAGTTATGAATCACTACAGCTTAATACAGTTTAAATGGTATAGCAACAAACATAGTCTCTAGGATATGTCGAATTGGGTGAAGCCTAAATTTAAGATTCGTAATTGACTCAAGTATTGCCATATAATGTTTCAAGGAAAGCAACGATTTCTGATGTCTCCAAAACTCCAAGCTATGTTACGCAGATATGGAAAAAAAACCCCCACCAAATCACGTGTCCGTACGTTTGCATAGGAATCAGCCATGGATTAGGTGCTGCTTCGACAGGACTTCCTTTTCTGTCTTTCACCTTCAAAAAAAAATCAGTTGCAACAGCGACGGTTTGCGATTGGAGGAGGTAGAAAAAGAAGGAGAAGAAGAAACAGGTTTGCGATTGGAGGAGGTAGAAAAAGAAGGAGAAGAAGAAACAGAGGAATGGAAGAGCAGGGAAAGGGAAAGGACGCGAGAGAGAAAAGAGCGGCGGAACTCAGCAGGAGAGAGATTCTCGCTTCAACACAACTCGTCGCCGGGCGGAAATTGCCGTTGCTACCATGGTCCGGAAATTGCCTTCTCTAATGTGGTACCGACTCTCACCTAAATGGTTTTTTGGATATTGAAATAAACTAAGCTATGCATGTCTTTCCACCTCCCTTATAATCATTGTTTACTCTTAATTCTTTTTAGATCTTTCAATTTGAATCAAATCAATCTTCCCTATAAGAACATTATCATACTATCTCAAACAATTTTCTTATAATTTATCTACTCTTAAATCAGCTCTAATACGATCATTCTTTACCTTATCATTTCTAGTTTACATAGATCCTTTCCTCTTAACCATTGAGAAACATATCCTACATAATCGTGTGGGATTCTTCTCTACCCCTTTCACATACATAATATTCTCTTTCTTTCTTGTTGACCTCTTCTCTAATCTTGTGGCATCATATATCATACTAATGATAGAAATCCTCTCATGCACCTCATGTTGGCATAAAGAAATCCAATGACTATAGTTTATTGTGCATACATACCAATGTATTAATATACGTATATAGTGGATGACAGTCACTGAATTTCTTCATACCAACATAAGGGACTTGAAAGGATTTGAATCCTCATACCAAATCCCACACTCACAGTTTGGGAATCCTTAACGAGAGGCAATTAAAAGTTGTAAAAGTTGTAGTATGACTTGTATCCATTCATGACTTGGGCTCAAGTTTTGTGTACAAGTCCCTTATTAATTTTGGATTCAAATTTCGTATATAAGTATGGGAGAGAGATCTACATGCTAGGGGAGTATATTAGAATTTTGTACGCTATCGGGATATATTAAAATCTTGTACATAAACTGAGAAAATGAAAGTACAAGAACAATCCATAACCGATTCACTCAAATGAGAAAGAAAATAAATCTGAATTTCATGATAAAGACAGAGACAATGTGTACTTCCTTTTCCCGTAAATAATTCCCCATGATAACTATAATGTTTGTCAAATTTGAACTGAATCACAATGGTTCTGTGGCCATTTAAAATTTTAAAGATCCATTTCATTCTGAAAAATAAAATGATGAATGCTAATACAATTCAACTCAATTAGACGGTTAGCTACGGAAAGATGCGAATACATGAGGCAAATGATTGTGTTTCGATGTTAATATTTATAGGAAAAAGAAGGGCATTCTGCCTCTCTCTCTCTCTCTCCTCCTTTACCACTCTGCTCCTTGTATAAGAACTGTGGTAATTTTTATACTCCCAGTACTTCTTGGCATGTAAAGATACGGTTCTAGTAATGGGTATCAGATTGACCAATTCGTATTGATAAAGGTCTTGACTGATACCACCAATTCTGACTGATTTATTTTTAGAAGGCCCTGGTTACAGCCCTCTATGAGCATGGAGAATCATTTTATGGAGGCCAAAGACAAAATTGCTCAGGAAGTGTGACTAGCGAATTTAATTGATACTAGTCCAGATCATGGAAATTAGATTCGGGCCCTGTTCTCTGCAGTTGAGTTACTCCAGATTTTGGGTCACACTCTTGGTGGAGAAGGGCCCGAAGACATGCTTGTCAGGGGATCCTTAGCATCAGGTAAAATAGCAGCACCGCCCATGAAGACAGCTACCCCAGGAGCATCTCCCCACCCCACCAATTATGGAAAGTCATCTGGTCAGCTTCTGTTCCTCCGAAAATTAGTGGACGATAAAACCTATATTCGATGTGTTGAGGAATCCAATAGTGCCAATCATGCATGATTTGGAAGCAGTAACTAAGGTAGCTGTTCAAGAGAAAAAGGTGGTCAAAGAAGTGCTTAGGCTGTGTCCACTGATTTACTATCTCAAAAAACCAAGTGCAATGACAGTGCAAGATTAAAGGGTAAGACCCTTTCAACTTGCAGTCGTAGACCCTTGAGTTGAAAATTGCAGTTGCTTTATTTACATAGTGTGAGCCAGACATGAATGCCATGTCTGTTTTGACGTAAAATTTTATGTGTAATATTTTATATGTAAAAAAAAATTTCAATGTTTATTTCCAGTAGATAAAACAAAGACGAAGTTCCTTTTCCATCCCTCTTAGAGATCACTATATTTTATCTCCTGGAAATAAACACTGAATTTTTTTTTACATATAAAATATTGCACGTAAAATTTTAACATAGCAGAAGTGACTAAATGATAAGATGCTTTCAACGAGGAAAATTTCCCAACTTCGGGGCGGGGGAAGAATACTAGTGATCAATAGGATGAAATTTTATGGTACCTGCAGGTTTTTAAGGTTCTGATGCCAAGAAGGCACTCAACTGAGAGGGTACAGAGAGTAGAATCAGCACCAACATCCATGTCTATCTGGTAGTCTCAACTGGAATGATATCTACTGGAGTTAATTGGTTGCCTCAAGTTCCAAAATTTTGGCGGTACCATCCTAACGGCATGCTTTAAGCAAGTAAAACTTCAGACAGATCTCCATTAAAAGAAGCTCCTGAATGCAGCAAGACCAGCACAACATCAATTAAACTAGGATCTGAAGGCCTCAAATAACATTAGTTAGCTCATGTCTTCTATGGTCAGGTTCACCACAACATAGAAGTACTTGACCTTCAGCACCATAGCCTGTTCAGTTCCCCTTCTCAAGATTGCCAACAATACCAACCTGCTTTTCATATAAACAAGGAACAAATAGCAAGCAATAGAGAAAATCAACTTCGCCAAATTTGAACATTTCAGAGTTAAATTACACCACGATTCAGCGATGTGAGATATAGAAAGTGCAAAAAAAATATAGGTAGCTTTGTTTGCAACTGTGTTGCACAGGAAACTTCTGCCATAATGTCATACCTGCAAAGAGCGTTTGACTCAAATTCCTAATCTCCACTCTATGGGATAACTCTTAACAGTATGAAGAAAAATCATGTCATCCAGGTCTCCAGCAAATCAATGATTGTTGAAATGTTAAGCTTCTCCACATGCAAAGAAGGCAATATCTGATAAATTAAATATAAAATTGTTAGGAACATATTGCATTGAAAGAAAGAAAAAAAAATCTTACAAACAACAAAAGTATGGTAGCATGCAAAACCCAGCATCGTAGTTAAAATCTGTCCACACTGTTTGATGGCTCTGTACTTACTAAAACATCCTAAGATGCTCTCTAGCAGTGCATCGTAAACCAGGTATCACGATATGATCCAAAGTTTGCTGGTGCCAAGTTGGGTCCTAAAAGAAAAGAAATGCCATTGGCCAACTTAAACAATAATTAGGAACAAAAAGTACTATAAATAGCGTTAACTTTTAAATGATAACTAGTAACAGAGTAATTACTACCTTACCAGAACTGCCTAACTAGTAACACTCAAAAGGAGTTGTTCTATAATTTCAGGAGTACACTTTGTTTCTTTCTGGCATAAAGGTACGACAATACCTCAAGGCCCCAAGGAGATTTGAACTCATGACCTCTTAATTCTGAGGAGTAGGTTCTTACCAACAGCTATCCTTTGGGGTTGGTACCACAATATTTGCTTACCTGTTGAAATTGAAGCTGATAAATACATCCATGATTTTGTGCTTGATTGGGTGCACTTCTTGAACTCATACCCAATCAGGAGTGAGGTCCTATTGATGCTTACCATGGCCAAGATTATCAGATTCTAGGGCTGGCAACTGGATCCCACCTGAGGGTTTATGATTGGGTGCAAAAATCAGCCAATTGATGCTCAAATTCATATTTTCCCAAGATGCAAGAAACTACGAACATAAAGAATAGATGCCAATAGGATCTTTAAAATGCTATGAAACTTTTACTGTGTTTGGCCACATGCATACACATACAAGCATAAGAAATTGGGCGTGTCGAAAAAACTGAAGGCACAAAAGTCAATTTCTCCTTCAGGAGGAAACCCAAGGATTACAGACTGTACAACATGTTATAGAGCTGAGCTATGCATAGACTTTCAAAATGCTGCCCACCTCTGAACTTGTTCAGTTACATTTGGTACTCAGCCATAGACTTGTTCTGATTCAACTCCATATAAATTAAGCAGCAGATAGGTGGGTTCATCTCCAGATTACATCACAAAGCATATATTTTTCCTTGCAGATTCACCTGTAAGCTTTTCTAGGTTTCCTACTGGGTTTCCTACTATTTAAGAGACGGCCAAAAGTAGTTAAGGCATCATGAAATTTACGGATCTTAAGGAAGCCCATTATCATGGAAACCTCATTTTCTGAGAACTTTGCTTTCTTCATGACTAGATCAACAAGCCTGATTAGGGTGTCCTCCATGGCTAAAGCACAAAGACCTTCAGCAAGCATAGAGAATGAGGAGAACTCAGGCAAAAACCCTTTATTTGTCATCTCAACTAGAAAATCGACGGCCTCTCCTATAGGTCCACCTCCGCAACAGAGGCCACGGAAAACAATCTTGTAAGTAATAGCATCCGGAGGTTCACCCTTCTCCATCATTTCTCTAAAAAGTCTCATGGCTTCTTTTTCCCTTTGCCGTTTAAATAGTGCTTGAATTACAGGATTATAAGCTTGTGGGGCAGGAACCATTCCTTTCATCTGTAAAGATCTGAGGATCCTACTGGCAACCTCGACTCTACCTGCCTTGCACAGCCCCCCAATGAGAGTTCCGTAGGTGATTGCATCTGGGTCACACCCATTTGAAGTCATGGTCTGGATGATCTCTGTTGCTTTTTTTATATCTCCTGTCCTGCAAAAGTTTGAAAGCAAGGAATTATAAGTGAATTTGTCAGGTTTCAATCCTTCCATCAGCATCTGGTCCATAAGTTGTGAAGCTTCATCCACCCTCTTGTTTTTACAAAGACCATCAATAAGGGTGTTATAAGTTACCAAGTTCCTAGAAACTCCTTGCAGTTCCATCTCATCAAAGATTTCCTCTGCCTCTTCAATCCTCTGATTCTTGCAGAAGCCATCGATCAGAGTATTATATGTTACTACATTTCGTGCACAGCCCCCTAACTCCATCTCTTTCAAAAGTTCCAATGCTTCCTCCAGTCTCCCTTTAGAACAGAGGTTATCAATCAACGTATTGTAAGTAAATTCATCGGGTGGGCAACCCTTATTCTTCATCTCCTTGAATAGTTCTATTGCAACCCTGTGGTCACCGGATATGCAGAGACCATGTATTAAAGAGTTAAATGTACATACATCAGGCAAGAGCCCCTTTGTTGAAAGGTCACGAGCAAGTTCAGCTGCTTCTCCAACCCGGTTCTCCTTACACATGGTGCTGATTAGAGTGTTGTAGGTAATGGTGTTTGGAATACAACCCCTAGAGACCATTTGATTGAGAACTTCCATGGCTTTCTCGATCTCCCCAGATTTACACAGTCCAGATATCAATGTGTTGTAAGTGAAGATATCTGGATCAAACCCTTCCTGAAGCATCACATCCAAGATCTCTAAGGCCCGCTCAACATGCCCAGTTCTGCACAGACCATTCACCAAAGCATTGAAGGTGAATTTATCGGGATGGAATCCCTCAAGGGCCATTTCTTGTATGAGGGTGAGAGCCTCTTCTACTCTACCCTCTTTGCAGAACCCATTGATCAGAACATTTACAGTTACATTGGTTAGCATGCACCCAACTTCCTCCATTCGTTCTCTGATTAACAAAGCTCCTTCCACATTCCCTTCTTCGATAAAACCTTGCATGAGAGTAGTGTAGGTCTTCTCGTCTGGAACCAAACCATAGTTAGACATATCCTCCATCATAGAAATGGCGGGTCTAATTTGATGGGCTCTACACAATGCCTTGATCAAGATATTAAACGTTGAAACATCCGGACCAATGCCCCTGCTGTTCATGTTCGAGTGGACAGATTCGACCAGTTTTAATTTGCTTCCCTCGACAAGAACATTCAATAAAAAATTATATATGAATAAATCTGGTTCCAATCCGAATTCTTCTTCCATCATTGTAAGCACACCCACCGCTTCATCAAATAAATTGAATCTAGCATAACTTTCAATAAAGATCTCAAACGTACCTCTTTTCATCTCACAGCCAGAGAGCTTCATCTCGAGTAGAAGCTGCTTCATCAATTCAAAAGAACCGAACCTTCCTAGAATTTGAAGCATCTCCTCGTAGACTGACGAAGTGGGGAAGAAATTTGGCTGCTGAGCCGCCCACTCAAAGACTTGAAGTACTGAGTCCACATCATTCTGGCGGCGGAGGACACCAAGGAGATCTTTTGGGGTGAAATCTGGGGGAAGATGATGAACTGCAGAGGAAGAGAAGGTAGAGAGTGGATTAGAACTGGATGATGTAGATGCAGTAAGCTCTTCATGATGTTGAAGGGAAACCAAGGGGAAGAAATTGGTGGACTTATGGAATACTGAAAAGGAAAGGGGGTATTGTGGCTTTTGGGGAAGAACCCAGGAATAAGAATAGCAATTCAGAGATGAGGAGAACATAATGTCATGGGGGAACAGAAGAAATTCTTTCAACAAACACACAGGCGTTCGAAGAATTAACTATGACGGTGAAGGATGCAAATTCTCCAAAAGTTTAAGAAACACTTATTGGTGGCGATAATGGAGATACTTGCAAGTTGCTAATCCCTGAACCTAATGGATAAGAACCCTAAGCTCAGCCGCTCAGAGCGTCGAGAATCAGAGACAAAAGAGGGGAAGACGGAAGATTGGAAAACCGTAAAGAGGCCTAAGGACTTCGGTCGAACTTGGAAGTATACTGGTTTAAACTTCCCAACTTGAACATAATCTAGCCGGGCTTAGGGCACACCTGGGCCAACTAGAGATGGTCGGCGTCACAAATTTAGCCCAATTTATGAGCCGGGCCTACCCTATAACAAACTTACTGAACTTGTTTTTTTTGGGTAAAATATTACAATTACAATTACAATTACAATTACAAGGAGACATTAGACAGGTCAGTCAACTGTGAAGACTTTCAACAAGGATAACTCAAAATGAAACAGAAGACTAGTCCAGAAAACCAAACCTTAGCCCATAATTAATACGTAGGCTGACAGAGTCAATCACTGACTTGGGGGTCTGGAGTCTCCAGGCAAATGTGATCGATCCAAAAGTCTAAAATACAATGGAGATTTTATTAAAAAAAGAACAATCTTGTTGTCATGATGAATTCATTGTAATCATGGGTTTCATTCTATCATTTGAAAACACCATTGAATTTGTTGGGAATATAAATATTACTCACATATTTAATTATTTCTTCATGAGGGAAAATAAAGCACCCAATAAGTCTAAAATACTTTCACCAAAAAAAAAAAAAATTCTGAAATACAATGGAGATTTTATTAAAAGGACAATCTTGTTGTCACTACATTAGTGATAAATTCCTCAATCTATCATTCGAAGAAAGTGTTGTGGTATTTTTAACCATTGAAGAAGATTTAAAGATTTAGGAGATTGTAAACATAAATTACATGTCAAATTTCGATATCAAATTTAATCATTTTTTTATGGGTGAGTCGATTAATAATGCACAACAGATTCTAAATTGCCAAAGTTAAGGTGCCTGTGATGCAATTCTCCCCAAAACAGTTATATAACTTTTGGGGAGAGAGTCTCTGCTTTGTAGACCAAAGAAATTGTCAGCAAATGAGGGAGGAGAGAGTAAAGGGAGAAGGTATGGGGGTGTGATTCAAATACACTGGAGTGGAGGCTTTGACATTGATCAAACCTAATCGGTGTATCAGAAAAAAATTCCCCATATCTTTTTTTCTCATGGTAGAAAAAAAATTATATTGATTACTTTTTCTGAATACTCAACAAATCAGAAAAAAATTTCCCATATCTTTTTCGGGTGATAGAAAAAAATCATGTAGATTGCCTTTTCAAGTACAAATTTTTTTCAAGCAGCATCTTAGCAAATACAACTTGAGAAAACATTAAATTCAATTACTAAGGAGTGAGGGATTCACGAAGAGATGGTAGTTGCGAGCATATATGGTTTTAGGAATCGTATCAAATACACCCTTACCTATCCGGATTGGGATTGTACAGTGTCGACACGACTTGTGACGGTACTTTTGGAACAAGTTAATAGCCAAAACCAGGATTTCAATTTAGGACCAATACTAGACCGATCTGGATCGGTTGGCTGTGATGCTTGATTGGTGTTGTGTTCATCTGGGTTGTCTCTATGAAGATTACACAGGTAATGAGGCTCATTTTCCAGCTCTTGAATTTGTTGGTAGTGTTGTGTATTCATCTGGGATTCCTTTCTTAGTGGTTTGGGGAGAATCCTTGCAAATGACCATCTTTTCAAAATTTAGCCCCATGTCACTGTTTTACAAAATAAATTTCATAACTAGGATCTTTTTCCTTGGTCATATTTATTTTTCTATTGTAATAGTAGTGTTATGATAGTTTTAATTGAGGCTCTTGCTCACCCAAGAAGGAATCTGTTCTTTTCTGAGCTGTTAAGCCTACATTAAGCAAATATGCTCTTTGTATATAAATCTGAAGCAAATGCTGAAGGAAATCTACTTATGAATAAGCAATTTAATTGGATTAGTAGTCTATATGAAGCAAATCTGCTGTTTCTTATTGGCTTCAGTTAGTAAATAGCATTTCCTTTGTTTATGTCTCTGTCATTGTCTCCCATGAACTGGAAGGTCCTTAGTAGAACATCATACTCATTTAATCAATTAAATAAAGTCTATGATATGTCAACTTATGTACTCATTAGAATTGCTTTCATTTGCTTTCTTGTATGGATCTTTAACTCAAACAGATAGAGCACTTGGGGATTCTCCGAGATGATGGTTCGAATCCATGAAGATTCATTGAATTAAACCTTTCTTCCTCTTATTGGGTCTTCTAATTCAAAATGGATGCTACAAAAGTACTACTGCTCATTGAGATCGGCTATGTATTTGAGCCTTTTCCTTTGCTTTTTTATCGACAAAACAGTTCTTTCTTCTTTAATTATCACAGTGTTTTTTTGGGACTTATATATATTATTTGAAGATTTATTTTGAAATGATATTTTCTGTAGATCATTTCCATGTGAAATTTTGGGAGCCAATTTTAAAAACGTTTTTGAAAGATAAATTACATATTCACCAATTAAGAAGGTTATTTCAGTAGATCACCCATGTGGTACTTGGAGAATCAATTATAAGAATGTTTGTATGATGAAGATATTTTCACCAATAAAATGGCATTTCTGTAACAATAAGGCACTACAACAATAATGATTTTTTGCCACGGAAATTAATGATGGGATTCAAATTCCTGTGGCTAAAAATCATTTTAGCTAACGGAATTTAAATTTCTGTGGCAAAAAATCATAGAGTTGGAGACGGGATCTAAATTCTCGTGGCCAAAATCATTTTCATCAATGGAATTCAAATTCTCGTGGTCAAAAATCATTTTTTCAGATGGTATTTAAATTTCCATGGCAAAAAATCATTTCCGTGGCCAAAAATCATTTTTTCCAAATTCTCACGCATGCAACTCTGCAAACATCTCCGGTGAAGGTAACTTTCTCCGCCCGTATCCTCCGACGTCTCTTACCTAAAAGCTTCCATGGTAAATTCTTTTATCTCACTTTTTTTACCCAATGTCTCACCCTCACTATCGTTTGGAGAGACATTGGAAATCTCTGCGTGCATTAGCGAGCAGCGGTAGGCGATCATCAGTGACCTCACTCTCCTTAATAGGTATTTTCTCTCTATCTCTCTCTCTCTCTCGCTATCAATCATTGTGTCTCTGTCTCCATCTGCCTAGGGTTACGGTTGTTAGTGCTAAAATAGGGCAAGAGAACCATTGGGTCTCTATCTTAACGATATCAGTTATAGTACTTCTCACTTATTTCTTGTTTATTTTTATTTTATTTTTTTATGTTTTTCCCTGTCCCAACGACATTCTAGGATCTGTTTCCTTTATTTTTTTTTCTTAGTTTCTATTACTGAATATATATCCCATGAATGAGTGCCTTTTCATTGCATATTATCCTCTTGAAAATTCTGTTTCAGTAAGACTACTGTTGGTGATTTGCTGTAACAGCATGGATATATAAAAGTCTATTTCTTCCTTCATTCTTGTCCTAGTTTTCTTTTATGCTATCAATGGACAAAATCAATATATCATCTATTAACAGCTTTATATTTCTTAGTTTTTTGTTATTATGTCTTCTCCGTTTCTCTTTTGTTCATCCTACTGCTGAACAGCACTACACTGAGTCCTATTGCTACTATGATACTAATTCATTTGTTTCAGCTTCACTATGGTCGGTATTGTGAATCCTTTATATTGAATTGATCCTGAATCACACGAAGTTGGACTCTTAATCATAAGTATCATAACTGTTATTTTATTTTTATTTTTTGGAATACTGAAGTTTTCCTACATATTACAACTTGACTAATGCTGCCTTTTAGTTCCTGAAATTCTATTTCAACCTCTTTGATCACTGTCTAATTGGAACTCATATGCTAGGTATATTTTTTTTTTCAGTTGATAAAATTCAGCTCTAAACCCTCTAATTGCTGTCCCCTCCCCTAACTAGCTAAACTTTAGGTAACCTAATACCTAACCTAGTTATAACATTTGATTGGAGTTGTAACATTATGAGGACTTTGTGATTGGAGTTGTAATATTTGAGAAAACTATCTGGCACTCAACCAATTCAAAGAGGTTTTATACAATCCAGCTTATATTGTTAAGCAGATCCAGATCAGAAGCCATAACATTAGTATTAGAACAGATAACATGAATTTAGCATAGGAGTTTGAGGATCAACACAAGCTTTTATGTTCTCCCCTCTTCCCTTCCTGTAAAAATCATGAATTAAAAGAATGTGCTATTTTTTTGTTGGTTTGGTTTCTCATGGTTTCTCATTTTTCTCTTTTCATTTTTCTTATTCCTGCAATTCTACTATTTTCCAAATTCATTATGCCATTTATTTTTCTCAAAGTAATGGTGATAAAACATCCTAAAGCTGTTGCAGATACTATTCCATGTATGGACATGTGGAGAAGCTAGCTGAAGAGATTAAGAAAGGTGCTTCATCTGTGGATGGTGTTGAAGCCAAACTTCATCTGTGGATGGTGTTGAAGTCAAACTATGGTAGGTATTTAGTATTTTTCCCTATACCCTGTTTCCCTGACTGGAATTACATATCCAAAATGAGATTGTAACGATCTCATCATATTTTCTATATTTAGTATTTTTCCCCTTACCCTATTTTTCTTCCTTTTATTGTGAATTAGATTGTGTGAAGGTGGAGAACTGCTAGACAGAATTTATCCAGGTAAGGAGGATTTGCTTATACAGAATTTATCCAGGTAAGGAGGATTTGCTTATTTAGCTTCATGACAATTGGTGAAGGTTTTAACATGTTCCTTTTTTTTTTTTTTCGTATTTGAAAGATACTAAATTCATTTTTTGAAGTTTATAATGTGCCAGTCTTTGGTTCCAGGGGTGGAAGATACACAAAGGAAGATGCAAAAGTTATTATTGTCTAAATTTTAAGTGTAGTTGTCTTTGTCTTCTTCAAGTTGTTGTATACCGTGATTTGAAACCAGAGGTTTGCTTCAATAACACATTACTGATTAATGAAGGATGTCATACTTTGTTATAACACTATTATTGTTACCTTCTAGAATGGGATTTTTTCTATATTGTTTTCACCTTCCTCATACCTTCTTCTGATTTTTTTCTTGTTCTTGACCGTTGGAGATGAAGATGCTCCAATGAGGCTTATTGATTTTGGTCTTTCTAACTTTATTAGACTAGGTAATGCTTGGAAGCCTTTTATGATTTATATTTACTGAAGTTCATTGATGAACTCTTCTCCAGTCATTATATACTGTCTTGCAGCAATGAGAAGTTGAAAACAATAACACAGCAAACCTCATAGAGGAAGGGTGCTTTTATTACTCTTATTTTTGGGCTATTCTCCTTCACTGCGGCATATCATATTTGTTCTAGTTTTTTTATTTTTTATTTTTTGATAGCAACGTCAATAAATTTTGATGGTTTAATGGAGATTTACTGCTGGTACATAAATTAGTCTTCTTTCCACACACATACATCCCTTGAAAGTCCGTCCATGGAAAGAGAAAGAGGAAAGGAAAATAGGTAGAATGAAGAATTAGGATGTAGAAAATTTTTATTTGAATAGCTTTTTTTTTTTTTTTTTATGGTGGTTGATGGGTTTAGCATTTTATTCAATGCTGGGGGTGCTGCTTCATGGTTCTGCTGCACTTGTGTTCCATGTAGCCATAGCCATGTAGGCAAAAGACAATATAATTTACCAATAGAAATCATGGGGGAAACAAAACACACACACATTCAGAAGGGTTGAATCATATTGGCTTCAGAACAAATATCAACCAATAAGAAACAAATATAGACTCAGTATGAAATAAAATAACTAAACAAAATATGAAATATTCCTCCCATCTGCAAGCTATATCTGACTTATAACCTGACTAGGACTCTTACTAAAACTTCTAATAGACCTGTAATTAATTAATAAAAAATCTTTTTTTGGTACTCTAATTCTTGTTATGATTGTATTCAATTTAGCTGGAAGTTCAAAAGATAGCTCTATCTATTTTATGTATTTATTTATTTATTTTTTTTTTTGGGGAGGGGGTAAATTTTACATGTCCAAAAATAGTTTTTTGTTAAAAGTTCTTTAGTTTTTGTTTTGCATAGATGAAAGACTCAATGATATTGTTGGCAGTGCAATCTATAGGAGATGCTCGATTCATATACTTTACTTGTTCTCCTCTATCTTCTTCTTTACTGTTTCTTCCACACACTTAGAAAGATAATTGAGTTATGCTGATTTCTCAACCTATTGGATAGAAACATCTGATTGCGCTGGTACTATACCTTTCATCAAATGCCATATTCATATCATATAACATCTTGATATTGAAAAGATAATATTTCTGATGCCATGTAATAGCAAAGGAACCATACTTGTTTGTTTCATTCGTAGGATGAAAACAGATATTTATTAGAGACAGATTTCTGCCCATATTCTAAGCTTTGGTAACACCTAGTAACAGTAGTAGATTGTCACTCTTACCTCTTAACATGCATGTACAGGTCTCTCTTTTGTTAACAAAATCTTATTCTTACTTATTAACAGAATATTTACAATCATTTGCAATTAAAAAATCTGTACTAGAGTAGGTCAATCAATATTGCAATAGCTGTGTGTTCAACTGAACATAATCCATTTGGTAACATGTTGTGTCAGGGTTGTATACATTTACACAATTGGTGAATGGGTCATGTCTGGGTTGAGTCCCATTGCCACCCTCTGTCTTCTCTTCATTGTAAACAGAAGGGAGGGAACTAACTAAATGGAAATATACTTAGGAGGTTTGCAGCCAATCAAATTTATGTGACTGCATAGCAAGCTCTATCCTGATGATCTAGCTTTTCCTTTATTGGTTGAAATATGCTTTTCTGTAAACAATTTATGGCATTTATCTCTTCATTTGTGCTACATTCAATTATGAAGGAGGTTTCTTTTTCTCATATTCTAAGGCTCTTCCCTCATCAACAAGCTACCTTATAAGAAGATATTATATGAGGATTTCCATGTGGTACAGGTTCTCAAAATAGTCCTTTTGGATCTTCCTGGTCTTCTATTTTTCTCAACATACACATTACTTGTGTTATTCTGGGTAGATATATATCACCAGGTACTTGACTTTTCTTGCCATTGTCATTACTTGAGAATATAACCATGCATAAGCTAATATCGGTGGGTTTATTTGGTGCTACTGGTCACAGGCAAGAAGCCTTCCCATTAATAAGCTTAAACTTGCATATTTGATTATCAATGGGATTGTACTTTATGCAGGTGATGGATTTCCAGTATGCTTTGCTGTTCAAGGGGTAAGATATGGTTTGCATTACATTTAGAGTAGATAGATTTATTACAAACTTTACTCAGTTTAATGCTTTAGTTGTTAAATTGTAATGTATAACTTGGGACTAGATGCAATAAGCATTTTCTTATGACTAATTTCAACTTTTTAATGGATGATATCTTCAGCTTATTGGTTTTGGTTTCTGAATTTCAAGTTACTTCCATAGCATTCGTTTTTCTCCATTCATGTCCTTCAAATTTGCATTATAATGATATACGTATTTCTCGATGAAAATAATATTTTCGTGGCCAAAAATCTAATATTTTAGCCACAGGAATATATTTTCTGTTGGGAAAATCTCAATTTATACCCACAGCAGATACACCAACAGAAAATACAACGGAAACTAATCCGTCGGTAAATATCAATGGCGTTGGGAACCTATTTTTGGCTACGGAAATTTTCATCGCAAAAAATGAAGATTATTGTAGTGAGGGTAAGAATCAGAGTGACCAAACAATTTCTACCAAAGCTTGATTAGATTCTCATATTGTTCTGGAATCAATTTCAAAACATTGTGCACCAAACCTGATTTTGAACTGATTCTATTCCATAATCCATTTTTGAATAGCTTTGCCAAACAATGATCTTACTCTTAAAAATTGAAGAATCAAGAAAGACTGATTCTGTCCGAAATCATGGGATTAAGAGCGGGAGTATTATCAAACAGAGCCTCATTGTTTGGCAGTCTGTCCTCCATTTTCCACTTATCCACACGTTTATTAGCCTTCTCCACCTATCAAAATGAAACAAAAACAATTTACTGATGAGCCCATAGAATTAGGGATCTTTTGGTTTTAATCTTTATAGTGAGGGAGGAGCAGAATAAATGATCCAACAAATAACTAGGATAATCAAAATTTACTTCCATTTTCCAATTTGTTCGGTATGTAAACCATAGTAAAATGATGGTTTGCGTTGCAATGCCACTTAGCATCCCAGTCTATATTCCCTACAATCAAATACAAAGCCAAAAATGTTTCATCAGTAATTTTTTTTTTTTATGAGAAAGAAAAAAAAAATGGTTCCCCCACCCATAAACCCGCAAGGTGAAAGCGGAATTCAATCCCCAGACTCGGCGCCATAGGTCCAGAGTCTTTATCGACTAAGCTAGGAGACACCTTTGTTTCTTCGGTAAATTATAATGCAAGCAATTCATACTAAATTTGTATTGCTTTGAAGAGAATTCTTAATGATAAAAGTGAACCCATTTCTAATAATATGGTGATAGTAAAGATGATTATGCTTTGATCAAATAAGAAATTCAAACAGGAAGTGTCTATACCTTGGCACCAAGGTTGAGCCTAAAGCCCAAAATAACTCCTAATGGGATCCCAACAGCATAGTAACATCCCACATTAATAACTGCAACAAATTTTTGCCAAGCACATCCAACAGCCACACCTTCATAAATAGTAAAAGAAGTTGATGAGATTTAATATTTCCACCCCTAGACCGAGGTTTAAGGGAGAGATCAACAAGTGATGGGTAATTGTTTTGGTCGTGAATGGTATGTATTCTTGAAATGCATTTTTCATTTTGAGAATACATTATTAAAATAAGATGAGAATAGGATAAAGAGTGAGACATTTCTATTTTGGGCTTCGAATATAGAATAGCCAAAAGAGTGCATCCTAGAATGAACCATTTTGTTTTAACACATTCCATGATTCAAGAAAGAGAATGCATGTCAAACAGTGTTTTTGTCATCTCTGAATGTATTGACTTAGAATTCATTCCAATAATGCATACCAAACACAGCCGATGTAGTGTTTATCCAATTGTTTTTTAGTAAAATTAAGTAAGAATGCATACCTGAGAGCACAGGTTGGATCCCATTGAGAATGATAGTTATTGCTTAATATGGACAGAGATCGGAGACTGCTTTGGTGACAATTTTGTTGGGTTGGTGTCTTGTATTCTGTGGGATCCACGTAATTATAAGGGGTAATATTTGTATTAGGGTATGAGTCTATTACATGTACGGGGGTAAACTTATAATTGTGGTAGGATTAGGGTTTCTATGCTTCCCTATATATTTTCTCTGTGTGGGAAAACCTAGGTAAGGTCTAAGCAAAGGAGGACAATGCGTCAGGTGGAGAGAATTGTAGAGAGTTTTTTTGGCAATAAAGAATCTCTATTTCTCTGTGGTGGAGGTAGGCATTCCGGTTTGGGTGCTAAACCACAATAAATCCTGTGTTGTGTGTTTGCTTGATCTTCGTCTCTTTCTCGTGGTTGTGCGTTCATCCCTAACAAGTGGTATCATAACCCAGATGAAGTATCTGTACCAGATGAAGTAGTGAGAAGGAGATCTCCATCACTCCACTCTTCTGTGACACCAACAGTAGATGATTTTTCTCCATTCTCCTTGTCTTCATTTTTTTTATCCTCCTTACAGTTTGAGGACAATCTCATCTTATATAACCTTCCTCATCGCAATAAGAACAAATTATTTTGCGACCTTGTGACTTGGAGCGACCCCTATTCTTGCCAAATTTCTGTCTCCCATTTGATCTTCCTCTACCCTAACCACCAACTGTAACCAAGGCATTACCCTTATCTGACATCCCCTTACTACTATTTTTTTCGTCGTGTCTCATTCATCAGCAAAGCAGCAATAACATCGTCAAGTTTGAGAGTATCCTTACCAAACAACAGTGTAGTCACAATGTGATCAAATGAATGAGGAAATGAGGCCAACAGGATAAGTGTCTTGTCCTCCTCTTCGATCTTCACATCAAGAGTAGACAACTCCATCAGAATCTTGTTGAACTCGTCAATATGCACCTTAAATTTCACTCCATCTGACAAACGAAAATCATATAATTGTTTCTTAAAAAACAACTAATTTGTCAAGGATTTGGACTTGTACTTGCTCTCCAACTTTGTCCAAACTTCTTATGGATCCTCTAAACCAATGACCTCACGAAGAGTATTATCCGTCAAAAACAATTGGATCGTACTATTTGCCAGATCCCTCAACTCTAGCCACTCATCATCTGTCAACTTTTCTGGTTTGTCGGATTTCTTCTTGAGAGCCTTAACAGTCTCCTTCCGCGTAAGAATATTATTCACGTGTTGTTACCACAAGGTGAAATCATTATAGCCATTGAAGGGTTTTATGGAAAAGTTTGAACCCTTCGCCGTCATTCTATTAACTCGATCTTTACCTTCTCTGCCTGTCATCAACTTCCAAGAGCTTCAATCATCGTTGATCTTGCACAAGACTGTCCGATCGATACCAAGGACATCGAATCTGTTCCATCCATGCCTTCCAATGAAATCGTAGCACCTAAAAACCCTTGGGAACAATAACTTCTAAGTTTTTTCCCTTGTCTTTAGATGATACAACGTACGAACACCGAATCGTACGACCCCCCCCCCCTTTTTTTTTCCACCACATTACCGTACAAAGAAAGTAATTTTTTTTTTTCTTTCTAAATTCCTTGTAATGATTACTTTTCAAAAGGAATCAATATTTCTGCTACTTTTCAAAAGTAATAAGAAAAAAAATTCATACGAAACAATTTATCCACTTTCTAGAAAAGAAAAAGCATCCGCTGCTAGTGTCACAGAAGAGTGGAGTGATGGAGATCTCCTTCTCACTACTTCATCTGGTACGGATACTTCAGATTGGATTTTAGATTTAGGTTGTTCGTTTCATATGTGTTTAGTTAGAGAACAGTTTGCTAGATATCGTGAATGTGATAAGGGTACAGTCAGAATCACAAATGATGCTGAAAGCAAGGTTGTCGGGATTGGGACTGTACGGATTCGCATGTTTGATGGGATTGTGCGAACTGTAACTGGAGTTAGACATGTGTCGGACTTAAGGAAGAATTTAATTTCATTGGGAACATTGGATGCGAGAGGCTACAGGTGTTCAGCTAAAGGTGGAGTTCTTAAGGTCTCCAAAGGGGTCATGGTTGTGATGCAGGGACAGATGGTTGGTGATCTATATAGACTTACAGGGAGTGTTGAAACAGATGGTGCTTCTGTTGGAACTCGGGCAAGGAGTATAGATGGAAGACAGAAGATGCAAGAAGTTCAAGTTGTAAACAAGTGCAGATCTGGGAAGAAGCGAGTTTCTTTTGCTTCAGATTTTGTGAGTGGAAGTGATCTCTCCGGTGATACTGCAGCAGTGGGAGAGATGAAGTCACATCACATCATATGGCAGTGAGCTATACGGGATACCCGGACAGGGTGTGGGCTATGCTGGTTTGGGTGTAGCAGTTTGGGAGAGACATGTTTTCAGAATCAACATCAATGGATTTTCTTCAAAGTGGTTTGCAGAATCCAAGCCAGGTGCAGATTTGCTGGGTTGGTGTCTTGCATTCTGTGGGATCCATGTAATTATAAGGGGTAGTATTTGTATTAGGGTATGAGTCTATTACATGTACATGAGTAAACTTATAATTGTGGTGGGATTAGGGTTTCTATGTTTCCCTATATATTGTCTCTGTGTGGAAAAACCTAGGTAAGGTCTAAGCAAAGGAGGACACTGTGTCAGGTGGAGAGGATTGTAGAGAGTTTTCTTGGCAATAAAGAATCTCTGTTTCTCTGTGGTGGAGGTAGACATTCTGGTTTGGGTGTTGAACCACAACAAATCCTATGTTGTGTGTTTGCTTGATCTTCGTCTCTTTTTCGTGATTATGCATTCATCCCTAACAAATTTCACTGCTAGTGAAGGCATAGCTTATAAAATGATGTAGCGCCAACACAACAACAGCGAGGATCACAGCGATTATGAATGATATCGAAGCCACTACTATTACTGAGAATGTGGCCGATTTTGAATTTCCGGCTCCAAGCTCATTGCTCACCCCCACATTGTGAATCAAGGATATCATCTCACATTATGCTTCCATAGTTCTATCATATGATAAATTAATGTGCAAATTCATGGTAGAGAAGATTAATTAAATCTAATACTGATGGAGTAATTAGGGTACCCATGGAAAATTGATCTCTTAAAAATAACTAACTATAGTTATCCAGTTCCTATCTGATTGAGTTTGAATTCTTTCCCTCATACCCACTTTAAATCAAGACAATTGTGCATATCCCAAATTTTGTAGATAGATAGATTCTTTCATCCTTTGCTCACATGGTAATTTTCAATCCCATTGGAATTTGCAACAAATCAGAGTTTTGAAAATCCAGGCTTATGAGACAATGCACAATAGTGGTCGGAATCATAGGCTTGAATGAACACAGAGAAGATGCAACGTAATATGTTACGGTGAATTTGATTGAATTTGTCTTTGAAATTTAATGTGTGATTAATCTATAACATTTCTTCTCAATCCAATGGTCAGATTATCTGTATCTCAATCCATAGATTTTCATTTTATAGATAAATAGATGATTTATTAGAAACCCATCAAAACAAGGGATCCGCATCGTTTTCTCCCTGTACTTTAGGGAGGAGGGAGACGCGCCCGTCAGATGGCCGACAAGTGGCTTTCGGGAAAATCCGAGCCCTACGTCCAAGAAGACATGGAGTGTCGGCTCGGACGTGGGGCTCGAATTTTCCCAAAAACCACTTGTCGGCTATCCGACAGAAACGTAAAGTATAAAGAGGAGATGAATTGAATCACAAAACAACGGCATAGACCCCGGAACAAGCTGCATCAGTAGAAAATATTTTCCCTAAACTGATATCAATTAAAGGATAAATATAAAGCGAAAATTAACGGCCAACCTTGCTGCTGCGTTGAATCCAATCGAGATCATGAAAAGCCACCCACTTATCGTCATGCTGCACCCGTAAATATTATACTCGGACACATTAATGTTTACAATAAAAAGAAAATATTTAAATTTATTTGATAGTAAACATAATAACAAGAGGACGGGATGTGATATTCATGGAAATAGTTGACTGGATCGATTGGTCTACTCATCTTGGTGGTAAGGAGGATGGAATCTTCACGATGATCAGACAAAAGAGACAAGCACGATTGCAGAGAATGGAATCATGTATCGGATCGGTTTCCATCGATACTGGAATCATCCCACATTTTTGGGAGTCGTAGATGAGGTGTGGGATCTACCTCTAGGGTGTGGATCCATACCCTCAAAGGTTTTTGAGTATGTGGGATGATTATCGGGTGTAGAGAGGATCCGGATTTAATGCGAGTGGGTTGGGTTTATGTTATGAGTACTTTCTCTCACTAAAAAAAAAAGAATGCGATCATCTGCACGTACTAGAAGAGTCTCTTTGAACGACAAGTGTCCTATGGAGTTAACGGTGCTAGCTTCTTTATGGAGCTAACGGTACTAGCTTCCTTAGCTAAATAAATTCTATTTTTTAATTCATTTTATTTAAGTAATTGATCATGTTTTTTTTTTTGGTAAATAATCTATTAGAAAAAAAAAAACTCTAACAATTTTTAAGGTAAGTAAATCAATTAGAAATAAAACTCTAACAATTTTTAAAAAGAATAATAATTAAAATTAAAACTCACCATTTTTTAATTCAAAAGAATTTATCTCATTAAAAAAAATGTGATTTCCTTTTTCTCTCTCTCCAACTTTTTTTTTCCTTTCAGATTTTGTTATTTTAATTCAACATAGTTTATCTCATTAAAAAAAAAAAAAAGTTTCTTTAGATTTTGTATGCGGTTGTAAAAATTTGAGTCTGTAGGCATTCAAAATCTAAAGAAACGTTTTTCTTAATGAGGTAAAGCTATGTTGAATTAAAATAACAAAATCTAAAGGAAAAAAAGAAAAAAAAAAAGAGTTGGAGAGAGAAAAGGGAAATCACCTTGTTTTTTTTTTCTTGAGATAAAACTCATTTGAATTAAAAAATCGTGAGTTTTAGATAAAGCTCTTTTGAATTAAAAAAAATTGTGAGTTTTATTTCAAATTGTTATGCTTTTTTAAAATGATTAGAGTTTTATTTCTAATTGATATATTTACTTTAAAAATCGTTAGAGTTTTATTTTTAATAAATTACTTATCTTAAAAAATGTGATTGTTAATTCACCAAATCAATTACCTAAATAAAAAAAATTAAAAAATAGAATTTATTAGATAGCACCGTTAACTCCATGGAATTTATTAGTATGTGCAGGTGATCCGGATTCAAAACCTTATTCCAATTACTTATAAACCATTAGACGAGAGACCCAGTTTTTGACTTACCAGATGGAGAGAGAATCCACAGCCAACTGCGGGTTATGGAGCAACCTGGCAAACAAAACCAGAATCTGAGAGTACCAAGTAAGGGTGTCAACGGGCCGGTCCGGGCCGATTTCGGTCCGGGCTGAATCGATGTCGGGTTTTATAAGCCCAGTCAAAAACATGTTCATTAAGAGTTCGGGCTGGGTACGGCTCCGCTGGACACAATAACTATCGGGCTGGTCCGGTGTCGGTTTGTTATCGGACTGGGCTTATTGAGGTGATTTCAGGCTGGTTCGGTCCGGACCGGGCTAATTAAGCTTATCAGGCCTATTTTATATGTAAGATATATTGCCTATTTTATTATTTCTATCTATAAAATTAACATCATTCCTTCTATATGCATGTAATTCAGTAAATTGTAACAATTAATATATTTTTTTCAACTATAGATTCATATAATCTTTCGGATCAAGAAGTGAACTATAACAGTGTAATATAATCCATCAAAATTTAAAACCATTAAAATTAATAAACTGGGCCCGGATGGACCTTGCCGGTGTTCTGGTTAGGTATTATTGGTTCGGGCTAGTTTGGGCTTCTTAACGGGCTGGTTCGGTCTGATTTCGATTTGGGCTGAAATGGTGTCGGGCTTTACAAGCCGAGACCGAAACCTATCCATTAAGGTTCGGTCTAGACTGGGTTTGGGTTATATCGGACCAGCTCGGTCCGTGCTACCGAGTCAGGCCTATTTTTGACACCCTTAATACCAAGCCTCCAAGCATAGCATCACAGCCGATGAAGCCGATAGTATAAAGAAGTTGGGTAACCCGGAGAAGGCTTTGCGGGTGAACCCGGTCCAGGTGTGCTTGCAGCGTTCACTTTTAACGATGTATATGAACTGGGCAACAACTATGATCCACCACGATAGACTCAACACCAAGGAAGCCCCTAATAACCCAAGCCCGATCTTGTACACCGCTAACCAGCTTAGCAATAGATGCAGAGACAGCGTAGCCGTCGAGATATAGGCACTAGGACCCACAATGCTCTGTGATTGTAGGAACTTTTGAAAGGGAAAGCTGGCTGCGTACGCGAAGATCTGAGGGATCAGGCCGTAGACCGCAGCGCCTGAGGCAATACTTGGGGACTGACCTTGAAGGATCAATATATGCTTGGAGAAGATATAGATCAATGTGAGTGGGACCCCAAAAAGCATCAGAAGGATTATTAATCGTTGAAGGTATATCCCTAGCATTTCATGATATGATGCACCATAGGCTTGCCCATACAGGGTCCCTACTGCACTCCCCATACATAGCTGCATGAACAACATTTACAGATAAATAAAAAATTGAAGCTCAGATGCAAGTACTAATCTAGAATTTTGTTTAAGAGTTACATATAAGAGTTCCCACCATTAACAGAGGTAAAACTACAATACGAAAAATCATAAATACCTCTCATGATTTGACCGTTCACCACCATCTTTGATCCAACCAGCGCACATGCTCTTTGCGTCTCTCCTCTGACTTGACCGTTCACCGCCATCTCTGATCCAACCAACGCACAAGCTCTTTGCATCCTTTCCTATGTGAGCAAAAAAGAAGAAGATAGAAGAGAAATGAGATAAGGCTTCTATGCACTCCTTATTCTCAGACAAAGAAAACGTAATGGAAATTCTTAAATTGCATAAGTATGCACAGGACCCCACCCTTAGGTTATGTATATATCAACCGTCTCATCCCATCAAGGATCGACGAATATCTGGGTGCCACATGTCACAGGATCCTAATGTTAATCATCCAACTTAAGTGGGGCCAGGCAACATGTGGGCCACCTGACTTACATTCTCCCACTTGGCCCATATTGTCATATGGCAAGTCACATTATGATTATTAACATGATGTGTGTCCATACAGTAATTTTTGGATCCTTCTTTATAGACTTGTTCTTTATGTTCACAATAAAACTCCCAACCCATGAATCATGGCAGTACATGTCCCAGTATTAGAGTACAATGGAAACACTTTCATCCATGTATTACAATAGATTGTTTATTTTACAATGAACCTCAATTGTGACTACCCTACTTTATAGAGTCAATTCAACAATCAATTCAAGGGTCAAACTTTATTGTCTAGAAAATTTTATAGGCATCTGTCATTACAAAACTTTATGTATTCAACCAAATAAATGACAGGAAAAATAAAATAACTTTATTTCAAAATTATCAAACTTTACATTGCAATATCACAATAAAACTTTTAGCCACTTAATGATCTACATAGTCCCATACGATCCACGTGTGCCACAAACACATTGGCCGGAAGGCCTTTAGTGAAAGGATCTGCTATCACATCATCAGTGTCGATATGCTCTATCTGAACACGACGATCTCGAACGTTTTCTTTAATAGCAAAGTACTTTATCTTAATGTGTTGGCAACGACTCACTGAGCATGTGTTGTTAGAGAAACTTACTGCTGAAGTATTGTCACAGTAGATTTTTATAAGTCTTTCAATAGAACTTATGACCTTCAAATCTATGACAAACTACCTCAACAAAGATGCCTGAGAAACTGCTTCATAACATGCCACCACTTCAGCTTCCATAGTAGAAGAGGCTGTCTTGGGTTGCCTTATACTGCGCCAAGACATTGCTCCTCCAGCTAACAAAAATATGAAGCCTGAAGTAGATTTTCAAGTATCTCCACATCTAGCATAATCCGAACCTGAGTAGCTGATCAGCTCTAAGTCATCAACATGCCTGTATGTGAGCATGTGATCCTTAGTGCCCTGTAGATACTTCAGTACTTTCTTCGCTGCTTTCTAATGTGGTAAATCAGGGTTCTTTTGAAACCTTCCTAAAACTCCCACTGCAAATGTGATGTCAGGCCTGGTACAGACCTGCGCATACATTAAACTGCCTATTGCTGATGCATAGGGGATATTTTGCATAATTTACTATTCCAGATTGGTCTTCGAACATTGTTCCAGACTGAGTCTGTCGTCTTTAATTACAGGTGCTACACTTGATGAGCATTGCTTCATCTCGAACCTTTCCAAAACATTATCAATGTAACCTTTTTGGGACAATCCTAAGGTCTTAAGAGACCTGTCCCTATGAATCTCTATGCCTAAGACATAGGTGGCTTCACCCATATCCTTCATGTCAAAGTTTTGGACAAAAAAATGTTTCATCCCATGTAGCATCTTTAGATCATTGTTAGCTAAGAGAATGTCATCCACATACAACACTAGTATGGTAAAACTAGTTCCCTTGATCTTTATGTAAATGCATTAATAAGCTCGATTCTCCACAAAGCCGTAGGAAGTGATCGTGCTATTAAACTTCAAATACCACTGTCAGGAAGCTTGTTTCAATCCATATATGGACCTCCTTAAGCTTGCATACTAAAGGACCTCCTTTATCCGAAATAAAACCTTCAGGTAGACTCACGTATACTTCCTCCTCTAAATCACAATTCAGAAATGCAGTCCTGATATCCATCCGGTGCAGCTCAAGATCATAGAGAGCCACCAGTGCCATAATGATTCTCAAAGAATCTTTCCTAGATACAGGAGAAAATGTTTTTTTTATAATCAATTTCAACCTTCTGATTAAAGTCTTTTGCCACGAGTCGGGCCTTGTATCTTTCGATATTACCGTGTGAGTTGGTTTTGGTCTTGAAAACCCACTTACACCCCACAAGGGAGGTGTCCTTAAGTAATTTTACAAGTTCCCACACTTGATTCATTGGCATGGATCCCATTTCTTCCTTATGGCATCATACCATAAAATGGAATCCTTGTTATGAAGAGCTTGTGCAAATGATGTTGGATCTTCATTTATTCCAATATCATTCCCACAGTCTTGGAGATATAACTGATAATCTGAAGAAATTATCGACTTTCTTTCTCTCGAGCACCTCCTTAAAACTTGTGGCTTAGGATCCACAGGTTCAGCGACAATTGACTCTTGATGTGGTGTATCTTGATGTGGTACATCTTGATGTAGTAATTCATTATGAGTTTGTGGTTGTTTATGAACCACAGGTACCACTGGTAAAGGGATAAAACCCTGACCACTAGATGTGGAAGGGATTGTCGAGACATTTTGTTCATGGAACTCAATGTTTCGACCTTGTATACTCCCACTATCGTCATCCTCTAGAAATTTAACAACTTTTGACTCTACAATGGTAAGGGTATATGAGGGACAATAAAACTTGTAACCCTTAGATCTTTCAGAATAGCCAATGCAATATCCATTGACTGTTCTAGGGTCTAGCTTCTAAAGGTGTGGATTATAGACTCTTATTTCGACTTTACAACCCCATATGCGAGTATGTTTCAAATTGGGTTTCCATCCATTCCACAACTCAAAAGGAGTCTTCAGAATCGACTTGTATGGTACCCTGTTCAAGATATATACCACAATCTTTAAAGCTTCATTCCACAATTTCAGAGGCAAACATGAATTGCTTATCATACTTCTGACCATGTCCAATAATGTATGATTCCTTCTTTCAGCAACTCCATTTTGATCCGGAGATCCAGGCATGATATATTGGGCTATAATACCTTGCTCTTGAAGATATCATGCAAACGGACCAGGTCTTTGACCTTGTTCTGTGGTTCTACCATAGTATTCACCTCCTCTATCTGATCTCACGATCTTAATCTTTTTTCAGTCTGTTTCTCTACTTCTATCTTAAAGTTCTTAAATGCATCTAGTGCCTTATCTTTATGAATTAGAAGATAGAGATACATGAATCGTGAGTAGTTGTCTATGAAGCAGATAAAGTATCTCTGACCATTCAGGCAAAGAGTGGGAAAAGGTCCACAGATATCCTTATGTATGATTTCCAAAATCTCAGTTGATCTTCTGGCACCTTTCTTAGTTTTTTTGGTCTACTTCGCCTTGATGCAGTCTACACAAACCCCCAAGCCAGAGAAATCTAGAATTTTAAGTACTCCATCATTCATTAACCTTTTGATTCTGTCACTAGATATGTGACATAATCTAAGGTGCCATAATTTAGAAGACTTCTCATTTACACTCATTTTTTTTATATCAATATTATTAACAGAAAGTAAATTACTTTCATATGTTGGATCTAAATTTAAAAGAAACAAACCATCAATTAAAGAACCCAAATCGATTATTACATCATTCTTTAATAACTTTAGAACTGTACTAGAAAATTCAAACACATAACCTGAAAGTGTCAATCTGGAGACAAAAACTAGGCTCTTAGCAAATGATGGGGACATAGAATGTATCTTTTAAATCCAATACAAAACTAGACTGCAAAACTAATCTATAGACCCCTACAGCTTCCACTTAAGACTGTATCTGGTTTCCTAAATAGATATGTCTCTCATTTTCCTCTCGAAAGCCTTGTCTGCAGAAAGCCTTGCAAGGCATTGGCTACATGGATTGTCAATCCAGAATCAATCCACCAGTTATTTGAATGAGAATCAATTAAATTTGATTCATAACAAACCAAAGTTCTTTGAGCTGAGACATCCCTCATGTGCGTGATGTGATCACACACATCTATCCTACCATTATTTCTAAATAAATCTGATTCTTCCATTGGAGTGCTGTCAGTACCCAATTTTGCCCTGTAGGGAATCCCAGCTCCCATTACGACACCGTGTGCAATGGAAGGGGCATTTTAGTCATTTAGGTTTTTTTATTATGAAAAAATACGATAAAAAAATCCATAAAAACCCTAAATCAGAGGTTCCGATGGGGTTTCTTTGGGGGACCAGAGGATCGAGAGAAGAGAGGAGATGTAGAGAGAGAGAGAGAGAGAGAGACGGTGAAAGAGAATTCGTTGGAGGGGAAGAGGGGGAGGTCGACACCTCATCCCTCATCCCTAAAATCCCTCTCCCATGCCACCTAGCTACCCCAGCCGTAGCCACCTCTACTTGATGATCCTCTCTCCCATTCACAACACACTACCTAGCCACCTTACCTCCCTAAAATCCGCTTGATCCATCTCCCATTGACACCTCATCGCCCTACCATGCTGCCCAGAAGAAGAAATAAGAAGGAACGAAGATAAAAGAAGAGATAGAAAAGAGAAAACAGAAAAGAGTAGAGAGAGAATGGCTGTGGCTGAGCAAGGAAAAAAAAAGAAGGGGAATCTGAGATCTCTTTTGGGTTTCTGGCAGGGGGTGCTGTTGACTGTTGCAGAAGGGTTTGGAGAGTATAAAATGGGGGCCGAGAAGTGTGGGAGTTGGTAGAAGAACTGGTGAACAGGAGTAACGTCTGAGAGGAGTTGCGGCTGGGAGAGGTCGAACTCGAAGAGGAGAGCTTCTTTTTAGGGGGAATGCTTCCTATTATTGGCCATGACCAAAGGAGAGTGAAGGTCAATGGGAAATCAGGGTGAAAGAAACCGAGCTGAGTAAGAGAGTGTGAGAGATCGACAGAGATTAGTGAAGGGATGAGTTGGGATTGTCGGCGGAGAAATCAGAGAAAGCATAAGAGGAGCAGAGCTTCGACAGCCAGCGGTGCAAGAAAGGGCCGGTGATCAGGTCTCCACTGCTTCCAGGTATGTTTTCACCCCTTCTTTGATTATTATTGCTTATTTTGTTTCTTATCCTATCCATTGAATTTTCATATAGACAGTTGATCTTTGCCTTCTTTTTTTCCTTGTTAATTTCAGTCGAAAAATGGTGTATTGATTGCATTTTAGGTTTCTAATGAATCATCTCAGTTCACCTTTGTTCTCAGATCTTGTTTCGATAAGAGTAATAGTTGAGGTCGTTTTTGTTTGAATTAGGTTCTGATTTACCTCAGTCTCTTTACATGGATAATCCCAGTTGGATTTTGGGTCAATTGGTTGTCATAGGGTTTAATAGTTGTTTCAAGATACTTTGTTTTATTTTTTATTTATTCAACCAAGTTTAGGTTAACATTTAGTTATTAGATGTAGGCTAGGATATGCATTTACATATCTTTTTCTATCGTTTGTTGTTTGTCTCTTACAGTTACAGCTTTAATTTCGGTTTAACTTAGAGTGTTAAATTCTTGATTAGTTTCAATTCAGTGTATAGTTTTAGTAGGGCTGAATATGTTTTCTTCCCTTTGTTGATCCAAAGTTAGTTATATTCTTGTCATGCTCTTCTTTAGGTCAACTTCTTTAAGATTTAGGTACCCTGTGATGTTTTATTTCTGTTAGTTTTAAAGTGTAGATTTGTTAAGTTTTGGTTTAAATCTTGTTTCTTCTAATTCTTGGTTCTGATTCTAGAAAGAAGTCTTAGCTAACTAGGACTTCATCCTTCTTATTTTCTTCTTCACAAGGTAAGCTTTATTTAGGCTGACCAGGTTGTACATTTGTTTGAGATGGGATTGGTCAGGTTTGGTTTAGTCAGGGTTGATCCAGTTTAGGCTAGGGTTCAGATTTATTTGGGTTCGATTTTGGCCCAGGTGGTCGGGCTAGCTTGGTTGTGCTGACATATTTTCTTGTTTTACTTGATTTAATTTGATTGGACTTGTGGTTAAATTTGGTTTGGTTTGGGTCAAGTCTGGCCTAATTGGTTTTGCCTGACCCATTTGGTTTAGTTCTAGTTTGGGTCAGGTGTAGGGCTGACCCAGTTGGTTTAGTTTAAGCTTGGTTTCGGTCAGATTTAGTTTGGCCTGGTTTAACTAGGATTTTAATCATTGTGCTTTAGTCTGGTTCAGGGCTTGAGTATTGGTTTAGGCTTGTTATGGTCTAGCCTGGTTGGATTTAGGCATTGGATCTAGGTTGGTCCATGTTTTGTAGGAGGTCTGGTTTAGTTTGAGTTAGGTTTATTGGCTAGATTAATTTTGGTTCATGTTTAGATTAGGTTCAGGTTTATTTGGTTTGTTTTGGTATATTTTGGGTTTTGGTTTGGTTTAGATGTGTGTTCGGGTCTGTTTTAGTTGGGTTTAGGTATAGGTTGGTTTTGGTTTGTTCGGATTGGCTTAGTTGTGTTAAACCTGCTCGACCTATGCTTGGTTGGTTTGTATTTGGGATTATTTGATACTTATTTCTTATGATGAGATTTTTTTCTTGTGTTGCTTTAATGCGTCCATTGCATGAGACTGAATCAGCCCATCTACTTTGGTGCTTACTTGCTACCAGTGTTAGATCCATTTAATATGTTATCCTTTTCATTCATGAATACAAATTGTATGTCATGATCCCAATTGCTTATTTTCTGTCACATGTTTGGGATGAGCATCCTTGACAGCAAAAAGCTGGACTTAGAGTGAGGATATATAGATGGCCGAAAATCAACCGAGCATTCTCCTTTATTTTAATTGATCTTTATTGTTGCATTGTAATTTGATTGCATATTTGATAGCCTTCCTGCGATGTGATTGGCTAGGGGACTCCAAATAGTCCGACCCATTGTGGGCCCATTTAGAATGGGCCTACCCAACCCTAGGATCAGATCCAAGAGTGGAAAATCATTGTATCAAGAATGTATTAATGAAAAAATGTGATTGGGTAGATGTATGCATAAGATTGGTGGTCCAACGGATGGCCTACCTGGGCATCCCGAATGTAGGATGTGAGTGAGATTTAGTGGACCGTGATGTGTGGGGAGCTAAAGCGTTTGGCCTTTCCTGAGTGTTGACCACGCATGTCCATGGCTCGTCAATCCATGGAAACTACGCTTGACCTGATTCTCAAGAAACAGAGGTCTCAATAGATATGTAGGCTGCGGGGGAGTTTGTTTGCTTCACGCTCAGTCAAATTGAGGTAAGTTTCATGTGTTATGGGATTACCTCAGCAAGGAGATTTTTCTATGGAAGAAAATACCTCTATACTGAGATGGGTCTTACTGTTGTGGGGACATCTCTCACCATCAGATGTGTTCCATGATTATGGGAGCATGCATTGCCTGGGATGCGTTCCAATATTTTGGGAGTGTCCCTCTTCTTGCACACACCTGGTACGTACACACCCCCCGAACTACGTTTGGCCTGATTCTCGTCGCACAAGGATACGTAGGCGGTTTGGGATTTTCCCAAACCTCGGTCATATGTTGTAATATCATTTTTTCCTTTCTTTAGATGTATGATTAGGCCATTCATTAAATTCTTTAATTCATTTTGTGATTATTTTCTTGTTTAATTTGTTTAATTTTAGCTTATGTCATTCATAGTTAGTAAAGAATTAGAGATCAAATTAGGATCCCCTTGTGCATATTGTAGTCTATATAGATAGCCCCAAACTATACATAAACTTTAAGAAAGGATATGATTTAGGGTGACTGATCAATGACCGGGCGAGTTGGATGCCTAATACCTTCCCAAATTATAATTTGACGCTTACCTGCCTTTGGTGAGACGAGATAGCCATTCCATTGTGTGAGTCATTAGAGTCCCTCCAAAGAGGGACAACATTTATAGGTCTTAGACCTTATCTAGGTGGCGAATCCAGTTTTTTACCCTCCACTGGCGTGAGTGGATGAGATCTTAAAGTGAAAGCCTTTCGATCTCTTTTTGTATGATTGAGTGTAGAAAATTTGAACATCTTAATTAAATATAAACTTTGAGGAAATTTTTATTTTTTAATTTCCTTGGTCCTCACAAGTGCTAACCAATATTTTGTTTAAACTCACAAAATGAGCATCAATTGCATTCATGTAATCAGTAACCTTCTTACATTCAGGAACTGATCTTTTAATGCTCTTGTCGATATTGTTCATGACAAAATTTAGGCTCAAGTGGTTAAACCGCTCCCACTTATCATAGTGAGCAGTTTGGATTGGCGTACTGGAATTCATGAGAGCAGCGGGTTCTTCCACATGGAGCGCCAAGTCCAAATCCATGCAATCTAAGGTCAAATAAATCTTATGTTTCCAATCTAAATAATTTCCCCTAGTAAGCATTAAGAGACTAATCTGGTTATTATTTAATGCTGCAAACATAATAGCAAAAATGAAGTTTAGATTTATGGCATTCCACTATACATTGATATCAACCCATGTCAATAATCAGTAACACACTAAAATTAATTATAATCTACCTGTGGTCTAGACTTATAATCAACTTTGGTATGTGAAACTTTACACTAAGTTGATTGACATCAAACTTAAGTGGCAGACTGATGTATCCTACAAAACTACATGTGGGCTAAGATTACAGTATACATCTGTCTAAGTCTTTATTAATAAGACTAGAATGCTACACTACAATTCAAAAGGTTGTTCCACACCTGCAGGCAGAAAAAGACCCCCTTTGTTTTGTAGTTTCACATCCCACCTTATTCCATCTTTTGTCAAAAGAAAAGAATATTTTCCTATGCGGATAATACCCAAATCCAATGGAAAAGATGCAATTTTGCAATGCCTACCTTTATAAGGGTATTTTGTCTTTTATGACTTCCTAAAAAATGCACTTATAATTGCTTAAAATAAAGCTGATGGTTTTCTTGATTTTTAACACATCTTTCCCTATAAGGGCATTTTAGTCATTTATGACATCCTTTAAACAAACATTCATTAGTGTTAACATAAGCCTAATAACATTAAAGAAGTTCTAATGACTTATTTCTTTACTTTATTTAACACTGATTTTTAATGACGTTTGTTTCTGTCACTAATTACATTGACATAATAATGATACTGTTACACATATACAGAAGTGTTCTGTCTGTAAATGTCACTAAGCAATGCTCAATACATTCTATTGTGTATATAGATACAGAGTCGCTCTGTCTTTAAATGTCACTAAAAGAAAACTGAACATTTAGCAACGTTCAGAACACACTGTCAAAATTACAGTCACTGTTCTTTACCTTTTAGCGACGTACATAACTAACTGTCATAGAAAAGTGCAGTCACATAAAGCAGTGACGTTCGGTGAGTAACCATTTTAAGTGACATATAATTAAAACAGTTTAAAACCACTAAATATCACCATTAATCACACGGTTCAAAACAAGTTCTGGGTCAGACCGAATTGAACCAAACCAAAATGGATGGACTGAACTAAACCGGTCTGGTTCAACAAGATTCCTGGTTCATAGAATGGGGCAAAAGCCGGTCTATCGGGTCAACCCATCTAAGCTTCTGGGCCGGGTCTTGGGCCAACCCAGAAGAAATTCAATTCGGGTCTGGGTAACCAAAAAATTAAACAAAAAATTATTTTTATTTCTTTTAAAACAATCAATGGGCCAGTCATAAGGCCCATAACTTAATAAAAATCAAAATTGGGCTTTAGAAAACTCAAACCCATTACCGTATATTATATTAATAAATACAACTTAAATGGTCATTAAAAAACCAAAAAGTCCTCAACCGAATATTCTATTTTCAAAAGAAAATGACATCGCCTTATTCCTTTAATAGATCGATTCAACGTGTTGGATAACAACACGTCGCAGCAGAAGACGCAACAACTCCGAAATCATACCGAAGTATTCGGCACTTACTTAAAGAAACAAAGACGACTTTGGCGCTGCCGCAACGACGAAGACCGCCGCTACTACAACCCCTTGATGCCGCCACCATTAATTGAAAATTCCTATAGAACGAGACAACCTGTAGCAACCTGTTGCTAGCCGTGCGGGCTGCAGTAGTCTGGCCTGTTGGGTTGGTGTCTTGTATTCTATGGGATCCACACAATTAATAGAGTTGTACTTGTATTAGGGTTTGGTCTATTACATGTATGAGATAAACTTATAATTGTAGTAGGATTAAAATTTCTAGGTTTCCTTATATATTGTTTCTGTGTGGGAAAACCTAGGTAAAGCTGTAGGGCTGCTAGAGGATTCTCTTCTGACAGTAGAGAGCTGAAAGTGCTGTAAAGCTGACAGATGAGCTAAGCCTGTCAGGTAGAGAGTTGTAGAAGTTTCTTGGGAGAAAGAATTTTTCTTTTCTCTGGTGGACGTAGGCATCCCATAATGAGGTGTTGAATCACGTTAATTCTTTGTGTTTTCTTCTTGTTTGCATGCTCTCAATCCTAACAAGTGGTATCAGAGCTAGGTTCAATAGATCGTTCAGTGATCTAGGAAGGAGAGAGGTAGCAGTATGAAAAAGAAGAAGAAAAAAAAAAGGTTCGGTTAGTGCTGTGTTTTCTCTTTTGTGAAGTTGAAAAAAAAATTGAAGAAAAAAGGGGAGTTGAAACCGTACGTACAAGAAAAATGAGTTGTTTTTTTTTTTTTTTTTTTTTTAAATTCTGAATCTCTGATCAGCTTTTAAGAAAAGTGATCATTGAAGAAAAAAAAGAGAAAAAAACGAGGGTTTCATGAAAAGAGTATGGAACCAGGACGTCAATTTCAAGATTTGATTTGTGTTTGCAACCAAGTATCTGGATGGCATCTAGAGAGTGAAGTCAAAAGTGTAGAGGAGATACAAAGGCTGGCACGGGAATCGTACAGTGGGGTTGCAAGGGTTGCTATGAATCAAAAATATCCAGCGGTGGCCTGTGCACCGGATGGTGGTGTATGGGTAAGTTTGGGAGTTGGAAGGGGACGCGAAAGGGGAATGCGAGATGGCATCCCCATAGTTTTTTTAGGTTTGTATTTGGTACCCAGGGTTCTGATGGTCAGTGATGGCTAGGAGATCATGATTGGATTGATGGAGAGATGGTAGCTGTTCATGGATCTGGTCTGATCGGGAAGATTTTCTTCGAGATCTGACGGTGGGATTGGAATCCCGACACGGTGCGCATAATGGCCAGTTTATGCTGCACCGTGGGGTCAAGGAGTACTGGCGGGTTGGGACAAGAAGTTGGATCTCAAGGTCTGCATTGGAGGTACAGAGGTGAGAGACTTGGGTTCCAGGTGCAATTGGAGTTGCAGAGGGCTGGGATGAGGAGTCGGTTCTCAAGATCAGCATTGGAGGTGCAGTGGTGAGAGGCTTGGGTTCCAGGTGCAGCTAGAATTACAGGAGAACTATGAGTAATAGTGATCTTTCTGGTGATGCTGTAGCAGTGGGAGAGATGGGGTCACATCACATCGTATGATGGTGAGCTGTACGGGACATCGGGACGGGGTGTGGACTATGCTGGTTTGGGTGTAGCGATTTAGTAGAGATAGTTTTACAGAATCAACATCAACGGATTTTTCTTCAAGGTGGTTTGCATAATCCAAGTCAGGTGGAGATTTGTTGGGTTGGTGTCTTGTTGTAAGACCCGTGTCAATTTAACCCGTTCTTACCATCTTGAATCAGGTTTACCCATCATGGTCGAGTCAAATGGACCAAGGGCATGAAGGAAATCGAGATCCCAGGTACGAAATCGACCCAAAAACACTTAATTCTAGGGGAGGGTCGCACACCCAGTGAAGCAGGGTCGGACCTCCCAAAACAGAAAGTCAGATCCTCAGTTTTTAAGGGAGGGTCGGATAGCTTAAGACCCTAGGGTCGACGGGATCATCGACCCTCCCATCGACCCTCGGTTTCTGACGAAACTGAAATTAGGAAATTTCCTAATTTTCGGTTGGGATTCTTTCCAAATCTCAATGGGATTATTATAGGACATTCCTAGTCTATTTAAAGGACGTTCCTAAGCCACTTTCACTCCTTTCACAACCCTAATTGAATTGAGAGAAAGAGAGAAGAAGGAAAAGAGGAAGAAAGGAGGCTAGGAAGAAGGCTTAGCAAAAAGGAGAAGAAATTGCAGAGAAAAGTAATCTTCTCAGGTATGGATACTAATTCCATGAGTTTCTACAGACCTTAGGTTAGATATGGTTGAGTGTAGGATTTCGGAGAAACCCAAACCATCCATCCATGGTTAGGCTTTCATGGAAAACCATAGGAGGATGCACGAAAGCTATCTAGATGGATTATACATGGTTCTAGACCATGGAATGACTGTTGAATGAATGTAGGAAGCAAGTCATAGGACCCCAAACACGAAGAATGGGTTAAAAGTGGAAATTGGACCAGAGTGCACCAAGGGTCGCACCGAGGGTCGATAGACCATCCGACCCTAGGTGTTTCTGACCATCGACCCTCAACATTCGGGAAGTTCAGAATGGAGGGAGGGTCGATAGACCCATCGACCCTAGCATCGACCCTCAGTTGACAGAATGGTTTTTAAATTCTGAATTAATTCTAATTAAATTCTATCGACTTTGTTAGGTTTGCTAGCAATATAATAACATTATAAAGGTGATTTTAAAGCTTGGAAAAGTATCTATTAGCAAGCTAAGGTGAGGAACCATAACCCCAAACTAAATTGGTTAATAATAAACTATTTTCTATTTCTTGAGTCCTATGCCATGTTTGATTCTATGCGAATATGTTTGTAATGTGCATACAGCATGCCATCCAATATTTCTATTACTTGTTCATGCATATTTACTTTATTGTTTATAACATGATGATGATGATGATGATAGGAATAGGCATGTGATTGTATGTGTGTGGTTGATGTGCTTGATGCGAGCGAGTATCAGGGGAGGTGTGATGAGAACGTCAATAAACGTTATCCTTTGGCGGGTCTCAGCACTTTAGCTCTATCTCTAACTCAAGTCTTGTGCATTGATATCGTCGTATCGCCATTACCTTAGCGGAACTATTATGTCGTAGAGTATCAGGGGAGGTGGTCTCGGTCCTTGTAGTCTCTGACTCTACCAGGGGGCCTTAGCTCTATCTCTATGGGCATTCTGAGGGATGCTGGGGTGAGGCCTTGGATACACTGTTTGGCATTAGGATTGGTTAGTAGCGAACCCAGTTTGCAAGCCCTCGCTAACAGGGGCTTACGTGTTGGTATAGCATTATATAACAATAAACGTTAACCTTTGTTGTATAATGTTATGGTAGGGTGGATGGGGACGACGATAAACGTTAACCTTCGGGCGGGCTTCCACACCCTGTGTATAGAGGCGGTGTCAATAAACGTTAACCTTTGACCACCCAACCTTTCTATTGCACATTGCAAACTATAAACCAAGACCAAAGATATAAATTGATTTTTGCATGCATATGTATTGTTGCATTGTTTTGGCTACTCACTGAGCCGTGTTGTGTGCTCACCCCTCGACGTCGAATATTTTAGTTGATGATGCAGGTTATACAGTTGAAGATTATATGAATGCGTCGGCGTACGAAAACGTTGCAGCCATGGAAGTTGGAGCTGAAGACGATACACATGATCCCTCTTGCAAGTGCAACTCGTGTGTATTTGATTAGATATTTTTTGTAGGTTTCTTTATTGGATTTATAAGACATGTATTTGGTATTTAAATATTTATGTCTGAGTTAAACACAGAATGATTTGCTATTATTTATGGGTATCATCTTAGTTCTCAGTTCATATTATTTATAAATTTTCCACTATTGTGTATTACTCTGATTATGATTGTGGATGCTTGTAAAGTTCGGATAACGCGGGGATAGCCTATTTGAGATCCTGGTTGAGCCGTTGTTTATTTAGCGGTTCATCACACCATTCTGGTTAGACCAAAATTGGGGTGTGACAACTTGGTATCAGAGCATCTCAGGCCTTGCCCGCCGCACTGACACACATTAAAGACCATTGTGAACTGAGATAGGATAAATTAAAAGCTTTAATACAAACACACTGTAAGCACAAGTGATGATTGAAACCGAATTAAAAAGAGAATAATGCATCTATTAAAGGGAAAATCAGTTACATACAATGAGTAAGAGAACCAAAACGTATATACATCGCTAAAGCAGAGTACAGTCCACAACCCGGACAGTTACTCTGTAGTATAAGAAAAAGTAAAGTACAATCAGGAAGCTGGAGGCGAAGGAGGAGGCGGTGCCTCACGATCTCTGTCATAGTCCTAGGCATAGACCCTAGTCAACCATGCCACCTGGGTCTGAGTCGTCTGCAAAGTAGCTGTGAGATCAGCCACCCTCTAATCAGTCCGGCGCTGAGCATCTAGGAGCTCCCCTATCCTCAGATCCGATGCACGCTGAGCCTCTCTAATCTCGTGAAACATACTCAGCACGTCATCAGTTGGTGGGCGTGAAGGACCAACATCATGAAAAGGACTGGACTCGGGTACCGAAGCCGCCGCAGCAGAAGTACCAGCCCGATCCATGGCGTAGGTGATGGCGGTGGTATCGCATCGACATCCATATATAAGCGATCATCGTCGACCGGATCCCCACGAGCCCTAGCAACAGCCTCAGCATCAGCCATCTCAACCCGAGTGTGAGGGCGCACCATCGCGTTCCTCTCCTCATCACTAACCTCTGCATCTCGCAGCCCCATCTTGCAGATAGCCTCCCAATCTAGAGGCGACGAGAAGGTCTTCTCCTGGATCTTCTCATCTACTAGATCCACCCCCAGACGGGTCAGTAGCACTGTAATCATACGTCCATAGGGTAGATTACCCCTATGACCGGACAATGTAGCACTAATCATCGTCCGCATGATAATGTAAGGAAGGCAGACCGGCTGACGAGTGCAGATGCGTAGATCAAGAACGAGTCGGCCGAGACCCTCTCATAATGCCCACTCTGCGGGATCAGATTATGCTTGGATAATCTTGCGAGAAGACCCGTGGAGCTGGACGCAAGTAGCAAGCTCTCATCCGCCATCTATTGGGACGGAGCAAGCGATTGTCGATCTCGGCTCTCATCTCCATCTCAACAAACCGTGGCTCTCCGGCGCACAGTACACCATAGGGCCATCGAAGGGAATGCCCAACAGATCGGTCAGTTGCCGATAGTCAAAGGAGATGTGCACCCCTTTGACGTAGCTAGTGATGCGCAACTCCTGACCACGCTCGACATCATTGTAATCCCCCATCACCTGGAGATTACAATAGAACTGGCGCACCAAGTCTGGACATGTGCACGCGTCGTATGTGATGACAGGGAGCCACCCCATGTCACCGAATGCTCTCTCTATATTGAACAAGGCTAGTTCAGTCAGGTTCACCATACGACCCCCTTCCACTTTCTTGCCTGTATAGTAGGCATACTGTGCCTCGGCTTCATTCGAACGAAAGCGAAGTGGATCACGCAATCTTGGAACTTTGGTACGGGCCATAGTATCTGCAAAATAAGAAAGAGAAAGGAAACAAGGAGTTAATAGGATAAAAATCCAAAAAATTTAAAATAGAAGCCCATTCCTCATCATACAAGTGGGCATAAGGACTTACGTAAGTTAAAATATATCCTACAATCCACCTACAGTAGGAAATTTTAACTGACGATGTCCAATTTGAAGAAATTCAAGAAAAAATCAAAAATTTCGATAAATTAGGGCAAAAAGAGAAAAATTTAAGTTTCTTAATAACCAACCGATGAAACTCAAAAATTTTTGAGGGCTTTCGTTCCTCAAGACCCCAATAACAAAAGCCCCCAATAAAAATCGAATTTTTACGGTTGGAAAAAGTTTAATTTGAAAAATACGAGCTAAATGAGCAAAAACCTCGAAATAAAAACCTAAAAACAGGAAAAGTTGGGAAATTTTACCTATAGAGGTGATGTGGATGTCGAAACTCGGACTAAGAACGATCCACAATAGCGAAGTAGCACTGTAGCAACTCGGAGAGTAGAGACGAGTCGAAACGGAGGAGGAATAGTGAGAATCGACCCAGAATCGGATCTTAAAAATCTGATTTTTGGTCCGAGGGTCGGACAATTCGACTGACACCATCGACCCTCGAATCGACCCTCCAATCGACCCTCGGCTCTCGGGAATCTGACAGAAATTTAAGGGTCGGACTGAGGGTCGGACACCCATCGACCCTCGCATCGACCCTCAGCTCTCGGGAAGAACAGGTCATTCCCAGGGTCGGATACCAAGGGTCGGACATACCATCGACCCTCACTATCGACCCTACATAGAAAAGACAGTATTTATTTCAGAATGAATTGGAGATTTTGAATTTTATATCGGTTAGCGTGCCTACATGAAGTATAAATGATTTCTCACTGATTTTGATGATTTTCAGGCACCACCCATCTCAAAAGTAAATATGTCTGGACGTAGAGTTACCCGACAGACCCGAAATACAGTCCCACCACCACCACCAGTGGAGGAGACTAGCCAAGAGAATAACCATGCACAGGGTAATCCAGAACCAGCAGGCCCTACAAATTTGCCACCTCCACCACCGGAGCTAGCAACTGTGGTTATGAACCTAGCTCAACAACTATAGCAGATGCAACATACACAAGCTCAAATGTAGGTTGCAATGGGAGTTATGTTTCAAGCCACTCAGGCTGCAACCATGCACACTGGGCAAGCTAGTGCAGCACCAGTGGGTAACCACCCAGCGCAACAGACACCTCAACAACCGGCTACACCAGTTCCTGTGCAAGTCCCAGAAGCAGCCCAAGGGAACTATCAATATCCACCCCCTATGTTTGGGGCATACCCAAATCAACTGGATCACTCCCGACTAATAGAGAGATTTTTGAAAATGAAGCCAAGAGAATTCAATGGCAAGCCGTCTGATCCACTGTGGCCAGCACACTGGATAGACGAGATGGAAAGGAACTTCCTTATGATGACTATTACTGAGGAAGAAAAAGTGCTATGCGCCACCTTCATGCTCAAAGGCGACGCACACCATTGGTGGAAATCTACAAAGACATACTTATTGACCAAGCACGCCCTACTGACATGGGCTATATATAAGGAAGCATTCTTCGAGAAGTATTTCCCAAGAAGCTTCAGAGATTCAATGGAGAAGGAATTTCTGAGTCTGTACCAGGGGCAGATGTCCGTAGACTCATATCAACAGCGCTATGAAGAGCTGTTTTTCTTCGCACCGGCTAGCATGCAAGAAGAAGATACAAAAACCCGTAGATTCGTCGCGGGACTGAGAGGAAGTATCAGGGAACATGTTATGGGATTAGAAAAGACCATATATAATGAAGCCGTCCAGATCGCTCGAGTGATTGAATCGAGCCAGAAATGTATGACCGAAACTTTTAAGATTATAATTACACTGATTGAGTATGTAGACTAAGTAAAAACGGATCACAGGTATCGTACCTATCAATGGCGTACCCGCCAGAGTACTCTTTGATTCAGGAGCTACTCATTCATTTATATCTGTGTCGTTTGGAAAGAAGACCAATCTGCCCATCAAAACATTAGACTACAAATTACTTGTACGGTCACCGATGGGATTAGAAGTGGAATTAGAGAAAGGTTATGGACCATGTCCAGTTCTCATTGGAGAGTAGACCTTGGATGCAACCTTAATACAACTTGAGATGGCAGACTTTGATGTCATCTTAGGAATGGACTGGTTAGCTCGGCACTCTGCAAATTTGTTATGCGCCGAGAAGAAGCTAACGTTCAAAGACAAAGAAGGAGCAGAATTCAGTTTCTCGGGAACCAAACTTCCCAAGAGACGCAAGCTCATACTCTCAGCATTAAAGGCTAAGAAGTGCATTGAGAAAGGAGCGGTCGGATATCTAGTATCGGTGGTCGACCTAACCAAGGACGTGCCACAAATGGAAGATATTGATGTCGTGCGAGATTTTCCTGATGTATTTCCGGAGGAATTACCCGGATTACCACCCGACCGAGCCACGGAGTTTGTAATAGACCTTATACCTGGAGCCGCACCAGTATCAAAAGCACCTTATAGAATGGCTCCTACTGAACTGAAGGAATTAAAAATGCAACTACAAGAACTGCTGGATAAGGGTTATATTAGACCCAGTATATCTCCATGGGGAGCACCGGTGTTGTTCGTAAAGAAGAAGGATGGTAGTGTTCGATTATGCATCGACTATCGCGAGTTGAATAAACTGACCATCAAGAATCGATACCCACTACCCAGGATCGATGACTTGTTCGATCAGTTACAAGGAGCGAAGGTATTTTCAAAGATCGATCTTCGATCAGGCTATCATCAACTGAAGATTAAAGAAGGTGACATTCCGAAGACAGCTTTCAGGACAAGATACGGACATTATGAGTTCCTAGTAATGTCCTTCGGACTAACTAATGCACCGGCAACGTTCATGGAACTTATGAACCGAGTTTTCCACGATATGTTGGACACGTCGGTGATAGTATTTATTGATGACATATTGGTATACTCCAAGGACAAGGAAACCCATGTCAAGAACCTAAATGCAGCCCTACAGCGTTTAAGGAAAGAGAATGTTATACGCCAAATTTTCAAAGTGTGAGTTTTGGCTAAGTGAAGTCGCCTTTCTAGGCCATGTAGTATCCGCGGAAGGAATCAAAGTGGACCCCAGTAAGATCGAAGCTATTGTGAAGTGGGAAGCATCAAAGAGCGTCTCAGAAATTAGAAGTTTCCTGGGTCTAGCTGGATATTATCGGAGATTCGTAGAAGACTATTCTCGGATTGCCGTACCTCTCACCAGTTTGACCAAGAAAGGAGAAAAGTTCGTATGGACGGATAAGTGTGAAAAGAGCTTTCAAACACTGAAGACCAGATTGATATCCGCTCTAATTTTAACCATTCCCGTTCCAGGACAGACATTTACCTTATACATTGATGCATCGGGATTGGGATTAGGATGTGTGCTTATGCAAGGAGAACAAGTAGTTGCGTATGCATCGAGACAGTTGAAGGTACATGAGAAGAATTATCGCACTCACGATTTGGAGTTAGCGGCAGTAGTACATGCTGTCAAGATATGGAGACACTACCTATACGGAGAGAAATTTCAGATTAAGTCGGACCATAAAAGCCTTACGTATCTATTTAATCAGAAGGAGTTAAATATGAGACAAAGAAGATGGCTGGAACTATTGAAAGACTATGATTGTGATATCTAGTATCATCCGGGCAAAGCGAACGTAGTAGCAGATGCATTGAGCAGAAAAACAATGATAAAATCTCAAGGAGAAACTAGCACAACTGCAGCAATGTGTACTACCAGGATGGTATTCAATCACAGTAACGAGCAGTATGTGATCGATACACCGGATGGATCAACCAACCAAGGGTTCATTCATCGGTTTTCAAATATGTTCGCGGCATTGAAGATAATACTGGATATAGTGGATGAAGTGAAGACAGCTATCAAAGCAGATCCTTATTTGAGAACGGTACAAGAAGATATTGAGAAAGGTAGGACTAACCCTGAGTTCACCTTGGATGACGAGAAGGTACTGAAATACAAAGGAAGAATATGTGTACCCGAAACAGAAAGTGTGGACATTAGACACCGACTCATGAAAGAAGCCCATACCACCATCTACTCGGTACATCCTGGAAGTACAAAAATGTATCATGATCTAAAGAAACCGTATTGGTGGAGGGGAATGAAGGCAGATGTAGCCAAGTTCGTGTCTCAATGCCTAAATTGTCAGAAAGTAAAGGCGGAACGACAAAGACCCGCAGGACTGTTACAACCATTACCGCAACCAGCATGGAAATGGGACTGCATCACTATGGACTTCATCACAGGACTACCATTGACTCCTCGAGTAGTTGACGCAGTTTGGGTGATTGTAGACCGTCTGACTAAAACAGTTCGCTTCATACCTATACGACCCCAGTATACGCTGGAAAGGTTAGCAAAGTTGTATGTGGATAATATTGTTCGGTTACATGGTGTTTCAGAAAGCATTGTGTCCGATAGAGATCCACGATTTACTTCTAAATTTTGGGAAGGACTGCAAAAGGCTATGGGTACAACATTGAAGTTCAGTACTGCATTCCACCCACAAACAGACGGACAGTCGGAGCGTACAATTCAGATTTTAGAAGATATGCTACAAGCATGTGTGATTGATTTCAAGGGATCATGGGACGAAAAGTTACCATTGATCAAGTTCGCTTACAATAACAGCTATCAGGTTACTATACGGATGTCACCTTATGAAGCCACTGTATGGCGGGAAGTGTCGAACTCCCTTGTTTTGGAATGAAGTTGGAGAACGTAGTATTGTTGGACCAAAATTTGTTGAAGAGACTTGTCGAGTGGTCGACATCATCAAGGAAAGAGTAAGAGTAGCTCAGAACCGTCAGAAGCAATACGCAGATACTCGACGAAGAGATCTAGAGTTCACCGTAGGCGAAAAAGTATTTTTGAAAGTATCGCCTATGCGAGGATTGTAGAGGTTCGGACAGAAAGGAAAACTAAGTCCAAGATATGTCGGACCATATGAGATTCGGCTAAGCGTGGGAAAGTAGCTTATCGGTTAGCACTACCACCATCTATGTCAAGTGTGCATGACGTATTTCACATATCCTTATTGAAGAAGTATGTCAAAGACCCAACACATGTGTTGTGACGGAGATTTGGGTCGGAACCGACTGATGATTTGACATTTGAAGTAATACCAACGGAAATCACTAGTCGAAAGGTTCAACGGCTACGCAACAGAGATATCTACTATGTTAAGGTCACATGGAAAAGTAGAGACATGGAAGAGATTACATGGGAAGAAGAAAATGCTATGAGAAAGCAATACCCTGACTTGTTTGATTCAGAAGGTACGTACAATTTCGAGGACGAAATTTTTATAAGTTGGGGGAGTTGTAAGACCCGTGTCAATTTAACCCGGTCTTACCATCTTGAACCAAGGTTTACCCATCATGGTCGAGTCAAATGGACCAAGGGCATGAAGGAGATCGAGATCCCAGTACGAAATCGACCCAAAAATACTTAATTCTAGAGGAGGGTCGCACACCCAGGTGAAGCGGGGTCGGACCTCCCAAAATAGAAAGTCAGACCCTCAGTTTTTAAGGGAGGGTCGGACAGCTTAAGACCCTAGGGTCGACGGGATCATCGACCCTCGGTTTCTGACAAAACTGAAATTAGGAAATTTCCTAATTTTTGATTGGGATTCTTTCCAAATCTCAATGGGATTATTATAGGACATTCCTAGTCTATTTAAAGGACGTTCCTAAGCCACTTTCACTCCTTTCACAACCCTAATTGAATTGAGAGAAAGAGAGAAGAAGGAAAAGAGGAAGAAAGGAGGCTAGGAAGAAGGCTTAGCAAAAAAGGAGAAGAAATTGCAGAGAAAAGTAATCTTCTCAGGTATGGATACTAATTCCATGAGTTTCTACAGACCTTAGGTTAGATATGGTTGAGTGTAGGATTTCGGAGAAACCCAAACCATCCATCCATGGTTAGGCTTTCATGGAAAACCATAGGAGGATGCACGAAAGCTATCTAGATGGATTATACATGGTTCTAGACCATGGAATGACTGTTGAATGAATGTAGGAAGCAAGCCATAGGACCCCAAACACGAAGAATGGGTTAAAAGTGGAAATTAGACCAGAGTGCACCAAGGGTCGCACCGAGGGTCGATAGACCATCCGACCCTAGGTGTTTATGACCATCGACCCTCAGCATTCGGGAAGTTCAGAATGGAGGGAGGGTCGATAGACCCATCGACCCTAGCATCGACCCTAGCATCGACCCTCAGTTGTTGACGAATGGTTTTTAAATTCTGAATTAATTCTATTAAATTCTATCGACTTTGTTAGGTTTGCTAGCAATATAATAACATTATAAAGGTGATTTTAAAGCTTGGAAAAGTATCTATTAGCAAGCTAAGGTGAGGAACCTTAACCCCAAACTAAATTGGTTAATAATAAACTGTTTTCTATTTCTTGAGTCCTATGCCATGTTTGATTCTATGCGAATATGTTTGTAATGTGCATACAGCATGCCATCCAATATTTCTATTACTTGTTCATGCATATTTACTTTATTGTTTATAACATGATGATGATGATGATGATAGGAATAGGCATGCGATTGTATGTGTGTGGTTGATGTGCTTGATGCGAGCGAGTATCAGGGGAGGTGTGATGAGAACGTCAATAAACGTTAACCTTTGGCGGGTCTCAGCACTTTAGCTCTATCTCTAACTCAAGTCTTGTGCATTGATATCGTCGTATCGCCATTACCTTAGCGGAACTATTATGTCGTAGAGTATCAGGGGAGGTGGTCTCGGTCCTTGTAGTCTCTGACTCTACCGGGGGGCCTTAGCTCTATCTCTATGGGCATTCTGAGGGATGCTGGGGTGAGGCCTTGGATACACTGTTTGGCATTAGGATTGGTTAGTAGCGAGCCCAGTTTGCAAGCCCTCGCTAACAGGGGCTTACGTGTTGGTATAGCATTATATAGCAATAAACGTTAACCTTTGTTGTATAATGTTATGGTAGGGTGGATGGGGACGACGATAAACGTTAACCTTCGGGCGGGCTTCCACACCCTGTGTATAGATGCGGTGTCAATAAATGTTAACCTTTGACCACCTAACCTTTCTATTGCACATTGCAAACTATAAACCAAGACCAAAGATATAAATTGATTTTTGCATGCATATGTATTGTTGCATTGTTTTGGCTACTCACTGAGCCGTGTTTTGTGCTCACCCTCGACGTCGAATATTTTAGTTGATGATGCAGGTTATACAGTTGAAGATTATATGAACGCGTCGGCGTACGGAAACGTTGCAGCCATGGAAGTTGGAGCTGAAGACGATACACATGATCCCTCTTGCGAGTGCAACTCGTGTGTATTTGATTAGATATTTTTTGTAGGTTTCTTTATTGGATTTATAAGACATGTATTTGGTATTTAAATATTTATATCTCAGTTAAACACAGAATAATTTGCTATTATTTATGGGTATCATCTTAGTTCTCAGTTCATATTATTTATAAATTTTCCGCTATTGTGTATTACTCTGATTATGATTGTGGAAGCGTATAAAGTTTGGATAACGCGGGGATAGCCTATTTGAGATCCTGGTTGAGCCGTTGTTTATTTAGCGGTTCATCACACCATTCTGGTTAGACCAAAATTGGGGTGTGACACTTGTATTCTGTGGGATCCACACAATTAATAGAGTTGTACTTGTATTAGGGTTTGGTCTATTACATGTATGGGATAAACTTATAATTGTGGTGGGATTAGGATTTCTAGGTATCCTTATATATTGTCTCTGTGTGGGAAAACCTAAGTAAGGCTGTAAGGGCTGTCAGAGGATTTTCCTCTGACAGTGGAGAGCTGAAGGCGCTGTAAGACTGACAGATGAGCTAAGCCTATCAGGTAAAGAGTTGTAGAAGTTTCTTGCGAATAAAGAAATTTTCTTTTCTCTAGTGGACGTAGGCATTCCACAATGGGGTGTTGAACCACGTTAATTCTTTGTGTTTTCTTCTTGTTTGTGTGCTCTCAATCCTAACATGGCCAGCTACGGCTAGCGCAGCCGGCGGTAGTTTGCTATTGGCTGTCATTGGATCACAACAGTGGGCTTGCTGGTGGCCTGCGGGTCTGCTGGTAGGCTTGCTGGTCTACTGTTGGCTAACCGAAGGGTTACCTACAGGCCTGTGCCTGCTGGCCTGTGGGCCGGCAGCCATGCGGGTGCACACTTGCAGTAGTCCGTTGGCCGACATGGCTTACTTGAATATTTGAAAATAGAATCGGGCTTGACTGAGCAACATGCATGGTTGCAGCTGGTTGCCCTTGTGTGTGGCCGACTGTGGCTGTGCAAGCTGCCCAGCAACCTGCCAAAAAATAAAAGAGGAATTGACAGTATCTTTAAGGTGGACAGAGGACGGGAATACCAGCTTTGATACCATAATGTAAGAGTTCTCACCATTAACAGGGGTAAAACTACAATGTGGAAAATCATAAATACCTCCCATGACTTGACCATTCACCGCCATTTCTGATCCAACCAGCGCACAAGCTCTTTGCGTCCCTCCCATGAGTAGATCGTTCTCCGCCATCTCTGATCCAACCAGCACATAAGCTCTTTGCGTCCTCTCTTGTGTGAGCAAAAAAGAAGAAGATAGAGAAGAAACAGGATAGGGTTTCTGTGCACTCCTTATTCTCAGACAAAGAGAATGTAATGGATATTCTCAAATTGCATAAGTGTGCACAGGACCCCACCCTTAGGTTATGTATAGATCAACCGTCTCCTCCCATCAATGATCGACTGTTATCTAGGTGCCACATGTCACAGGATTCTAATGTTAATCATCCAACTTAGGTGGGGCCAGGTAGCATGTGGGCCACCCGACTTACATTACATACAAAGATGCCATAAGTGAAGACTTGGATGCCAATACTGCTGACGGGGATGGCAGCGAGCTCGAAGTTGCCGAGGTGACCTGAGAAGATCTGGGAGGACATGGTCATGGAGTAGTTGATCATGCATACCATTACAGCAGGTGCAACGATGTGGAAGAGGAGATTTAGTTATGTCAATTAGGCTAATTGGAGACGTTTGAATAGGGACAACTCCTTGTCTGATAATATAGTTTCAAGCTTGTAGCTTATTCCATGTGGTGTGGTCGATGAGGGTGGTGGTTCTAAAATGGTCGATGGTTGATGGGTTCCTTCATTTTCGATACTCTCCATGTGTAATTTTGTGTCTGTGTGATGACGGGGTTCACAGTTCTTCTGTCAGTTAATTCTGTCTCCGACACTGAAGAATATTGTTGTCGCTAGATTTTGCCCAGTGCACAAGATGCTACTACGTATCTGCAGACCAATAACACACAATGAGGTGGGTGGGTTTTATCCTGTGGCCACTCTGATGCCTAAGTCAGTATGGTCCAAGACAAGCAGAATGTAACTCAGGGATAAGATAACCGAGTTCTTAGAGAGAAAAGATTGAGGTACAGGAGCTCTGTGAGACCTTTTCCTTCCCAGTTCGTGAAGATAACAAGGCAAAAGTCTAAGGATTGCAGGTGAATTAGAACTCACAGATGATAAAGAGTGAATTTTAGTGAGAATTCTAGAGAGTAACGGTACCTTTTGATAGTGAAAAGTTGGATGATCTTTCCCTTGTTGTCTTCTTCTATTTATAGACCAAGTATGAAGCTTGTTGAGCAAGCTTCCCTTCTCTGGCTAGCTTGTCTCATTCTCCGATATCATCATCACCCTATTTTGTAGATCAAGAGGGTTTATGACCCCTATATGGAGGCATATCTCCTGTATCTGGCTTCTTCGACGCCCGGTGTCCATGTCACTTGGGCTGTTTTGATGTGAGTGGCCGTCCTTTCCTTTTTTTCGAGTAGATTTTAGGATCTTCTCCCTTGTGGCTCTTCTTGACAAGGTGAGGTGGCGGGTCGTGTCAGCATATTTCTCATTTAATGCTCTTGTCGGCATTTATGAGCATTTATCACAATGTAATTAATGCACACCTGTCGCAATTGTTGCCATCAATTCCCCTCGATATTAAGCTTGGGGTCGAACTGAATCGCCGCCAAACAGATCGAGCTGCACCCCTTGCTTTATCTGGCGCATACGTAGGCCTTTCTAATGGATGCCACATGTACGAACCTTGCTGCGCCTCTCTTGATCGCCTTTGGATTGTTCAGATCTTATCCGTCGTATTTTTCCTCAACAAATATAAAATGCTGTAGAGATTTTTATAGATTTTGTTGTCATTTCCACCATTTTTTTGTAATCTGATCTCCTAAATTAGGTAGAGACATGGTGACACTTGGCACCTGAGTTGGGATCCTCTCCAGTGTTGGACAGCCCAGTGCCAATCCAGCTGTTGTAAAGTAAGGATCTAAATGGATAGACAAAAATCGGGATCTGATTTGAATTCGTATCCGTTGAAGGTAATCTAAATTCGAACAATCGGATTCGAATTCAAATTCGGACAGCAGGAATCGGATTCGGATGCTGATTTGGAAATCAGTCAAATGACCAAGATTATATCTGCTCTGTTTAGCCTAATCCGTTCAAGGTAATCCGAATTCGAATTCGGATAGCAGGGGTCGGATTCAGATGTGGATTTGGATATCAGTCAAATGGCCAAGATTATATCTGCTACATAACCTTGGGTTTTAGAGTGTTAATTAAGAAGCATATAACTTTAATGTGTAGGGTAAAATACCTAAACCTCCCCTATACTTTGGCTAAAAGATACGAACCTTCACTGTCATGTTTAATAGAACACAAACTTAATTGTTGATGTCACATAGATAAATTAATTATAATGAACATACTACTTTTACAGGTAATAATATCATTCCTTGGGATTCAGAGGTGTAGTCTGCTCTCTTTTCCAGGGGTTTAGCTACCGCCAGGGGCTGTGGTGGCGTTATGAGCAAGCCAAGGGGGAGAAAAAGTTGCCGGTAGTTGATCGGCAAAGCAGTCGCCCAAGGCGGCACTGCTTGTTGGTCCATCATGTTCATCAAGACCCACAAAGAAATCATTTTCGACAACCATATTTGAGATTATTAGATCGTCGTCTTCATTGGCCGGATGGATAAATTAATCTTGTCGTCCTCTCACACATACACACATACTTTTTCCAGCTACAATCAACCCAACTCAAAGCAACTCGTTGAAACATGTTTGTCCAGAACAACAATAGTATGTGAAACAGAGTCGGGGGTTTAGAAAACCCCAACAACAGATTCAGTGGTTTAAAAAAACCCCAAAAACAGGATGTGAAATCGCAAAACCAGAGTAACGATGGTTTTCAGCGACAACACCAACAACGGCGACATTATTTTCGACGACCACACCTACAAGAATTATTCAATCAAGGGAGACAGTCAGATCAACAAATCTCTACCCTCCTATTAAAATCTAAAGAAGCAAATCCTTACCATGTCATGTTCTATTCGTATTGATCCATAGATGTTCTGTTCGTAATGAACAAACCTGAGCATTCAAAGCCCTCACCAGAGACCCCGGTGGTGTGACTGGAGGAATGTTGCCGCTGCAGATTCCGATTGCTGTCATAACTCTTAAACCCTCACTCCATGCCTCCGAGGTGCCTAAAAATATATATCCTATCTGTCAAAAAAAAGAGAGTAGAAACCTTAATGGAATCCTTCGTTTCTCATATTTGACGAAGCTCGAAGTTTTAAAATATCCCTCCAATTCCAGTGCCCTTGTGTTTCTCCAAAATCTCTGAAACTTATGCAATCTCTAAACTGCGATGAAAGGCTTCAATGAAGCAATTGGCTATTAAGGTGGCCCAAAAATCTCGTCAGGCCACTAGATACGTGAAGAAACCCCATCGATTCAGGCCAGGACCTGAGGCACTGAGAGAGATTATGGATTACCAGAAGAGTTCCCAGCTTTTGATTGGAAATGCTCTCCCTTTTGATTGGAAATGCTCTCCCATACTAATTCGTGACTCCCCATATTTTGATAATTCGATGACAAATTTGAAGTTGAAGAAAGCTGAGGCACCATCACAGGCAATCGATCAGAGAAAACCTTGAATTGTCATCACCAGGAAGCATTGCTAGGAAATTCGCCACCACAAACTATCAGACTGAGATCAAGAATATGAATCACTGTCACACACTAGAATTTAAGAAGGTAAGAGAATCACCGATTGAAATTGCTGGCAGAATTGAGGTTTGGATGCCAATTAAGAGCTGCAGGGATGCCATTTGACTTCTAGGGTTATTGTTTTCTCTGATAGGACGCAGACAAGAATAATGAGGGTAGAGGGACATGAAGAAAGGTTGTTGAGGATTTAAAAAGGGTAAATAAGAAAAGGAAAATTTTCAACTACACCCCAAGAAGTATTACTAATAACATCTACCATCCATAGGGTTTGAAAAATCATCAACTACCACTCATAATCTTTGCACCATTAATCAAAGAGGCCCAACCCATTAACAGAGTCCTCTTAGATGTTGATATCAACTCAAATGGAACTTTTGATGGACAACAATACCCTTAGAGTAAAGGTAAAAGATAATTTTACCCTTTTTCTCCTTCTTCTTTCCTCTTCATGGCGGTTCCATCCCTCCGATCTTCTGCTACCTTCTGCTCCTTAGTCTGCCAAACAGATATCCAAAAATTGTCGTTGAGTTTGTTGGAGTTTGCGAGAGAGACTCACACACACACACACACACATACGCACACACACATTCTCTCTCTCTCTCTCTCTCTCTCTCTCTCTCTCTCTCTCTCTCTCTCTTTCTCTCCAAGCTTTGAAGCTTGGAAGAGCTATCAGCCATGGAGGAAGTAGTGGCGGAAAAGAATCAGAGGGCCACTCTCACTTCGTCCAAGACGTCATTCTCTCATCTGATGGTCAGTTCGCTCTTTCTGTTTCCTGGGATGGTGAGCTTCGACTCTAATGATTTTTTCGAACACTCCTTCTACAAATCCTCTGCTTCTTCTTCATGGCTTCTGTTATTTCCAAACCCTTCTTCTAAATGGATTCAGAAACCTCTCTCTCTCTCTCTCTCTCTCTCTCTCTCACACACACACACACACACACATACACACACACACACAACCCATCCTAGCTTTCGTGATAACTTCTCCCTCTCTTATCTCTCCCCAACCGCTACCCAGTCTCCCTCTTCTCTCTACCCATTACCCTGTCACCCTCTCCCCTTTCTAGAAGTGATGACCACCCTCCAGCCCATCCTTTCCAAAAAATGGGGATTTTCAATTTCTTGATTGAACATCTCACTTTCTTTAAATCCATTCATGACAACCCCAACAAAGAAGTAGAGCAAGATGGTTTTCCATTTCAACCTTATTGGGTGTTGTGATTCCAAAATGAAAAATGATTTGATGATTTGATTTAAATTTAGATTTTAAATTTCATATAGGCAAGTAAATAGGATGGATAAATTATACGAAGGGCTCCACATATAGCTCTAACGGTTGGTTAAATGCATTTGCGAAAGTTCAAGTGTCGCGAAGAAATTTTTTTTTCTCTCTTCATTAAGAGAAAAGGGTTTATGCACATTAAACCTGCAGAAGGTGTGAATTGAGTTCGACGGCATTGTCAGTGTTGGTGAGAGTATCTACTTCATCTGAAGTGGCCGATAGATCCACACCTCCATCGACGGTGGTTCCGTCTCGGATAAGAGAGCAATTCTGACGGAGACGGCGACAGTTGGGTCACTGTTGGTGGTTCTGGTGGTGGTGGCTTGGTTGGTGGTTGTAGTGGTAGTGTCACAAAAGGAAAGAAGAGAGTGAAAATGAAAGGGTTTAATAGAAGGTTAAACTAGTACTTTTACTTAATTTTAAAATTTATCAATTTATAATGTGAAGGGTAAAAATGTCTATCAACAGTTTAAGTGATTTTCGTCAGTTAAGTAGGTGCGGATGATGATTTTCCAAACCTGTGGGTGGTAGATGATGTTAGCAATACTTCTTGGGGTGTAGGTGAAATTTTTCCATAAGAAAAACATGATAGGGGAGGTTTGTGTTTTTAACCAAACTACAAGGCAGGTACAGGGGAGGTTTGTGTATTTTACCCTAATGTTTATATAGTCATTTAAAGTCTCATCTCTTGTTTTCTTAAGATAGTATACATTATATATATTTGTTTTAAATTATGGTTTTCTCTCATTTTCTATGCAATTCGTTATTTTTAATTCCATTTTTTGGATTCGAATAAGATTTTAATCAAATATCTTGTTAAATTTCAATTTTGGATTTGGTTTTTATACCTCCATCAGATTTCGTATCAGATTTACATAGGGTAGTTGGTAAATGGATTCAGATAGTTATATCTGATTTGAATTCGATCCATTTACATTCCTATTGCAAAGGACCATACACGCATATGCATACATTGGACAGTACACTTGGTCCAGTTTAGGGGGTTGGAGAACATCCAGATGCTTTGTTCCCCACATCACTAGGGTACCATGCATGTGGAGAAGAGGGTTGCTACACGATATACGATGCCACATCAGCATCTACGTGTATAGATTCTAGACAGTTCCATTTCTTGTTTTATAGTTTTATGTTTCAACAAATAGGTTCAGTGTTTTTAGTTAATAGTTGGTTTTATGTTCCATACAAAAAGAAGTACCAATTGTAAATGTTTTACTTACTTTAATTCAATGAAAGAAATAAATTTTATCATGGTATCAGACTATCAGAGCTGAGAAAATTTATCCGTTCTTCGTCCGCAATCTTACTCCTACAAAGCAATCCATCGTCTGCAACCATCTTCTTTTCCAGCAATTGAGTTACGATTTGTTTTTCTACAAATATTTGTTCTCCGGCATGTTTTTCTACAAACATTCATTCATTCGTATCTATTCAAATACGTCATGTCTCTATGTATTCAAATACGTAGAGACATATCCTTTCAAAAAATAATCCAACGGATAAACCCGCACCCACGCCCCGCCCGGCACGGCACGGCGCGCGCGCGTGTGTGAAAAGAACCCCGGACCCCCCGGACCCTTCCCTCTAGAGGCATCCTTTCATTTAAGGGCTCAAGATGTTATAGGTCATACAATACATATATACCTCCTCAATCATTCTTCTCCAAGCAATATGGGACTAAAACAAGTCCTACAAGCTATGCCAACCTAAAAATACAAGTGGGAAAATTTCCCTCCAAAACCAAAATTAGAAAATAGAGTTAAAATTTTGAAACTTTTGATGTTTTTTTGTTTTTTAAAACTCTAAAAACCCAACAAAATATGAAGGCTGCCACTATTTGTACTACCACCGATTCAGGCTCCAATGACTCCAACACCGGCTCAAGTTCGATTACTGGTTTTCATGGCCAGTCCCTCCCTCCTTTATCTCACGAATAGTATCACCAACTTCTTTCATTTCTCAATACTAAAACCTCCCACAGTTCAACAAATTTCGTAGGTATGCCTTCCAGTCTATCAACTTTTTCTCATTCCACTTGGCTGATTGATTCTGATGCCTCCCACCATTTTACACCTCATGTTAATTCATCAATGGTTGCTGTCCCGTCGTTGCATCAACAACCCGCTTGCTTTTTTCTCTCCTAACCTTGGTTTGAAAGATGTTTTATGTGTTCCCAAATTTTCATTTAATATACATTCTATTAGTTAAATAATTGCATCTCTTAACTGTATTGTTATTTTCTTCCTATCATTGTATGTTTTCTAGGACTTGTTAATGAGGAAGGTGATTGGAGTGGGGAAGCTCCGTGATGGTCTGTATCATGTTTCGAACAATACTCCTATTGCTGCCATTACAACACTGCAACCTACATTGGAGACTTGGTACATGAGATTAGACTAATCTTAGTGAGACATGGAACACTAAATGCGAAATTTTTTATTAGTATAAGGATTTTTCTCCCTCTCATTAGCTTTTTTTTTTTTTTTTTTTTTTTTTTAAATGGCAATTCACACACAGATTGGCACACACTCACACATGCATGCACATACACACACCCTCAAAACTACCATAAGGGTCCTCCCTCTTGCTGTGGACAAGGAGGGCCCACTTGGCTGCCCCATTATTTTATTTTATTTTTTCTTGTTTTGTCTTTTTTTTTGCTTATTTTATCTATTTGTAATTTTGCCCCTATCTTTTGTTTATTTACATTTTAACACTCAAAGGGGAGGGAGGATCACATTTAGTACTCACACATGGGCTCATTAGGGTTTAGCCTAGGCTTGGTGGGCTTTAAGTTGGGCTTCCACTCTACCTCTCCAATCTCTCCCTATTTTCTCCCTCTCCTCTCTCTCTCACCACTCATGGGCCATGGAGGGAAATGTTTGGACACGGTTCTAATTGCCACATAGACACTCCAAGTGACACCTAAGAGGGGGAATAGGTGATTAGGATGGGTTGACTAGGTGACTACATAGGTGTTGACTGGTTTTGACTAGGATGACTTAAAGTTGACTCTAGGGATTAGGTATGGACTAGGACTATTTTGATCAACTTTGACCAAAATGACCAAAACAACCTAGAAATACTAATTGGTGGTTTTAGGCTTGGAAATGACCCTAGATGACCTAAATAAGACAGTTTTGGGCCCTAAGGAGGTTAAACACTAGGGGGTTTATTTATGACAGGTTATGGACTCAAGCTAGGTTTTGACACTAGGAGATTTATTTAAGGTAGGTTTTGGACTTAAACTATGTTTTGACACTAGGAGGTCAATTTATGGTAGGATTTGGACTCAAGCTAGGGTTAGACACTAAGAGGTCTATTTATGGTAGATTATGGATCCTAAGGGGAAACTGGTTGTGGGTGAACTATAAATGGTAGGTTTAGGTCTCAATGGATTGGAAATGACTTAGATGGATCCTAAAATGATAGGTAAAGGTTCCTAGAGGTAAATGATGACTCAAGTTAACCCTAAAGTAATTGGTGAGACAAAAATGGGATGTTTACACCAGTCTTGGAGGTGTTGCCTGCAGCAGGTCCTCCAATGATGGCTCTAGTTTAGTATCCTGGGATTGCAACCTTTCAATTGAAGTAATCCCAACTCACAAATTCATTATCGGCTAGGACGAGCTGATATTTCTTTTCTGGTGTTCCAATCCTCCGGAGTGGTGGAGTGGTACTTCTCTTGAAAGAGTTTGAAGGTCGAATGGCCTTATAACTTAGATAGATCGTAAGTTCGTAGTTGATCCAAGTTGAAGCTTTGAAATCGATCAGAACTGATTTCTCCAAGTAAATCTCTAAGAACTGACTCCAAAGTCGGGACACATTATTTTGAATTTGGTATGCCCTTTGTCGTTGAGTTGGATTGTGTCCTCTCGTTTGATTTTGAATGAAAGTTGGGAGATTTATCACCAGTCCCATACTACTTCTAGGATCACCGACCATGTGGAGTGGTGGTGATCCTTTTGGTTCATCCTCAGGGTCATCTCTGCGCAAATGACTTGGTTGTTGGGCAGCATCTGCTTTACAATCTAAGGGCTGCTTTCCCTTGTATGCGGTTGCTTTGTATGCGGTTGCTTTGTATGCAGCCGATGGCCCATGGTACCGACCTTCAAGCTGTGGCTTGTCCACGTACTCCGTGAGGTGGTCACGGTTGATCAGGTATTCTAGCACTGTCCGTAGCGATTGACACTTGTCAGTATCATGACCATGGTCACGATGGAATCTGCAATACTTTCTAGTAGTAATCTGTTTAGAATCTACCAATATCTTGGGTGGCGTAGTGAGTTTGAGCTTTGTATTTTTTAAGTTGTACATTATTTCAAACATTGGGGGGTTAAGTGGTGTAAACACACTCCAATTGAACTAGATCTTGGCTGGGAGCTTACCTAGGAAGCCATCTTTACCTGACCTCTGTTTCTTTCTGGTTTCTTTAGAAGTCGGATTTTTTGAGTCAGTATGCTTTTTCTTTGATCCAATAGTGGCCTTGTCCTTTTTTTGTGCGAGAAGTACATCGTCATTTGCTACTGGATACTTTTCACACCAAGCACGCAGTTCGGTGAGGTTGGTAGGGTTCTTCTTGTAAAAGGAATTTAAAAGTTTTGGATGAACAATTGTGGACATTAGAGCAGTGTACATCACTGTTGGGTCGAGGTTCTTGATCTCAAGAACTTTATTGTTGAATCTGGTCAGGAATGCCTAAAGGGACTCATCCGATTTCTGCTTGATTGCCATCAAATTGATGACCATCTTCTTTGGCAGTGTTTGAGTCTAAAATGCTCAAAAAATCGATCGCTCAGTTGATCGAAATTTTTGATGGAGTGAATTGGCAGGTTGTTGAACCACAGTCGGCTAGGTCCCTATAAAGTTGAAGGGAAAGCCCGGCAAAGGATTGGATCAGAGTATCCGTGTAGCAGCATCATGGACGAGAAATTGTCTAAGTAGAGTTGTGGATCGGTAGTTCCACTGTAGGATTCAATCTTTAGCATAGTGAAGTGTTTTGACAGTGGAGTTCGCATGACTTCAGGAGATAGCACCATATCGGCTGGGTACTCTTTCTTTCTTGAGAAAACAAAAGACCCTGTCTGGTTCTTCACTATTCCATTTAGCCCACTTTGGAGACTAAGGAATTGATGCTCCAAAGTTCCTGGCTGTGGCTGTACACCAAGTACATGAGGTGCTTGCGACTATGGGACATATTGTTGTGCTGTTGATGCCGGTGGTATTGGCGGTTGCTTTGCTGGTGGTGGTGCATATGTTGTTGCTATGATTTCTACAGCAATGGCTGTAGTATGTGATTCCGCAGCATTTGCTGTCGTTGTGGTAGCAACCAACTCAGTCGCAACCCTTTCAGCGATGAGTCTATCTATTGTAGCATGCTTCGCTACAAGTCGGTCTACCACTGTGCTTTCTTCTCTGGCGGCATCCAGACGTGCTTGTACACTCACATGTATTGAAGGAGTGCCATGTGATCATCGGAAACCTTGCTCTCTAAGTCGGTCATGAATTGTGACATGTTGGGAGTGTCTAGTTGAACTGTTGGTGGAAGATTCTACGCTTCCTTCGTGGCAGTGAATTTGAGGAATTACTAAAGGAGGAACTGGGGCAGTTCTCCTGTTGTGTTGCTGGCTGTTATGAGATCTACCAGATTGATTGGATGGCTGAAGTCGACTGCGCTTCACTATTTGGGAATGACATTGCAATGTGGTTTTCTTGATTGCACTTGTGGGCACGACGAGTTACAAAATTGCTGTCAACTGTGTAGAAAAGTGCGCAATTGTTCCTGGGCAGTATATTGTTGTGGGGTTAAAGGTATTGCAGGGACTGGTATAGGTACTGGCGTAAGTGATGGGACAGACCTTGGTGTAAAGTTCACCTCACCATTGGTTATGTCCTGTGCATCCACAGTTCCTTCATGACGGGAAGGATTCCCATTCGTATTGACAGTGTTACCATGGTTGTTGTTTCGGGTGTTCACCATTTTTCAGAGTTAAGAGGAAAATGACTTTGGTAAATGATTTTTTTGAAATAACTCAAACGGGTCCCAAGGTGGATGCCAAACTGTTGCTACTAAAACTAGTCTAGCCAAGTTCTCTTATATAAATCGAGTTCACACGTTGAATCCCAGTTCACTTGTATAAGCCGAGTTCACATGTAAATCTTGAGAATACAAAGAAAGATATCCGAGAGGCTGATTGAGTAATCCGGTAGACACTCCAATGGTTCAGTCAATGATAGAGCAAGCAGTATGAAATACAGTAATAAGAACATATACTTTTTGAGAGATGGGGTAAGGTTCTTACACATTTATATTGGAGATTCTTGTTTGAAATCGGAGATGTGACCCATTCATCGAATTCATGGAAGTCGTCTGATGAGGGTGGTTGTAGAGACAGTTGCTGAAAGCATGTCTTCAAACGTTTCCTTATTCCTCGGCACGGTATAGATTAATCCTTTGTTAGCTTGACTTGTGTCAGGGCACGTGTCGTTCTTCTATAAGGTGTCAGATTCGAGAGTTTTGGACATGTCTCACCTTCTTATATAGTGGAAGGTAAAGTATGCTATCAACTTATGCCATGAGCCATAAGAATCATTTTTTTTAATTATATGAATTCTGAACTAAATGCTATATGTATATAGTTTCAAAAATGGTGCAATGATACTTTATTATTTGCTGATGATACTCTATTATTTTTTGAAGTTAAGTTGGCAGAAATTTATAACCTCAAGGATTGTCTAGAGATTTATTGTAAAGCCAGTGGATAACAAATCAATTTTCAGAAATCCACACCCAAACACTCCAATACGGATTCAACGGTCGATATCTCAGGTGATTAAATCTGAAATAACTATGGACCCAATAAATATTTGGGATTATCGATTGATTTTGGAATATCTTAAAAAGAATTGTTTTAGGATTTGGGTGATAAATTTGTACATCAGATTCAAAGCTGGTCTCAAAAGCTCATTTCTCAAATCGATAAAGAGACTTTGTTGAAATCTACATCATTTCCAATGATTAATTATGCTGGTTCTCACTTCAAATTACTTAAATCCATTCATGAGAAAATCCAAAAGTCTACTACCAATTTTTTATGGGGCGGGGATGAAGAGCACTCTAAACTCCATTGGGTCTCTTGGAAAAGATTATGTCAAATCTTTTGGTGGCTTATGCTTTCATGATACACAATTACATAACTATTCCTTATAGTCTAAAGTAGCTTGGCTTTTATGGAAATACCCAAACACCTTATGGGCAACATTCTTGAAGGCTATTTATTTTTTGAGTTTTGACTTCCTTTCTACAACCCTTGGATCCAAACCATCATGGCATGGAGAAGTATTCTAGAAGGGTGTAAGCTCCTTTCTGCTGGTTTATTATGGCATGTTGAGATTGGAGAAAATATTAGGATTTGAGATGATCAATGGGGTTCCCACCTTATCAGGCTTTAAACTTCAAAATTATCGACCTACTGGTTCTTCCATTATGTGGGTGTCTGAGCTAATTGATCAAACTAATAGATGTTGGAATGTTTCTCTTATGGATGAAGTTCTGCATCCAGAAGATAAGGTGTCTATTTTAATTATTCAACTTGGCATCTTACCTAGCCAAGATTATCAAGTTTGGGGTGGTTCTAAGGATGGACGTTTCTCAGTCAAAAGTGTATATCATTTACAATGCAATATCATTCGTGACATGGAACGACTTCAACCTTCCACTTCGCACTAGCATATGCATGCTAATATTCCAAGCTTAGTTTGGGACCGGATTTGGAAGTGCCGCACTCAATCAAAAATTAAAAATTTCTTTTGGCGAGCATGTTCCTCGGCTTTGGCCACTGCTGAAATGCTTAATCAGAGATGCATTCCCATTGATAAGTCCATTAAACGTTGTGGAGTAGCTTCAGAGATGGTTGATCATATATTATTTGATTGTTCTTATACTTGAGCGGTATGGTTTGCTAGTTTTTTTTATCATACATTCCACCTCCTGCACCTTCTCTGATAGATTGGATCAAAAGCTGGACTTTTATTTACGGAGAAGGTAAATTACAAAGTTGGGTGACATTATGCCATAATTCATTCCTCTGTTGGTTCCTTTGGAAATTTAGGAATGAGTTTACCTTTGGCCGTTCTTCTTGGTCGCCCAATGAAGTTGCCTCAATGGCACAATGGGCGTGTGTTGAGTTTATGGATCTCACTATGCCTTCATCTGTTTCGCTCCAAATCCAGAATTGTAACTCTGATTGCTATCACTTTGGTTTCCACCACCGGTTGATGTTCTTACCCTAAACTCTTATGCATCTTTTCAGCAATCGATGTCTAGAGGTGGATTGGGGTATATAATTCACAATTTTATGAGTACATAAGTTTTTACTGCTTCAAATCCAATGACGTTCACTTCAGCTTTGCAAGGTGAATGTTTAGCAATGCGAGCAAGGCTACTACAAGCAATTGGGGATTCCATTGATCACCTGATTGTGGAAACTGATTGTCTATTTTTGATAAACTTTCTTTAAAATGTAGATCAAGAACCACCTTTAGATGTTGTATCATTTGTACATGACATTAGTTCCTTGTCTCAATCTTTGTTTCCTGCTCTTTCAGATTAATTTCTAGGGAGATTAACAGCATTGCTGACTCCTTAGCTTCGCAGGCCCTGTCTAAGTCGTGCCTAACAGTTTGGTCTTCTTGCACTCCATGACTGTATAATGTGTATCAATCAGTTCATGAGCACGTCACGATTTAATGAATAATTTAAATTCTATAAAAAAAAAATGACATTGGGAAGAATTGGAATTGAGTTGAATAATAATTCAAATTGTTTAGTTTGGTCAAATAAATCTAAATTAGTGAATTTCGATCACAACTACGAGAACCATGAACCCACAAATTGTCACAACTCACAACCCCATGAAATTTTCATAGAAGTTCAGGTACATTGAAGGAAAAAAAAAAAAAAAGCATTACATGATTTTAATACCTAAATTCTGAGGAAGAGCTAGATATTAAACGTTCATGAGAATTGTAAATCATCATGGGTTTTACGATATCATTTTCCTTATTTATTTCTTTTAATTTATTCATCAAGAAGTAAGGCATCTGAGTCAATGACATGATATGGTTGCCAGTTGGCCTTCATGGTTTCATCAGGTGGTTTGGAGTAAATCATTTTATCTTATTTGTAGATTTTGGGTTAAGGTTTTTTTTTTTTTTTTTAGTTAACTTTAATAATATTTAATATATAAAATATAAAGTACAAACTCATCTGTAAGATACTTTACCTTTGGCATTGCCATAAGTAGGGATCAAGCAAATGGTCCAGAAAAGAAATAATTACTAGAATTTAAATCTACGCCTTAGGGACGTGTATCTCAAACAACCTCTCTTTCTACAAAGTCAGGACAAATTCTCTCCGTGCTAGATGATCTATCAAAAGCAGCCTTCTTTGCAAGTCTATCAGCAACCGTATTAATTTCCCAACGACAATGAGTATATCTAATTTCACGGCGGACCAGCTTCCTTTGTAGAGCCCTCCACCATTAATTGAAATAAATACCAAGGTTGTGTGTTAGTAATCAATACCAAAACCACTGACTTTGAATTACTTTCCAACTAGATCCGATTGAAGCCAAGCCTAGATGCTTCTTCCAGTCCACGTGACGCACCTTCCAATTCAGGTTACGGGTATGCCTTAAGCTAATATTATACTCGATTCTTCAGAGCTTCCATCACTCGTTTGCTGGTCCGTTATTCACTTTCCACTTATCCAAACGGTTTTTAGCTTTCTCCACCTATCAAAATGCAACAAAAATGGCTAACTGATGAGCCCTTAGAATTAGTGTTTTTATTGTTTTCCATCTTTCTATGGATAAGGATAATCAAAGACTTACTTCTGTTTTCCAATCTGTTCGGTATGTAACCCATAGTAAAATGATGGTTTGTATTGTTGTGCCACCTAACATCCCAGACCATAGTCCCTAAAATCAAACACAAGGCCAAAAAAGATTTGGTTTCTTCAGTAAGCATTAGAGAGGGGTCAATCTGTGGGACAATTTGATTATGCATCATATGTGCTCACCATGAATGTGGAGTGATTCGTCCCATACATCTGAGAAGTAAAAACCTTAATTGGGATTTCTCCTTGTAAAATTGTAATGTTTTGTAGAGATTTCCTAATGATAAAGAGTGAACCCATGTCTAATAATATATGATGATAGTAATTATTGAGAGTTTTAGTCTCATATCGATTATTATATAGTCTTCAACTTCTCTTATATACTTGTGAGTCTGATTTATTAGCTCAAAAATTTGGGAAGAAAACTTTATAGTAATAGCCAATGGGAAATATATGTATGGACCACTGTGTTCAAAATCAGATCCAGAAGCCATGGTGATTAAAGAGGTGTAGCAAAGGTTGTTGGCTATGTGTAAGAATTAAGCTATGTAACAACACATAATCTAAAAAATGATTCAAACCTAGATTGATAGCTGTTGACGAAGAGTTCTTTTGCACTCTATCGGTCTTGTTTATTTTGTTTTCTATATGCCTGTGATGATTGCTACTAATGGACAAATCAATCTTTTTATAGAAGAAAAGTATGAACCGAGGGTAATTTGATCTTTCCTATAATAAGACGAAATTATCAAGAGGTCCAATATCACTTTAGACAATAAGGTGGTTAACTAGGACCTTGGGAACTCATTATGGAGATGTTTTAATAGGGTTCCATCCAACGATTCCAACCAACTCTGCCAATCAAAACCAATGTACTAATTCAAACCTACAGAGATCATATCCTTTTTAATAGTGTTCCATCTAATCAAACCTATCAATCAACACTCATCCACTAATCCAAGTCCAAACTGAATTCAAACATGAATTGAATATTGAAATGGATATACCTTGGCACCAAAGTCGAGTTTAAATCCCAAAATAACTCCTAATGGGATCCCAACAACGTAGTAGCATCCCACATTAACAAGTGCAACAAATTTTTGCCAACCACACCCGACAGCCACACCTTCATAAATGAAAAAAGAAATTGATCAATATACCGTTTTCACCCTGGGAATGCGGTTAGGGAGAGATCAGACAAGTATTGAGATCAGCACAAAGGTGGACCACCTTAATGCCTCAGATTCAGACCGTGTAAAGAATCGTCATGTGGTTTCTTCTTGGAGTCTAATATTAGATTATTTTTATTTGTTGGTAGCTCTTTGTATGTTCCCTCGGTTTATATATATATATATATATATATATATATATATATATACACATTCATAAAAATAAAAAAAAAATACCTGAGAGCACGGGTTGGATCCCATTGAGAATGAGAGTGATTGCCAACAACGGGCAAAGGTCGGATACTGTATTGGCGACAGTTTCACCACTGGTGAAGGCGTAGCCTATAAAATGACGTAGCATCAACACAACTCCGGCGAGACTCACTGCAATTATGAATGATATGGAAGTCACTATCATCACCGAGAATGCTGCTGATTTTGGATTTCCAGCTCCAAGCTCGTTGCTCACCCTCACACTGTGAATTAGTGATCTCATATTATGTTTCCACAGTACTGTCATATATTAAAGTGCAAATATATATATGATAGAGATGACTAATTGAATACATAAGTTTTTTGTGGCATTGTTCAAAAAAGCTTGCCATGAGATGTTGGATTGAAAACCTTGTATCATGTCGACTCATGCTGATTTGAATATGGTGCATATTTTAGGGCTGGTTACTAAGGCTCTTAAAGCTCATGTATTGTTTGGACGGCACCATGAGGGTCTTGGTGTAAAATTAATACCGATGGATGTGCACTTGGCAATCCGGGTGAAGCAGGAGCTGATATAGTAATTCGTATATCATCAGGCTAGGTACTATATGTAGCTTCTATGTATCTGGGAGTCCAAACGAACTTCCACACAAAGATGATGGCGGCATTGCAAAGTACACAAGAAAGCTTGCGTCTTGGGATCTGACATTTGTGGTTGGAACTAGATTCTGAAAGCGTAGTCTAAAGTGTACGATCAAGGTCTATACCCTAATATTGTATGCAACGATGGGAGTCATGGCTGAGTCATTAAATCATACGCACTTACGTGTTACTCACTGCTTTCAAGAAGCAAATATAGATTCTTTAAGTTTTAATAACTTGAAGGAGGGCCCTGCTGATGGCCATGGAGGTGGGGTATTACCTCCTTAAAGTTTGTAGTCACTTATATTTATTTCTCTTTCTTAATACAATTTGATGCATCCTTAGCAAAAAAAAAAAAAAAAAAAAAAAAAAAAAAAAAAACAAAAATTGAATTCATCCCTTTTGACACCTAATTTTAAGACTGGTGGAATATTAAAGTATGGAAAAGTTGACCTTCCATAAATAATTAACTGGAGTTAACCATTGCCTATTCCTTTATGCCCACTTTAAATGGCGACAACTGCATATCACTACAACAATATAAATAAAAAATTAAAAAAAAAAAAAAAAAAAAAAAAAAAAAAAAAAAAAAAAAAAAAAAAAAAAAAAAAAAAAAAAAAAAAAAAAAAAAAAAAAAAAAAAAAAAAAAAAAAAAAAAAAAAAAAAAAAAAAAAAAAAAAAAAAAAAAAAAATATGGTCAATTTCAATCCATTGGAGTTTGCTATCTGGCAAACCAGAGTCATGAAAAATGTAGGGCTATTGGAGAGTGTACAATAGTGATCGGAATATCATAGGCTTGAAGGATAGAAATTGGGATGCATGCCAATAAATTTCAGTGAATTTGATTAAATTAATCTTTGAAATTTGATTTGTAACTAATCCATAACTAATCCATACTATCTCTTCTCAAGTTCGTTGACCCATACATAGGAAGAGTTCAACCTTATAAAATCATTATGGCCTTGTTATTAAATAAAAAAAAAAAAAAAAAAAAAAAAAATAAATAATAATTTAAAAAAATTTTTAAATAAAAAAAAAAAAAAAAAAAAATTTATAAAATAAATAAAAAAAAATTTAAAAAAAAAATTTTTTAAATAAATATAAATCCCAAAAAAAACACCAAATTTCCCAATTATCTTTATTTTTTATTTTTTTTTTTTTTATTTTTTTTTTTTTTTTTAATTTAAATTTCATTTAACATTTCCTTTTTTTTTTTTCCCTTTTTTTTTTTTTCCCTTTATTTTTTCCCTTTTTTTTTTTTTTTTTTTTAATTTTTTTTTTTCATTTTTAATTATACATAAAAAAAATTTTTAAAAAAAAAAAAAAAAAAAAAAAAAAAAAAAAAAAAAAAAAAAAAAAAAAAAAAAAAAAAAAAAAAAAAAAAAAAAAAAAAAAAAAAAAAAAAAAAAAAACGAGATAAGAAACTATCTCGGAGAGAATGAGGGAGAGAGAGTGTGCGCGGGAGATAGGAGGAATAAGAATAAAATCACGGTTTGTTTGAAAACTAAACCGCGATATTCCACAACGAAATATATTATCATAGTAAAATATTTATCTTTGGCCACTTGGAAATAATATTTCCGTACTGTAAAATATATATTTGACAACGGAAATATTTATACCGTTGTTATATACATTATATATTACGGAACAAAATTATCCGTAGCTTAAAACACGGAATTTTATTTTCCGTTGTTAAATATTATTTTTGCCACTATTCTCTGAACCAGAGTGACAAAGGCAATTGAGGTAAACAAATATATCTTTGACTTTGCTTGGACCTTGTTACAATCGACGTTGTCATTGAGGTTGTATGCCATTAGATTTGGAAGCGGCTCACCTCCATGTATGTTAATATATCTTCTATGGGATTACATCTCCGTCCATGAGCCTATATTCACGTATATGGAAGTGAGTCACATTCATTAGATTTTAATTCTAGTCCATTTAAATACCAAAGTTGTCCATCCTATGGATGCGTAGCTGGAATGCCGTTGGTTACAACTGGACATACCCAATATCTTTTATGTCATTTGGGAAAGATAAGAGGATGGGGTGTGATGGGGGGGGGGGATCGGGGAGTTAAAGGATAGGAAAATATGCATGCCACCCTTTTTTTTAATGTATAATTGGCAGTAGTAGAAAATAAGTGGGAAAAAAAAAAAAAGAAGGAAAGGAAAGGGGGGAAGGGAAAAAATTGTTAAAATAAATTTTTTTTTCCCAAAAAAAAAAATAATAAACGAGTTCAGGAAATAAAAAAAAAACAGGGAGGAGGGGGTAAATTTGGAAAAATATTTTCCCCCCAAAAAAAAAATTTTAAAAAAAAAAAAAAAAAAAAATCTTCCGTGGTATTAAATGATTATTTTTGCCATGGAAAAATTTTTTTATAGATAAATTTTTTTTTTTTTTTTTTTTTTTTTTTTTTTTTTTTTTTTTTTTTTTTTTTTTTTTTTTTTTTTTTTCTTGAAAAATATAATACCATTGTTGAAAATATATATTCCACAACGGAAATATATCTTCCATAGTTTAAAATTTTATTTTTTTTTTTGGGGAAAATTTTTTTTTGGGAGGTAAATGTATTTTTTACCACGGAAAATTATTTTCCGTTGTTATATACACTATATTGTATTTTGGGTAAAGTTATTTCCCCACGGAAAACATAGTACCGTTGTTGGAAATATATATTCCACAACGGAAATATATCTTCCATAGTATAAAATGATATTTTTGCCATGGAAAAATGTTTCCGTAGAGGTAAATGTATTTTTTACCACGGAAAATTATTTTCCGTTGTTATATACACTATATTGTATTTTGGGTAAAGTTATTTCCCCACGAAAAACATAGTACCGTTGTTGGAAATATATATTCCACAACGGAAACATATCTTCCATAGTATAAAATGATATTTTTGGCCATGGAAAAAAGTTTCCGTAGAGATAAATGGTATATGTTACGAAACAAAATAACCGTAGCTTAAGACTTATTTACCACTACGGAATTTAGGATCCGTTGCTAAATATTATTTTTGGCAACGGAAAATTGATTACCGTAGCCAATTTTTGTAGCGAAAAATGCCTTTTGTTGTAGTGTATATCTCATGGGGCTCAAAATTTATAAACAAATCTTAAATCCTATACTTCATTTGCTCATATGGTCAATTTCAATCCATTGGAGTTTGCTATCTGGCAAACCAGAGTCATGAAAATGTAGGGCTATTGGAGAGTGTACAATAGTGATCGGAATATCATAGGCTTGAAGGATAGAAATTGGGATGCATGCCAATAAATTTCAGTGAATTTGATTAAATTAATCTTTGAAATTTGATTTGTAACTAATCCATAACTAATCCATACTATCTCTTCTCAAGTCCATGAGACCAGAGAATATATATATATATATATATCAATTTCCATGGTTTAAAAGATTAATGAGTGGGAATGGGTTACCACCACTATCTTGTGGATGGAAAAAGATTTTGTCTTGTTATCTGATCCTTCAGTCATGATCCAACAGTTGAAGTTCACCCACCACGAAAGACTTCAGCCGCAACTGCTGTATCACAATTGTCAAGACTCCAATTTGGGAAACGATCCAAATCCCATGTGGACTTTATTTTGCCCCAACTGATACTAATCTAAAGGAAAAGTATAAATAGAAAAAGACGAACCTTGCAGCTGCGTTGAAACCAACTGAAATCATGAAAATCCATCCAAGTATAGTCATGCTGCATCCATATATAATACTCAAGACACTTTAGTTTAGTATAAAAGGAAAATATTTTAATTTATTTAATAATAAATGTAATAACAAAAGGACCCATTTTTACTTACCAGATAGAGAGAGAATCCAAAGCCAACTGCGGGTTATGGAGCAACCCGGCAAGCAAAACCAGAATCTGAAAGTACCAAGTCTCCAAGCACAGCATCACCGCCGATGAAGCCGATAGTATAAAGAAGTTGGGTAACCCAGAGAAAGCTTGGCGGCTGAACCCGGTCCAGGTGTGCTTGCAGCGTTCACTTTTAACGATGTATATGAACTGGGCAACAACTATGATCCACCACGACAGGCTCAGCAGCAAAGAAGCCCCTAACAATCCAAGCCCGATCCTGTACACCACTACCCAGCTTAGCAACAGATGCACAAGCAGCGTAGCCGTAGATATGTAAGCACTGGGGGCCACAATGCTCTGTGATTGCATGAACTTTTGAATGGGAAAGTTGGCTGCGTACGCGAAGATCTGAGGGATCAGACCGTATACGAAAATGGCAGCTGCGGAGGCGATACTTGGGGACTGGCCTAGAAGGATCAATATATGCTTGGAGAAGATGTAGATCATTGTGAGTGGGACCCCAGCAAGCATCAGAAGGATTGTTGATTGTTGAAGGTATATCCCTAACATTTCATGCTTTGATGCACCGTAGGCTTGCCCACACAGGGTCTCTACTGCACTCCCCATACCCAGCTGAGCAATGTATATAGTATGTTAGAACTCAGAAGCAAGTACAAATCTAGAGTTTGTTTATGAAAGAGAATATATATATAAGAATACATACAAGGAGGCCATAGGTGAAACATTGGATGCCGGTGTTGCCGAGGGAAGCGGCGGCGAGCTCAAGGTTGCTGAGGTGGCCCGAGAAGATCAGGGTGGACATGGACATGAGGTAGTTGATCATGTGAACCACCACTGCAGGTGTGGCGATGTGGAAGAGTAGCTTCAGTTCTATCAATAAGGCTAACTGAAGACGTTTGAACCGGGGCAATTCCTTGCTTGAGAGTATAGTTTCAAGTTTGTTTCTCACTTCATGTGGTGTGGTCAATGGTGGTGATTCTGAAATGGTCGATGGTTGATGGGTTCCTCCATTTTCGATACTCTTCATGTTGTGTAATAACAACGTATCAACGAGAATGGAATTGTATTATATTATTTGATGATTTATATTGAGAGGAGTCCTCTATTTATATGTTATAAAGAAACATTGTAGAAATAAACAATAACACAAATATGAAAAATTTGCAGCAGACCACATGTGATATGAGGGAGATCACATGGGATGTAGCTTTGCTCAGGATTTGATTGTGGAAGATGATGTGGGATTATATATATAAGTGGGATTGTGAATATTGAGTTGCAAACCTAGTGCAATACAATATTCCTCATTACACCCACTCAAGTGGAGGGGCAGTACACTAGACCTTCAGCTTGTCACAAAGTGATTGAAATCGAATAGTGGGTAAGGCCTTAGTGAGGATATCAGCAAGTTGACCTTGGGTGGAGATGAATTTCATATGAAGCTTGCATTGGGCCATTCGCTCGCAAATAAAGTGAAAATCAATCTCTACATGCTTAGTGCAAGCATGGAAGACCGGGTTAGTAGAGAGATATGTAATGCCAATATTATCACACTGGAAAATGGGTGGATTGTGCAATGGAATGCCAAGTTCATGGAAAAGTGACTCGAGCCATATTAGTTCTACAGTTGCGTCTACTAAGGCATTTTATTCTGATTCGGTGAAGGAATGGGTCACTATTTTCTGTTTGTGAGAGGTCCAAGAAATGAGATTGATTACCAAAAAAATTGCATATCCACCTATTGAGCGTCGGTCGAAGCTATTAACGGCCCAGTCCACAACTGTATAGGCTTGTAAATTAAGGGTGGGAGTTTGCTGTAGTAGGATGCCATGGATAACAGTGTGCTTCAGATAACGAAATATCCTTTTGACCATAGTCCATTGGTCCATGGTTGGGGAGTGCATAAATTGGCATGCTCGGTTGGTAGCAAATGCCACTTCACCAGTCTGGTTAAAGTGACGTATTGGAGGGCTCCAACAATGGAGTGATACTATGTAGGATCCGAGTAGAGTGCACGCCCTGTGATACTAGGTTTTTGTGTTGTAGCCATTGGTGTTTGTACAGGCTTTGCATTCCATCATCCTAGTATGGTGGAGAAGATCCTTGATATAGTGTTCTTGAGAGAGGAGATGCGCTTGAGGATGACGGATAGTGACTATACCAAGGAAGTAGCTGAGTTAGCCCAAGTCATAGATGAAAAACTCATTTGCAAGTTTGTTAATGAGTTCTTGCGCCTTAAAACTGTCAGAACTAGTAACAAGAATGTTATCAATATATACAAGGACATAAATTATGTCCATACCAGTGCGGAGGATGAATAGTGACTAATCTGTCTTTCAGGCGTGAAACCCACTTTGTAACAAAAATTGTGATAGACAATGCAACCAAGCTCGCGGGGCTTGTTTGAGATCATAGAGGGAACAATGAAACCAGAAATAACAAAGAACAAAGAAAATCCAGGGGACTGTACCATGTAGACTTCTTCATTTAGATGTCTATGTAGAAATGCATTGTGGACATCTAGTTGCCGAATAGACTAATGTTGACTTACTGCAATAGCCAGTATGGTACGTATTGTGGTGGGTTTGACAACTACACTGGACGTGTCAATGTAATCAAGGCCCTATTGTTGATGGAAACCTTGAGCTATGAGACATGCTTTGTGCCTTTCAAGACACCCATCCGCATTTCGTTTGATCCGATATAGCCCTCCAATAAAAAAACTGACACGTGGCACAATGTCTAGAAAAGGCCAACCACGCGGAAGATGAACACACTCGGAGAAGATATTCGGCCGATTGCACCAGCGGCCGAGTAGCCCACTGAAGCGAAGTCCCACTCCTTGGAGGACACGGCGAAAGAGTTCTACCCCTCGTAGGACACAACACTGAGGAGTTCCGTTTCCTACGAAACACGACTGTAGGGATGCGGTAGCCACGGCCTAGATATCCAGAGCTGACTCCATCACGCATCAAGAGTTCTTTTCCCAACAGGACATAACTCAGGATGGATTCCGACTTATTCGAAGTCGGCTGATCCAACACACTTCCCATCTGCATAAGGACTCAAGCACAGGACGACACCTGTCACCCCGAAATATTCGGACTTGGCCATCCATGCCTCGATCCCCTACTACTACGACTCAAACACTGAGACTAAGTAGCATCACATCTGTCCAATATGGATACCTGGCAGTCTGCCTTATCCACAAATGATTTCCATAAACGAATTTAGTTGCCGATTTCTTTTCCAATGGATTTCTTTCCAGAATTTTCTGAATTTTTAATTTGGTATGCTTCATTCGTGTATGGTTATTCGTATGGTTGATGATATCCTTTTTTTAGGTTTTAACCTCGTGAGAGCTTGATCTCTGTTGGAAAATGGGGTAATATCCAATCTTAATTTGACCAATCCAATCAAATGGGTTACCATCTTAATTATGTCAATCCATCTTAATTGGACCAATTTCATCAAATTGGATCAATCCCACCAAATCGGGTGAAATTCTAACTTAATTAGTCAAATCTCAGTTTAACTGGTTAGGTCTCTATCTTAATTGATTGTTTCTAATGATAATTGATTGGTTCCAACTTTAGTTTTACGTGGCCTGCCTTCAATTAGGTCAATTCCATGTCTAATTGGGTCAATTCCAATTATATGGACAAATCTTATTTTGATTGGACCAATCTCATCAGATTGGACCAATTCCCATCTTAATTGGATCAATTCTCACTCTAATAAATTTGGTTCCCTGGTTTAGTTTCTCATGTTGCCAGTGAAAATTTATCAGTTCGCATAATTTCAATCCACATTGTTTGGTATATTGCTCTATTAATTCGTCCGTAGTTGGTTTAACCAAATTTATGCTGTTTCAATAAGGCTAGGTATGAAATTTATGTGATTCAGTCCATGACACCTTGTTACTTGATGGTTTATCCTAGTTTGGGCTGGTCAGGCCATATTTTTTTATTTGATGATTTATTTCAATTCGGGTTGGGTAGTGTGTAGCCCATCATTTTAGAGTCTTTGATTTATCATCCATCATTTTCTTATTATTTCTCGCCTTGAGTGTTTAGATTGTTTTAATATCTCATCTCTTTTTTTTTATATAAATTGCCGGGTGTGGAAGTGCCCGTGGGCCATCCCTTTATTTTCATGTTATATAAAAAAAAAAAATTTCTCCCACCTTCTTGCATGATACTAAAAACAACTATCCCTCAATTTTGATACAAAATGTCTTTTCTATTTTTGAAATTATTCTTTCCCAATCAATTTAGTGATGAAAAATTTGACAATGAGATTCATCATCACCAAATTTAGATACTCGTGACCTTCCAGTACATCACCGCCTTCACCTTTAGTAGCAAATCGAAACCATACCGAGCTTCTTCTTTGGCTAATCGCTTATGGGGTTCACCATCTCCAATTGAAGATGCTGCGGGTGCTAAGAAATCGCAGGAAGACCTAGACCGCATCAAAATCCTTTAGGAAGGTTCGGTCGCAGGACCGATCAAATGTCTATGCAACCGGACCCTTCCAAAAGGGTTCTTGGGTAGTATGGATGGAAGTTTGGTCGCAGCCTTCAACTGGAGCCTGCAACCAGACAACCATTGTGGAGTTTAAACTAGTGTTTATCATTGTAACGAAACCTAATAATTTCGTATGCAATATCTAGGTGATACGAGCATAGACGAAGCAAAGTTCAGTGATACGGACAATTGTTATTCCAAGATTACATGTGAGCGACAGATCCTTGATTTCTTTTCATGTGTTTAGAATTAACTTGTCTGTTAGATGCATTCTATTATAAATAACATGTCATTCAATATTTGTATTATTGCATGCATTTGCATTATATCATAATGTTGTGGAAGCACGAAGTTTGTTTAGTCTGTGTAGGAAATGGAACGGGGTCAAGGTACTACCGATTCAGTTCATCGTTAGACACTGCTTTGCATTGCATTGTGTGTCACACCCCAATTCTGGACTAACCAATGGTGTGATGAACCGTCATGAAAACCAATGGTTTAAACCAAGATCTCGTATAGGCTATGCCAACCATGTTAAACCAAAACACATTCCTCAATAATAATCAGAATAAATAAATAACTAGCAGAAGTCTTATTAATAATGAACCGAGAGTCTATAGTGATAATTAAACATTTAACAAGTTATCTTCAAGTAACCAAAACATAATTAATACCGATTACAAGTATCACAATACGAAAGTTAACCACTAAGTGTAAACATAGTTGAAACACTAGCTTGACGAGCCATATTCGTCCTCCACGGCTTGCACATCCATAGCCGCTACATGTCCACACGTTGACGTATTCATATAATCTTCAACCGTAACACCTGCAACATCAGAAACTAAAAAGAATTATGCACGTGAGGGTCAACTCTCCAACTTGAGCTCAGTGAGTAAACAAAACAATGCAACAAACATATGCATGCATTCAATTCATATCTTTGGTCTGATTTTTAAGTTTACAATGTGCTATAGAATGGTTTGGTGGCCCACACACCTCTATACACGAGTGCGTGAATTTGCACAATAGATCAAACACCATTGCTGTCTCACATGCACCCACCATGGAATAGAGATAGAGCTAAAGTGTTCGGATCATACACCACCAATACTTCTCCTGATGCTCTACCCATACCAACACGTAAGCCTCTGCTGGTGAGGGCTTGCAAACTGGGCTCGCAACTAACCAATCCTAATGTCATACAGTGTATCCAAGGCCTCACCCCAGTATCTCTCAATACATCCATAGAGATAGAGCTAAGGCCCCCCGGCAGAGTCAGAGACCACGCGGTCCGAGACCACCTCCCCTGATGCCTTACGACGTAATAGTTCTACTAAGATAATAACGATATGACGATGTTAGTGGGCAAGACTTGAGTAGAGATATAGCTAGAGTCTGGTGACGAGGTCAAAAACCATCATGCCACGTCCTCCCCCTAATGCTCCACTCGCATCCAACACACCAACCACACACATACAATCACATGCCTATTCCTAGCATCATTATCATCATCATGTTATAAATAAACAGAATTAAATATGCATGAGCAGTAATAGCGGAAATATTGGATGACATGTGAGATGCACATTACAAACATACAAGCATAAAATCAATCATGGCATTGGACTCAATAAAGTAAACCGTTTATTATTATACAATTAATTTAGGTCTTGTTTCCTCACCTTTGATTGATGTTTGTTCCTCTCCCAAGCTTTGGAAGTCACTTTGAATCTATTAAGAACCTAAACAATTAATGTATTTAAATTAGGGTTCAAGTTTACCAAGTTACAGTAGTCAAAAACCTTGTTTGGTCTTAAAATATGCTTGCTGTTATCGTGTGGTCGCACGTGCGGCCGAACCCTGTGCTCACAATATATAAGACCACACACTGTGTGGTCGAACCCTGTGGTCGCATTTTATGCGACCACACCATGCGACCAGACCTTTCATGGGAACTTCCCGAATAGCTGTGGTCGACCCCTTGGTCACCCTGTGGTCGACCACAGGCTGCGACCACATGATGTTTGGTCAAATTTTCATCTCAATCTGAATTCTTCCTGAGTCGATTCCTCGGCTCATCACTTGGGTTCATCCTATGGTTATCCTATGGACATTATCTACAATTTCTCATTATCAATTATTCCTAACCTATTTTCTCATTGTTTTTCTTAGAAATTCCATAACCGAAATCATTATATTAGATTTAACACATCAATCTTGAAAAGAAATCATTCTATCTGATCTACCCCATAGAGTCAAGTCCATACCTTAAGCTTGCTGTAGAGAGATAGAACTTTTTTCTACAAAACCTTCATCTCTAAGCTTCTTCTCCAAATCTCCTTCTTTCCCTTCTCTTCCTTTATCTTTCTCTCTTAGGTTTAGGGTTTCAATTTGAGTTCTAAAAGAGTGAGAGAGGCTAAGGAACATCCCTTATATAGAGGAAAACCTCCATATAGAGTATCACTTTAATTAGGAAAGAGTCCCCCCTCAAATTAGGAAAGTTTTCTAAACACGGAGTCTATTCAGTATCGTGTGGTCGCACGTGGGGTCGTAGAATCCATTGACCACACATCCCAGATTCTAGTGGTCTCATTATTCTGAGTTGTGGTCGATCCCACCTTTTTAAGTATACGACCACACGCTCCTAATTAGATGATTTTGGATTCAATTTCATACATAGCCTTGTGGTTTCTTCACGCACTTGGTCTGCTTGGTCCGACCATGTTAGGAAGACCTGATACAAGGTGGTAAGACCGGGTTAGTACGATACAGGTCTTACAATGCGCCTTAGCCGATTGATAGCCATGAGGGGGTAGATGGACAAACTGAGATATTTGCTAGGGTACGGCGGTAGATGCATTTGTATCACATCTAGATTTGGTTAGTGGTATAATATCCCCATGTGTGTAACCCTAGCCAGTAGGGGGTTAGGTATTGCTGTGAGACTGAGGATGAGGAGGAAGTCTTAACGGTGTTTGTTGGAGTGTCGCGGTTGAAGTTCCCAACCTTGTTTGATAATTAAATAGTCATGCATTATTGTATGCTTGCATGTTTATTTCCCACTGAGCTCATGTAGGAGAGGTTACCCCATGTAAGTTTCTACTTTTAGATGATTTTGTAGGTCCTAAGGTGGCTGACTACGTTAATGCAATGGTCACCAACCTAGCTCGATTCGATGTACGGACGACTAAGGAAGAGGAAAATGGGGCGACGTGCAAGTGTAATGCTTGTATGTTTGAATAAATGGGATGTCATGGCTATCTTAGTTCTCATTACTTGCTGGGCCTTATAGGCTAGGTTTATTCTGGATGTTATATATACAATGGTTGTGTCTCACAGTTTGGTATATTTATCTATGTTTGAATGATGATGTCAACCTAAAGTAATATATTCAACTTATCACTATTCTCTCTCAGTTCATTATATTAAGATCTTCTGCTATTTAATAAATTTTAAACTTTGATTTTTTAGATTCTTGAGTTTGAACGATTATGGTAGGGTAGACATACACAACTTAATGTGCATCTAGGTTGGACCGTGGTGGTTGCATATCAGTCTAGTCACACTTTTGTTGGCCCGAAAACGGGGTGTGACAGATCAAGTCCTAAAATGTGTGTCTTTTTCCTTTTTTTTAATCTAGAAGTTTACATGTACACGTATCAAGCATGGTCATATTGGGGGTGTCATTTTGGGCCGATACTTACCCTAACTCGCCTTGACCTCAGATAGGGCTTGGTTAGAGGGATGGATTGTCACACCCCAATTCCGGCTGAACCAGAAGTGTGAGTGAACCGTCACTGAACCAACGGTTCACACCAGGATCTCAATAAGACCGTGTCCACTCATACAAACCATTGCACATAACCATAATCAGAATATAATAAAATACAACGAAAGTCTTAAATAAAATGAACTGAGTGATCTATTGATAAATTTAATAAAATATTCCATTATTCCAATATCGAAACATAAATAAATATCCTTACATCAATTGTATCTCCAACTAAAAATAATTTAAATAAATTAAAACCAATCCTAAAGGTACACGCAGAAAGGGCACTCGCATGAAGCATCATGCTCGTCCTCTCCTGCTTGCACGTCCAAAGCAACAACACCTCCGTACGGCGGAGCATTCAGGTAACCCTCCACTGTATAACCTGCATCAACATCTAAAACTAGTGTATACACAAGGGAGAGCTCACAACTTAGCTCAGTAAGACAATCAGACAATGCAACAAACATATGCATGAGTAACATTCACATCATGGTCTGATTTTAAGTTTACAATTTGCTATAGAAAGGATTGGTGGCCACCGCATCTCTATACACGAGTGTGTGAAGCCGCTCAATGGATCAAACACCATTGTCATCCCACATGCACCCACCATGGAATAGAGATAGAGCTAAGGCATTCGGATCAAACACCGCCAACACCTCCCCTGATACTCTACCCATACCAACACGTAAGCCCCTATTGGTAAGGGCTTACAAACTGGGCTCACAACTAACCAATCCTATATGTCATCATAGTAGGCCCTACCCCAGCACAGCTCCCTATGGCATAAAGATAGAGCTAGAGTCTAGTGGCCAGGCCGGAGACCACAGTGCCACTTCCTCTCACTGATACCCTATGTAATGTAAGACCCATATCAAACTAACCGGTCTTACCACCTTGTACCAGGTCTACCTATCATGGCCGAGCCAAGTGGACCAAGTGCGTGAAGGAAATCGCAAGACCAGGTATGAAATTGACCCAAAAATAGTAAAATAGAGGGCAGGGTCGCATACCTAAATAGGCAGGGTCGACCCCACCCAAATCAGAAGTCAGACCCATGACTTTTAGTTCTAGTGTCGGACAACTGAAACCCTAGGGTCGATGGGATCTACGACCCTAGCATCGACCCTAGGATCACCGACAAAAATCGTAAATAGAAAACTTTCCTAAATTCAAGGGGATTCTTTCCTAATCTCAATGGGACTTATTTTGGGAGGTTTTTCTCTATAAATAAGACGTTCCTTAGCCTCTTTCACTCCTTTTGAAACCCTAATTGAAAGTGAGAGAAAGAGAAGAGAAGGAGAAGAGAAGGAGAGTTGGAGAAGAAGACGAAGGAGAAGAAATTTAGAGAAATCTCTGAATCTCAACAAGCTTAAGGTAAGATTATATTCTCCATAAATTATGTAAGACCCTAGAATAGTATATAAAGAGGATATGATCTAGGGATGAAAAATTATCACTGATCGAGTTCGCTTATAACAATAGCTATCAGGCTACTATATAAATGTCACCCTATGAAGCACTATATGGCAGGAAGTGTCAGACCTAGACCACATCAAAATCGCAGGAAGACCTAGACCGCATCAAAGTAGCACCAACTGAAATCACCAGCCGAAAGGTTCAACGACTATGCAACCATGACATCTATTATGTTAAGGTCACCTGTAGAAGTAGAGATATAGAAGAAATCACATGGGAAGAAGAGAATGCTATGCGAAAGCAATACCCTCATCTATTCGACTCGGAAGGTATGTACAAATTTCGAGGACAAAATTTTTTATAAGCAGGGGGGAGTTGTAAGACTCGTATCGAACTAACTGGTCTTACCACCTTGTACCAGGTCTACCTATCATGGTCAAGCTAAGTGGACCAAGTGCGTGAAGGAAATCGTAAGACCAGGTATGAAATTGACCCAAAAATAGTAAAATAGAGGGTAGGGTCGCATACCTAAACAGGCAGGGTCGACCCCACCCAAATCAGAAGTCAGACCCATGACTTTTAGTCCTAGGGTTGGACAACTGAAACCCTCGGGTCGACGGGATCTGCGACCCTAGCATCGACCCTAGGATCACCGATAGAAACCGTAAATAGGAAACTTTCCTAAATTCAAGGGGATTCTTTCCTAATCTCAATGGGACTTATTTTGGGAGATTTTTCTCTATAAATAGGACGTTCCTTAGCCTCTTTCACTCCTTTTGGAATCCTAATTGAAAGTGAGAGAATGAGAAGAGAAGGAGAAGAGAAGGAGAGTTGGAGAAGAAGACGAAGGAGAAGAAATTTAGAGAAATCTCTGAATCTCAGCAAGCTTAAGGTATGATTACATTCTCCATAAATTATGTAAGACCCTAGAATAGTATATAAAGAGGATATGATCTAGGAGAAACCAAAATCATCCATCCATGGGAAGATTTCAATGAAATCCATGGAGGGAATCATGGTAAACAAAGTCGGTGTTTAACCTGGAGTTTTAAGCCATAGAACGAGCATAGAATGGACTATGGAAGGAAGCCAAAGGACCCAAACATGAAAGAAGAGACTGTAGAATGAAAGATCGACTTAAATCACGTGTGGTCGCACGTAGGGTCGATTGCGAACCGACCCTATCAGACCACAGGATCGACCCCAAGCTCTCAGGAAGTCCAGGGAAGCTGCGATCGCACCTAGGGTTGATAGGACAACCGACCCTAGCATCGACCCTATACCTTGGGGTCGCATAAACCTGCGACCCAACCTGCGACCCATCCTGCGACCCTAGCTTTACAACAAGCTTAAAACTGTTGGAATGAATTCTAATTAAAATCTATCGACTTGTTAGGTTTTCCTATTGATATAAAAGTGATTCTTAAAGCTTGAAAGAGGATTTACACTCAAGCAAAGGTGAGGAAACAAGACCTAAACTAATTGGCTAATAATAAACTATTTTATTGAGTCCAACACTGTGTATGATTCCATGCTTGTATGCGTGTAATGTGCATTTAACATGTCATCCAATATTTCTATTATTACTGTTCATGCATATTTACTTCGTTGTTTATAACATGATGATGATGATGATGATAGGAATAGGCATGTGAATGTTTGTGTTTGGTTGGTGTACTTGATGCGGGTAGGGGATGGTGCAATCGATACTTCAATGCCATTTTCATTGGGTATATTGTACCATAGCTCTATTCATGTCTTGTCCACTGATATCGTCATATCGCCATTACCTTAGCAGAACTATTACGTTGTAGGGCATCAGGGGAGGTGGTCTCGGACCGTGTAGTCTTCGACTCTGTCGGGGGAACTTAGCTCTATCTCTATGGACGTATTGAGGGATGCTGGGGTGAGGCCTTGGATACACTGTTTGCCATTAGGATTGGTTAGTTGCGAGCCCAGTTTGCAAGCCCTCGCCAATAGGGGCTTACGTGTTGGTATGGTGCAATCGGTACTACAATGCCGTTTTCATTGGGTATATTGTACCATAGTGGGTGTATGTGGGGTCGACAATGCCGTTTTCATTGGACGGTTCCATACACTCGTGTATAGAGGTGAGACGGCCTCCGAACCTTTCTATAGCACATTGCAAACTTATATACCAGACCACAGTTATGAATTGAATTGCATGCATATGTTTGTGCATTGTTTTGTTTGCTCACTCAGTCGTGATGTGTGCTCACCCTTTTCGAATTCGAATATTTTAGTTGATGATGCAGGTACTACTGTGGATGATTATATGAATGCTCCTGCATATGTGTACGTTGCTACAATGGATGTTGAAGATGTAGTGGAGACGCATGACTCATCATGCGAGTGCAACTCATGCGTTTTCGATTAGATTTTTATTTGAACTATTAAGAAAATATAATTTGATACTTTATTTACTTATGTCTTAGTTGATATAACATAATTGGATATTTTATTTATGATTATCACAGTTAGATTCTCAGTTCCTTTAATATTAAAACTTCCGCTATTGTGTATTTATTCTGATTATGATTGTGGATGTGTATGGTTTAAGTTAAGGGACACAGCCTATTTGAGATCCTAGATTGAACCATTAGTTTATTAGCAGTTCATCACACCATTCTGAATAGTGTGGAATTGGGGTGTGACAACTTGGTATCAGAGCTCTCAGGCCCTGTCTTTTAAACCAGTATACTACCACACGGGTTTGTGAATTGAGATAGGATAAAAAATTTAAAAGCTATAATAATAACACATTATAAGCACCTGTAATGTTTGAGACAAAATTAGAAAGAGAATAATACATATATTAAATAAGAAACAAGTTCATATATACTCGAGTGAAAAACAAACGTATATACACATATCTAAAGCGGAGTACAGTCCACAATCCGGACAGTTACTCTGTAGTACAAAAGAAAAGAAAAGAAAATACATCATGAAGCTGGAGGTGATGGGGGAGGCGGTGCCTCGCGGTCTCTGTCATAATCCTTAGCATACACCCTAGTCAACCAGGCTACCTGAGTCTGGGTTGTCTGAAGACTAGCTGTGAGATCAGCCACCCGTCGATCAGTCACGCGCTGAGCATCTAGAAGCTTTTCCACCCTCAGATCAGACATATGTTGAGCCTCTCTAATCTCACGCAGTAGCCCCATCATGTCATCAAAAGGTGGGTGTGAAAGACTAGCTGCATGTGAAGGACTAGCTCCAATAGTATGTGTAGGTGATGGAGGAGGTATGGAGTCCACATCTATGTACATATGATCCTCATCCCCAGCATCACCCCCATGAACCCCTACTCCTGCGGCTGTCGCTGCTGCCTCATTGTCTACTACCTCTACCCGAGTACGAGGACACACCAGAGCGTTCCTCTCATCGTCACTGACTTGAGCATCCCGCATGCCCATCTTACAGATGGCCTCCCAGTCTAGAGTTGATGAGAAGGATTTCTCCTGAATCCTCTCATCCACTAAATCAACACCTAGGTGGGTAAGCAATGTGGTAATCAGATGCCCATAGGGCAGGTTGCTTATCTGACCAGGCAACATAGCACTGATCATCGTCCGCATAATAATAATATAAGGGAGGCAGACAGGCTGCCTAGTGCAGATACAGTAAAGCAAATACTGGGTCAACTGGGAGACTCTCTCATAGTGTCCACTCTGAGGTATCAGGTTGTACTGAATGATCTTACAGTACATCCGAGGCTCTGGACGGAGATTGATCGCCTTCATCTCCCAGTGATCCTCTCTGATAAGCTGACAATTTATCTCAGCCCGCATCTCCAAGGAAAAGAACTGGGGCTCTCTGGGAGTGCAGTACACCAAGGGGCCGTCATATGAAATGCCCAAGAGATCTGTTAACTGCCGATAGTTAAAGGAAACCTCTACTCCCTTGACGTAGCTCGTGATCCTGAGCTCCCTACCCCTCTCAGTGTCATTGTGATCTCCCACCACCTGAAGATTACAATAGAACTGTTTCATCAGATCTTGATGGGTACAGGCGTCGTAGGTGATCACGGGAAGCTAGCCCATGTCACCAAAGGCTCTCTCTAGGTCAAACAAGGCTAGGCTAGCCAAGTCCACACGATGACCTCCCTCTACCTTCTTACGAGCGTAGCGGGCATACTATGCCTCGGCCTCGTTAGAACGGAAGTGAACTGGGTCGTGAACCCTAGGTACTTTGGTACGAGCCATATTATCTGCAAAAATAAAGAAAAACAGATAATAGCTTAGTAAAGGTGAAAAACCCAAAAATTTCGGCATTATAACGGAAAAATTGGGCAAAAACCTCACTTCTCACCCATACACATGGGCAAGAGGACTTATATAGATTTTAAACTATCCTGCAAAAGTTATACAGTTGGAAATTTCATCTCAGAAGATTAAATTTGAAGAAATTTCAAGAAATTCCAAAATATCGACAAATTAGGTCAAAATTAGAATTTTTCAAGTTTCTCGATAACCAGCCGATGAAACTTGAATATTTTTGAGGGCTTTCGTCCATTGAGTCACCAACAACAAAAGCCCCAATAAAAATCGAATTTTTACGATTGGAAAAATTTTAATTTGAAGAAAACAGTGTAAACGAGCAAAAACCTAGTTAGAAAGCTCTAAAAACATGAAACAGTAGAGAACATACCTGTAGAGAAGGAGTAGAAGTCGAAAAGTGAAGCAAAAATCACCAACGGCTCAGAGTTGACACTGTAGCAACTCAGAGGAATGAGCCGAGTTGGAAAGGAGGAGAAAGAATGAGAAATGAAACCAAAATCGGGATTAAAAACCTGATTTTGAGTCCTAGGGTCGCATAATTCGACCCAGACATGCGACCCTACCTCCGACCCATTCATCGACCCTAGCCTCTCGGTGATTTGACTGAGAACTAGGGGTCGATCCTAGGGTCAGACATCTATCGACCCTACCATCGACCCTAGGCTCTCGGTAAGTAACAGTGGTTCTCAGGGTCGCATACCCTAGGGTCGGACATCCATCGACCCTACCATCGACCCTACGATGGAAAATACAGTATTTTTGACAGAATGATCTGAAAAATTTGAAAATATCATTGACTAGTAGATTTAAATATGAGAATGATGTATATGATGATTGCCTTACGTATTCTATGATTTTCAGGCATTACCACTACCAGAGCAGATAATGGCTGGACGCAGAGTAACTAGACAAAGCCGTAACTCTATTCCACCACCACCACCTGTGGAGGTAGGCGGCCATGAAAATCCAGAAGTTCAGGGTAATCCGAATGTGGCATAGCCAGTAACTCACAGCCAGGAAAATCCTACAAACCTGCCAGCTCCACCTACAGACCTGGCTACAGCCGTAATGAATTTGGCACAACAACTACAGCAAATACAACATGTACAAGCTACTATGCAAACTGCCATAGGCATGATTTTTCTAACTGCACAGACGACACCGATGCCAGCAGGACAGGCAAGCACAGTACCAGGGGGAAGTAACACAGTACCCCAGGTACCTCAAACTCCCATCATGCAGGCTCAAGTACAAAACCCTGAAGTAGCTCCAGGTGGATATCAATACCAACCACCTATGTATGGGGCTTATGTTCCTCATCAACTAGACCACTCCCGACTAGTTGAGTGTTTTCTGAAGATGAAGCCCAAGGACTATAGTGCTAAGCCAGCGGATCCGTTGTGGCCAGTACACTGGATCGATGAGATGGAAATCAATTTTACGATGATGACGGTGAATGAAGAGGAGAAAGTATTGTGTGCAACGTTCATGCTGAAAGGCGATGCACACCACTGGTGGAAGTCCACACGGACGTATCTGTTGACAAAGCACGCCCAACTGACCTGGGATATATATAAGGAGGCATTCTTTGAGAAATACTTTCCTAGAAGTTTCAGAGATTCTATGGAGAAAGAGTTCCTGAGTTTGTATCAGGGGCAAATAACTGTGGATGCATATCAACAGTGTTATGAGGAGCTGTTCTTCTTTGCATCCTCCAGCATGCAAGAAGAAAACACAAAGACCCGAAGGTTCGTCATAGGACTCAGGGGAAGCATCCGTGAACATGTTCTGGGACTTAAGAAGAAAGTCTACAATGAAGCTGTACAAATTGCTCGCGTGATAGAGTCGAGCCAGAAAGAGAGCTATTTTGCTCAAAACAGGGGTATTAAAAGACCAAATGAAAATCCATACAACGGAGGGAACACCAAGGTATTCAAACCCTTCCGTACTCAAGGCTTCAATGCTTTAGCCAAGACCACTTTAGTAGCCCCGCCACAACCAAAGCAAAATGGTGAAGGAATAAGATGTTTTAACTGCAATCAAGTAGGGCATGTCTCAAGAGAGTGTACTAAGCCCAGAAAACAACTACAGCAAGGTCGAGTCTATGCTGTTACATCTGAGGATGCTGCCGCATTGCCTGATGTGGTCACAAGTATGACCAGAACCTTTCATTTTGTGTTACATTGTGTGACCATGTAGACTAAATTAAATCGAATCACAGGTATCGTACCTATTAAATGCATTCCCGCCAGAGTACTCTTTGATTCAGGAGCTACTCATTCTTTCATATCTGTGTCATTTGGAAAGAAGCTGAACCTACCACTCAAATATCTAGACTATAAACTACTTGTACGGTCACCGATGGGATTAGAAGTGGAATTAGAAACAGGTTATGGACCATGTCCAGTCCTTATTGACGAGAAAACTCTAGATGCAACCCTGATTCAACTTGAGATGAAAGACTTTGACATCATCTTGGGAATGGACTGGTTAGCTCAGCATTCTGCAAACCTATTATGTGCCGAAAAGAAGCTGACATTTAAAGACAAGAAAGGAGCAGAGTTCAGTTTTGCGAGAACCAAACTTCCCCGTAAACGAAAGCTCATACTCTCTGCATTAAAGGCTAGGAAGTGCCTTGAGAAAGGAGCAGTTGGGTATCTAGTATCTGTGGTCGATCTTACCAAGGAAGCACCACGAATGGAGGATATTGATGTTGTGCGTGACTTCCCAGATGTATTTTCTGAAGAGTTACCAGGATTACCACCCAATCGAGAGACAGAGTTCGTTATAGATCTTATACCCGGAGCTGCACTAGTATCTAAAGCACCTTATCGAATGGCTCTTACTGAACTAAAGGAATTAAAGGCACAGTTACAAGAACTACTGGACAAGGGTTACATCAGACCTAGTATATCACCATGGGGAGCACCAGTATTATTCGTAAAGAAGAAGGATGGTAGTGTTCGACTGTGTATAGACTACCAAGAACTGAATAAGCTGACAATCAAGAATCGATATCCATTGCCTCGGATCGATGACTTGTTTGATCAGTTGCAAGGTGCCAAAGTGTTCTCCAAAATTGATCTTCGATCAGGCTACCATCAGTTGAAGATCAAAGACGGTGATATTCCCAAGACAGCATTCAGGACCAGATATGGACATTATGAATTTTTAGTCATGTCTTTTGGATTGACAAACGCACCGGCAACTTTTATGGAACTTATGAATCAGGTATTCCATGATATGTTGGATACGTCGGTCATTGTATTCATCGATGATATATTTGTCTATTCCAAGGACAAGAAAACTCATATTATGAATCTAAACGCCGCTCTGCAGCGATTACGGAAAGAGAAGATTTATGCCAAATTTACAAAGTATGAGTTTTGGCTAAATGAGGTCACATTCCTAGGCCATGTTGTATCCGCTAAAGGAATTAAAGTGGATCCTAGCAAGATCGAAGCCATCGTAAAGTGGGAAGCACCAAAGAGCGTTGCAGAAATTAGAAGTTTCTTGCGTCTAGCTGGTTATTATCGACGATTTATGGATGACTATTCCCGAATTGCAGTACCTCTCACCAGTTTGACTAAGAAGGGTGAAAAGTTTGTTTGGACTGAGAAATGCGAGAAGAGTTTCCAAACATTGAAGGCTAGATTGACATCTCCTCCGATCTTGACCATTCTGATTCCAGGACAGCCATTTATTTTGTACACTGATGCGTCAGGATTGGGATTAGGATGTGTACTTGTGCAAGGAGAACAAGTAATTGCTTATGCCTCAAGACAATTGAAGACACATGAGAAGAACTATCCCACTCATGATTTGGAATTAGCAGCAGTAGTACATGCTGTCAAGATATGGAGACATTACTTGTACGGAGAGAAATTTCAGATTAAATCAGATCATAAGAGTCTTACTTATCTCTTTAATCAGAAGGAGTTGAATATGAGACAAAGAAGATGGCTGGAACTATTGAAAGATTATGATTGTGATATCCAGGATCATCCAAGGAAAGCTAATGTGGTTGCTGACGCGCTGAGTAGAAAAGTAATGATAAAATCGCATGGAGAGGTTAACACAACTGCCGCAATGTGTACTACCGAAAAAGTGTTCAATTACGGTAATGAGAAATTTGTGATAGATGCACCGGGTGAATCAACCAATCAAGGGTTTATTCATCGGTTTCAAGTATGTTTGCCACATTGAAGATTGTACCTGATATAATTGATGAAGTGAAAATAGCTATTAAATCAGACCCTTATCTAAGAACGGTACAAGAGAACATTGAAAAAGGTAGGACTATCCCTGAGTTCGCCTTGGACGATGAAAAGGTACTGAAGTACAAAGGAAGAGTATGTGTACCTGAAACAGAAAGTTTGGACATTAAACACCGACTAATGAAGGAAGCCCATACCACCGCCTATTCGATACATCCTGGAAGTACAAAAATGTATCATGATCTAAAGAAATTATATTGGTGGAGAGGAATGAAAGCAGATGTAGCTAAGTTTGTGTCTTAATGCCTAAATTGTCAGAGAGTGAAGGCTGAACGACAAAGACCTGCAGGACTGTTACAGCCATTACTGGAACCAACATGGAAATGAGACTGCATCACTATGGACTTCGTCACCGGGTTACCATTGACTCCCCGAGTAGTTGACGCAGTTTGGGTGAATGTACACTGCCTGACTAAAATGGCTCGATTTATAGCTATACGACCTCAGTATACACTGGAGAGGTTAGCTAAGTTGTATGTGGATAATATTGTCAGATTACACGGTGTACCTGAAAGCATTATGTCCGACAGAGATCCACGATTTACTTCAAAGTTTTGATAAGGATTACAAAAAGCTATGGGTACAACATTGAAGTTCAGTAATGCATTCCATCCTCAGACAGATGGACAGTCGGAGCATACAATTCAGATTCTAGAAGACATGCTCCGAGTCTGTGTAATTGATTTTAAAGGATCATGGGATGAAAAATTATCACTGATCGAGTTCGCTTATAACAATAGCTATCAGGCTACTATATAGATGTCATCCTATGAAGCACTATATGGCAGGAAGTGTCAAACTCCTTTGTTTTGGAATGAAGTTGGAGAACGTAGCATCGTTGGACCAGAATTTATTGAAGAGACTTGTTGAGTGGTCGACATCATCAAGGAAAGAGTGAGAACAGCTGAGAATCGTCAGAAGCAATATGCAGATACTCGACGTCGAGACCTTGAATTTCCCATAGGTGATAAGTTATTCCTCAAAGTGTCACCTATGTGCGGTTTGAAACAGTTCGGACAGAAAGGGAAACTAAGTCCGAGATATGTCGAACCATATGAGATTATAGCTAAACGTGGAAAAGTGGATTACCAGTTAGCACTACCACCATCTATGTCAAGTGTGCATGATGTATTTCATATCTCCTTACTGAAGAAGTATGTCAGAGATCCAACGCACATATTGACAGTAGATCTACCTGATTTGGCTGATGATTTGACATTTAAAGTAGCACCAACTGAAATCACCAGCCGAAAGGTTCAACGACTATGCAACCATGACATCTATTATGTTAAGGTCACCTGTAGAAGCAGAGATATAGAAGAAATCACATGGGAAGAAGAGAATGCTATGCGAAAGCAATACCCTCATCTATTCGACTCGGAAGGTATGTACAAATTTCGAGGACAAAATTTTTTATAAGCAGGGGGGAGTTGTAAGACTCGTATCGAACTAACTGGTCTTACCACCTTGTACCAGGTCTACCTATCATGGTCAAGCTAAGTGGACCAAGTGCGTGAAGGAAATCGTAAGACCAGGTATGAAATTGACCCAAAAATAGTAAAATAGAGGGTAGGGTCGCATACCTAAACAGGCAGGGTCGACCCCACCCAAATCAGAAGTCAGACCCATGACTTTTAGTCCTAGGGTCGGACAACTGAAACCCTAGGGTCGACGGGATCTGCGACCCTAGCATCGACCCTAGGATCACCGATAGAAACCGTAAATAGGAAACTTTCCTAAATTCAAGGGGATTCTTTCCTAATCTCAATGGGACTTATTTTGGGAGATTTTTCTCTATAAATAGGACGTTCCTTAGCCTCTTTCACTCCTTTTGGAATCCTAATTGAAAGTGAGAGAATGAGAAGAGAAGGAGAAGAGAAGGAGAGTTGGAGAAGAAGACGAAGGAGAAGAAATTCAGAGAAATCTCTGAATCTCAGCAAGCTTAAGGTATGATTACATTCTCCATAAATTATGTAAGACCCTAGAATAGTATATAAAGAGGATATGATCTAGGAGAAACCGAAATCATCCATCCATGGGAAGATTTCAATGAAATCCATGGAGGGAATCATGGTAAACAAAGTCGGTGTTTAACCTGGAGTTTTAAGCCATAGAACGAGCATAGAATGGACTATGGAAGGAAGCCAAAGGACCCAAACATGAAAGAAGAGACTGTAGAATGAAAGATCGACTTAAATCACGTGTGGTCGCACGTAGGGTCGATTGCGAACCGACCCTATCAGACCACAGGATCGACCCCAAGCTCTCAGGAAGTCCAGGGAAGCTGCGATCGCACCTAGGGTTGATAGGACAACCGACCCTAGCATCGACCCTATACCTTGGGGTCGCATAAACCTGCGACCCAACCTGCGACCCATCCTGCGACCCTAGCTTTACAACAAGCTTAAAACTGTTGGAATGAATTCTAATTAAAATCTATCGACTTGTTAGGTTTTCCTATAGATATAAAAGTGATTCTTAAAGCTTGAAAGAGGATTTACACTCAAGCAAAGGTGAGGAAACAAGACCTAAGGTAATTGGCTAATAATAAACTATTTTATTGAGTCCAACACTGTGTATGATTCCATGCTTGTATGCGTGTAATGTGCATTTAACATGTCATCCAATATTTCTATTATTACTATTCATGCATATTTACTTCGTTGTTTATAACATGATGATGATGATGATGATAGGAATAGGCATGTGAATGTTTGTGTTTGGTTGGTGTACTTGATGCGGGTAGGGGATGGTGCAATCGATACTTCAATGCCATTTTCATTGGGTATATTGTACCATAGCTCTATTCATGTCTTGTCCACTGATATCGTCGTATCGCCATTACCTTAGCAGAACTATTACGTTGTAGGGCATCAGGGGAGGTGGTCTCGGACCGTGTAGTCTTCGACTCTGTCGGGGGAACTTGGCTCTATCTCTATGGACGTATTGAGAGATGCTGGGGTGAGGCCTTGGATACACTGTTTGCCATTAGGATTGGTTAGTTGCGAGCCCAGTTTGCAAGCCCTCGCCAATAGGGGCTTACGTGTTGGTATGGTGCAATCGGTACTACAATGCCGTTTTCATTGGGTATATTGTACCATAGTGGGTGTATGTGGGGTCGCCGTTTTCATTGGACGGTTCCATACACTCGTGTATAGAGGTGAGACGGCCTCCGAACCTTTCTATAGCACATTGCAAACTTATATACCAGACCACAGTTATGAATTGAATTGCATGCATATGTTTGTGCATTGTTTTGTTTGCTCACTCAGTCGTGATGTGTGCTCACCCTTTTCGAATTCGAATATTTTAGTTGATGATGCAGGTACTACTGTGGATGATTATATGAATGCTCCTGCATATGTGTACGTTGCTACAATGGATGTTGAAGATGTAGTGGAGACGCATGACTCATCATGCGAGTGCAACTCATGCGTTTTCGATTAGATTTTTATTTGAACTATTAAGAAAATATAATTTGATACTTTATTTACTTATGTCTTGGTTGATACAACATAATTGGATATTTTATTTATGATTATCACAATTAGATTCTCAGTTCCTTTAGTATTAAGATTTCTGCTATTGTGTATTTATTCTGATTATGGTTGTGGATGTGTATGGTTTAAGCTAAGGGACACATCCTATTTGAGATTCTGGATTGAATCGTTGGTTTATTAGCGATTCATCACACCGTTCTGAATAGTGCAGAATTGGGGTGTGACATGTAAGACCCGTATCGAACTAACCGGTCTTACCACCTTGTACCAGGTCTACCTATCATGGTCGAGCCAAGTGGACCAAGTGCGTGAAGAAATCACAAAACCAGGTATGAGTCTAACCCAAAAATAGTAAATATGAGGGTAAGGTCGCATGCCTAAATAGGTAGGGTCGACCCCACCTCAACAGAAATCCAACCCATGACTTTTTAGTCGTAGGGTCGGATGACTAAGAAGTATAGGGTCGATGGATCCTACGACCCTACGTCCAACCCTACGATGACAGATAGAATTCGAAAATTAGTAAAATTTTCTAACTCTAAGGGGATCTTTCCTAAACTCATTGGGACTTATTATGGAAGGTTTTCCTCTATAAATAGGACGTCCCTTAGCCTCTTTCACTCCTTTACAACCCTAATTGAAAGTGAGAGAAAGAGAAAGAGAAGGAAGAGAAGAAGAGAAGGAACTTGAAGAAAAGACTAAGGAAGAGGAGGAAGTTCAGAGAAACCTCTGAATAAAGGTATGAACCTAATTTTTTACCTGAATAAGAGATCATAGAATAGTTATGAAGAACATAGGGTTCGGAGAAACCCAAATCATCCATCCATGGACAAGTTTCAAGAGATTCCATGGAGGAAATCATTATGGACTATGAATAGTGTATAACTTGTAGTTTTGAGCCATAGAACAATCATAAAATAGACCATGAAAGTAAGCCAAAGGATCCAAACATGAAAGAATAGACTTTAGAATGAAAGGTCGACTCAGAATACTTGTGGTCGCACGTAGGGTCGAATGATATCCGACCCTACAAGACCACAGGATCGACCACATGCCCTTGGGAAGTTCCAGGGAGGGTGTGGTTGCACATAGGGTCGAATGGTATCCGACCCCACGTCTGACCCTACACCCTAGGGTCGCAGAAAACTACTACCCTAGGTGCTACCGTACCTGCGACCCTACGATTTAGGTTAGTCTAAATTTATTAGAATTAATTTTAATTAAAATTTATCGACTTGTTAGGCCTTTCTAGTGATTTAAAAGTGATTCATAAAGCTTAAACGAGGATCTACACTCAATCAAAGGTGAGGGAACAAGACCTAAGCTAATTGGCTAATAATAAACTGTTTTCGTTTATTGAGTCCAATACTATGAATGATTCTATGCTTATATGATTGTAATGTGCATATCACATATCATCCACTAATCCTGTTATTACTGTTCATGCATATTTAATTTCGTTTATTATAACATGATGATGATGATGATGCTAGGAATAAGCATGTGAATGTATGTGTGTGGTTAGTGTACTTGATGTGAGTAGAGCATCAGGGGGAGGATGTGACACTGTGGTTCATCTTGGTCACCAGACTCTAGCTTTATCTCTACTCAAGTCTTGTCTACTAACATCGTCGTATCGCCATTACCTTAGTTGAACTATTACGTCGTAGGCCATCAGGGGAGGTGGTCTCGGACCGTGTAGTCTCTGACTCTGCCGGGGGGGCCTTAGCTCTATCTCTATAGACGTATTGAGAGATGCTAGGGTGAGGCCTTGGATACACTGTTTGACATTAGGATTGGTTAGTTCTGAGCCCAGTTTGCAAGCCCTCGCCAATAGGGGCTTACGTGTTGGTATGGGTAGAGCATCAGGGGAAGTGTGATGCGGTGCAGTCCTAAGTACTTTAGCTCTATCTCTATTCCATGGTGGGTGCATGTGGGGGCGGCAATAGTGTTTGATCCATTGGCCGGTTCCGTACATTCGTGTATAAAGGTGCGACAGCCACCAAACTTTTCTATTACACATTGTAAACTTATGAACCAGACCAAAGATATGAATTGAATGCATGCATATGTTTGTTGCATTGTTTTGTTTGCTCACTGAGCCGTGATGTGTGTTTACCCTTTCGACGTCGAATGTTTTTAGTTGATGATGCAGGTATGACTGTAGAAGATTATATAAATGCTCCTATTTACGGACATGCGGAGGCGATGAATGCAGAAGTCATGATGGAGTCGCATGATTCGTTATGCGAGTGCAACTCTTGCGTCTTCGATTAGATTTTTATTATTAAGGAAATGTAATTGATTATTTTATTTTATTTTATGTCTTAGTCAATGGAGAATAAATGGATAATTTATTTATGTTATCATTCTTAGATTCTCAGTTCATTTAATATATAAGACTTCCGTTATTATTTATTTACTCTGATTATGGTTGTAGATGTGTATGGTTTAAACAAACAGACACAGCCTATTTGAGATCCTGGTTGAACCGTTGGTTTATTACGGTTCATCACACCATTCTGAACAGTACGAAATTGGGGTGTGACAACTTGGTATCAGAGCTCTCAGGCCCTGTCTATTAAACCAATATACTTCCACAGAAGTTCGTGAATTGAGTTAGGATAAAATTTAAAAGCTTTAATAAAAACACACTGTAAGCACCTGTGTTGTTTGAGACAAAATTAAGAAAGAGAATAATGCATATATTAAAGGAGAAATATGTTTCATATACATCAAATAAAAATCACGTTTATACATATCCAAAGCAGAGTACAGTCCATAACCCAGACAGTTATTCTGTAGTACAAAAAAAATATATACACCAAGGAGCTGGAGGTGATGGAGGAGGAAGTGCCTCACGATCTCTGTCATAGTCCTCAGCATACACTCTAGTCAACCAGGCTGCCTGAGTCTGGGTTGTCTGGAGACTAGCTGTCAACTAGACCATCCGCTGATCAGACGCACCCTGGGCATCTAGAAGCTCGTCCACTCTCCCATAAGTCGCGCGCTGAGCATCTAGATGCTCTCCTACTCTCCTATCTATTGTGCGCTGAGCATCTAGAAGCTCTTCCACTCTCAAGTTCGTCGTGCGCTGAGCCTCTCTGATCTCACGCAGTAATCCCATCATATCATCAGATGGTAGGTGTGAAGGACCAGTCATATGTGAAGGAGCCCGAGATGGACCAGCTCCAATAGAATGTAGAGGTGATAGAGGAGGTATGGCATCTACATCTATAAACATACGATCATCATCCTCGGCATCACCCCTAGGGACCCCTACTCCTGCTGCTGCTGCTGCTGTGGTATCTGCTACCTCTACTAGAGTACAAGGACGCACCAAAGTGTTCCTCTCATCATCACTGACCTGAGCATCCCGCAAACCCATCTTACAGATAGCCTCCCAGTCAAGATCCGATGAGAAGGTCTTCTCCTGAATCCTCTCATCTACTAAGTCAACGTGTAGGCGGGTGAGCAATGTGGTGATCAGACGTCCGTAGGGTAGGTTGCCCAACTGACCAGGCAGCGTAGCACGGATCATTGTCCGGATAATGATATAAGGAAGGCAGACAGGCTACCTGGTGAAAATATAGTAGAGGACATACTGAGTCAACTGGAAGATCCTCTCATAATGTCCACTCTGGGGTATCAGGTTGTGCTGGATAATTTTGCAGTACACCCGAGGCTCTGGACGTTGGTTGATCGCTTTTATCTCCCAGCGATCATCTGTGATGAGCTGACTGTCAATCTCAGCACGCATCTCCAAGGATAGGAACTGGGGCTCATTGGGAGCACAATACACCAAAGGGCCGTCATTTGATATGCCCAAAATATCAGCCAACTGCTGGCAGTCAAATGAAACCTCTACCCCTTTGACGTAGCTCGTGATCCTGAGCTCCCTACCTCTCTCTATGTCATTGCGATCCCCCACTACCTGGAGATTGCAATAGAACTGTCTCACCAGATCAGGATAAGTACAAGCCTCGTAAGTGATCACAGGGAGCCAGCCCATGTCACCAAAAACACCCTCCACATTGAACAAGGCTAGACTTCACACAGCGACCCCCCTCTACTTTCTTATGCTCATAGCGAGCATACTGAGCTTCGGCCTCGTTGGAGCGGAAACGAACTGGGTCATGAGCCCTAGGCACCTTGGTATGAGCCATATTATCTGTCAAGGCACAAAAAAACAAACAAGACATTAGTAATGGTGAAAAACTTAAAATTTCGGTATTATAACGGCATGATTTGGTCAAAAGCCTCACTTTTCACCCAAACAACTGGGCAGGAGGACTTACATAGGTTCCAAACCATCCTGCAAAGCTCATACAGTTGGAAATTTAATCTAAAAAGATTGAATTTGAAGAAATTTCAATAAATTCAAAAATTCTCAAAAATTAGGTCAAAAATGAAAAAATTCAAGTTTCTCGATAACCAACCGATGAAACTCAAATATTTTTTAGGGCTTTCGTCCATTGGGTGACCAATAGCAAAAGGCCCCAATAAAAATTAAATTTTTACGATTAGAAAAAGTTTAATTTGAAGAAAACGATGTAAATGGACAAAAACCTAGTTTAGAAAACTTAAAAATGGGAAATAGTAGAGAGCATACCTGAAGAGAAGGAGCGGAAGTCGCAAACGAAAGGAAAGATCACCAAACACTAGGGGTCGATACTATAGCAACTCAGGGAAACGGGTTGAGTTGGAAGAAAGGAGAAAGAATGGGAAATGAATCCAAAATTGGGTTTAAAAACCTAATTTTGGATCATAGGGTCGCAGAATTCGACCAAAATGTGCGACCCTACGTCAGACCCTACCATCGACCCTAGGATCTCGGTGATCTGACAGAGAACCATGGGTCGGACCTAGGGTCGTACAATTACCGACCCTACCATCGACCCTAGGCTCTCAGTGATCTGACAGAGAACCATGGGTCGGACCTAGGGTCGGAAATATACCGACCCTACAATCGACCCTAAGCTCTCGGTAAGCTGATAGGATTTATTAGGGTCGCATACCTTAGGGTCGCATAAGGATCGACCCTACCATCGACCCTACGATGGAAAATACAGTATTTTGTCAGAATGATCTGAAAATTAGAAATTTATATTGATTAGTTGGATTTTTACTTGAGAACAACTTATATTGATTGCCTCACATGTGCTATGATTGTTTTCAGACACTAACACCACCAGAACAGGAAATGACTGGGCGAAGGGTGACCAGACGAGGCGTAACCCAATTCCACCACCACCACCTGTGGAGGAAGACAACCATGTAAATCATGAAGCACAGGAGAATCTGAATATGGCACCGCTAGTGGCTAGATGACTGTGGATGCATACCAACAGCGTTATGAGGAGCTGTTTTTCTTTGCACCCGCCAGCATGCAGGAAGAAAACACAAAGACCCGAAGGTTCGTCATGGGACTCAGGGGAAGCATCCGTGAGCATGTTCCGTGAGCATGTTCTGGGACTGGAGAAGAAAGTCTACAATGAAGCAGTATAAATTGCTCGAGTAATAGAGTCGAGCCAGAAAGAGAGCTACTTTGCTCAAAATAGAGGTATCAAGAGGCCAAATGGGAATTCTTATAAAGCAGGGAATACAAGGACATTCAAACCCTTCCGTACTCAAGGCTTTAATGCTATAGCCAAGACTACTCCAGCAGCTCAACCGCAACAAAAGCAAAACAATGAAGGAGTAAAATGCTTTAACTGCAATCAAATAGGACATTATTCAAGAGAGTGTTCTAAACCCAAAAAGCAACTACAGCAAGGGAAGGTTTATGCTGTTACATCTAAGGATGCTATCGCATCGCCTGATGTGGTCACAGGTATGACCTGAACCTTTCATTTGTGTTACATTGTGTGATCATGTAGACTAAAACTAAAACAAATCAAATGTATTGTACCTATTAATGGCATACCCGTTAAAGTACTATTTGATTCTGGAGCTACTCATTCTTTTATATCTGTGTCATTTGGAAAGAAGCTGAATTTACCCCTTAGATCGTTAGACTACAAACTGCTTGTACGATCACCGATGGGATTAGAAGTGGAATTAGAAAAGGGTTATGGACCATGTCCAGTTCTTATTGACGAGAAGACTTTGGATGCAACCTTGATTCAACTTGAGATGGCAGACTTTGACGTCATCTTGGGAATGGACTAGTTAGCTCGACATTCTGTAAACCTATTATGTGCAGAAAAGAAACTGACATTTAAAGACAAGGAAGGAGCAGAATTTAGTTTTGGGGGAACCAAACTTCTCCGTAAATGAAAACTCATCCTCTCTGCATTAAAGGCTAGAAAATGCCTAGAGAAAGGAGGAGTGGGGTATCTAGTATCAGTGGTCAACCTCACCAAGAAAGCCCACAAATGGAGAATATTGATGTTGTGCGTGACTTTCCAGATGTATTTCCTGAAGAACTACCAGGACTACCACCTGACCGAGCGACAGAGTTTGTTATAGATTTGATACTCGGAGCCGCACCAGTATCTAAAGCACCCTATCGAATGGCTTCTACTGAACTGAATGAATTGAAGGTACAATTACAAGAATTATTGGACAAGGGTTACATCAGACCCAGCATATCACCATGGGGAGTGCCAGTATTATTTGTAAAGAAGAAGGACGGTAGCGTCGACTGTGTATAGACTATCGAGAATTGAATAAGCTAACAATCAAGAATCGATATCCATTACCTCGGATCGATGACTTGTTCGATCAGTTGTAAGGTGCCAATGTGTTCTCCAAGATCGATCTTCGGTCAGGATACCATCAGTTGAAGATTAAGGACGGTAATATTCCAAAGACAACATTTAGAACAAGATATGGACATTATGAATTTTTAGTCATGTCTTTTGGATTGACTAACGCACCCGCAACTTTTATGGAACTCATGAATCGGGTATTCTATGATATGTTGGATACGTTGGTCATTGTGTTTATTGATGATATATTGGTCTACTCCAAGGACAAGGAAACTCATGTCATGAATCTAAGAGCCGCTCTGCAGCGACTAAGGAAAGAGAAGCTTTACGCCAAATTTACAAAGTGTGAGTTTTGGCTAAATGAGGTCTCTTTCTTAGGCTATGTTGTATCCGTGGAAGGAATTAAAGTGGATCCTAGCAAGATTGAAGCCATTGTGAAGTGGGAAGTACCGAAGAGCGTTGCAGAAATTAGAATTTTCCTAGGTCTACCTGGGTATTATCGACGATTCGTAGAAGACTAATTCCGAATTACAGTACCTCTCACCAGTTTGACTAAGAAAGGCGAAAAGTTTGTTTGGACTGATAAATGTGAGAAAAGTTTCCAAACATTGAATGATAGATTGATATCTGCTCCGATCTTGACTATTTCTATTCCAAGACAACCATTTACCTTGTACACTGATGTGTCTGGATTGGGTTTAGGATGTGTACTTATGCAAGGAGAACAAGTAATTGCGTATGCCTCAAGACAACTGACGACACATGAGAAGAGTTATCCCACTCATGACTTGGAACTAGCAGCAGTAGTACATGCTGTCAAGATATGGAGACATTATTTGTATGGAGAGAAATTTCAGATTAAATCAGATCATAAGAGTCTTACTTATTTATTTAATCAGAAGGAGTTGAACATGAGACAAAGAAGATGGCTGAAATTATTGAAGGATTATGATTGTGATAACCAGTATCATCTAGAAAAGGCTAACGTAGTTGCTGATGCGCTAAGCAAAAAAGCAATGATAAAATCTCAAGGAGAGGTTAACACGACTGCAGCAATGTGTACTACAGGAAAAGTGTTCAATTACGATAATGAACAGTTTGTGATAGATGCACCGGGTGAATCAAGCAACCAAGGGTTTATTCATCGGTTTTCAAATATGTTTGCAACATTGAAGATTGTACATGATATAATTGATGAAGTGAAAGCAGCTATTAAATCAGACCCTTATCTGAGAACGGTACAAGAAGACATCGAAAAAGGTAGGACTATTCCTGAGTTCACCTTAGATGATGAAAAGGTACTGAAGTACAAAAGAAGAGTATGTGTTCCTGAAACAGAAAATTTGAACATTAGACACCGACTAATGAAGGAAGCTCACACCACCGCCTATTCGGTACATCCTGGAAGTACAAAGATGTATCATGATCTGAAGAAATTATATTGGTGGAGAGGAATGAAAGCAGATGTTGCTAAATTCGTGTCTCAATGCCTAAATTGTCAGAGGGTGAAGGCTGAACGACAAAGACCTGCATGACTGTTGAAGTTGCTGCCAGAACAAGCATGGAAATGGAACTGCATCACTACGGACTTTGTAACCGGGTTACCATTGACTCCTCGAGTAGTTGACGCGGTCTGGGTGATTGTAGATCGTCTGACTAAGACAGCTCGCTTTATAGCTATACGACCACAGTATACCCTGGAGAGGTTAGCCAAGCTATATGTGGATCACATTGTCAGATTACATGGTGTACCTGAAAGCATTGTGTCCGATAGAGACCTACGCTTTACTTCAAAGTTTTGGGAAGGATTGCAGAAGGCTATGGGTACAACGTTGAAGTTCAGTACTGCATTCCATCCTCAGACAGACGGACAGTCGGAGCGTACCATTCAGATTTTAGAAGACATGCTTCGAGCCTGTGTTATTGATTTTAAAGGCTCATGGGACGAGAAACTACCCTTGATCGAGTTCGCCTATAACAACAGCTATTAGGCTACTATACAGATGTCACCCTATGAAGCACTGTATGGAAGGAAGTATTGAACCCCTCTGTTTTGGAATGAAGTTGGAGAACGTAGCATCGTTGGACCAGAATTTGTTGAAGAGACTTGTCGAGTAGTCGACATTATCAAGGAAAGAGTTAGAACAACTCAGAATCGTCAGAAACAGTATGCAGATACTCGATGCAGAGACCTTGAATTTGTCGTAGATGATAAGATATTCTTGAAGGTATCACCTATGCGGGGTTTAAAACGATTCGGACAGAAAGGGAAGCTAAGTCTGAGATATGTTGGGCCATATGAGATTTTAGCTAAACGTGGAAAGGTGACTTATCAGTTAGCACTACCATCATCCATGTCAAGTGTGCATGATGTATTTCATATCTCATTATTAAAGAAGTATGTCAGAGATCCAATGCATATTTTGACAGTAGATCCACCAGATTTAATCGATGATTTGATATTCGAAGTAGTACCAACTGAGATCACAAGCTGAAAGGTTCAACGACTATGCAACCGTGACATATACTATGTTAAGGTAACCTGGAGGAGCCGAGACATAGAAGAGGTCACCTGGGAAGAAGAGAATGCTATGCGAAAGCAATATCCTCACCTTTTCGACTCGGAAGGTATGTACAAATTTCGAGGACAAAATTTTTAATAAGAGGGGGGGAGTTGTAAGACCCTTGTCGAACTAACCGGTCTTACCACCTTGTACCAGGTCTACCTATCATGGTCGAGCCAAGTGGACCAAGTGCGTGAAGAAATCACAAAACCAGGTATGAGTTTAACCCAAAAATAGTAAATATGAGGGTAAGGTCGCATGCCTAAATAGGTAGGATCGACCCCACCTCAACAGAAGTCCAACCCATGACTTTTTAGTCGTAGGGTCGGATGACTAAGAAGTATAGGGTCGATGGATCCTACGACCCTACGTCCAACCCTACGATGACAGATAGAATTCGAAAATTAGGAAAATTTTCTAACTCTAAGGGGATCTTTCCGAAACTCATTGGGACTTATTATGGAAGGTTTTCCTCTATAAATAGGACGTCCCTTAGCCTCTTTCACTCCTTTACAACCCTAATTGAAAGTGAGAGAAAGAAAAAGAGAAGGAAGAGAAGAAGAGAAGGAACTTGAAGAAAAGACTAAGGAAGAGGAGGAAGTTCAGAGAAACCTCTGAATAAAGGTATGAACCTAATTTTTTACCTGAATAAGAGATCATAGAATAGTTATGAAGAACATAGGGTTCGGAGAAACCCAAATCATCCATCCATGGACAAGTTTCAAGAGATTCCATGGAGGAAATCATTATGGACTATGAATAGTGTATAACTTGTAGTTTTGAGCCATAGAACAATCATAAAATAGACCATGAAAGTAAGCCAAAGGATCCAAACATGAAAGAATAGACTTTAGAATGAAAGGTCGACTCAGAATACTTGTGGTCGCACGTAGGGTCGAATGATATCCGACCCTACAAGACCACAGGATCGACCACATGCCCTTGGGAAGTTCCAGGGAGGGTGTGGTCGCACATAGGGTCGAATGGTATCCGACCCCACGTCTGACCCTACACCCTAGGGTCGCAGAAAACTGCTACACTAGGTGCTACCGTACCTGTGACCCTACGATTTAGGTTAGTCTAAATTTATTAGAATTAATTCTAATTAAAATCTATCGACTTGTTAGGCCTTTCTAGTGATTTAAAAGTGATTCATAAAGCTTAAACGATGATCTACACTCAATCAAAGGTGAGGGAACAATACCTAAACTAATTAGCTAATAATAAACTGTTTTCATTTATTGAGTCCAATACTATGAATGATTCTATACTTATATGATTGTAATATGCATGTAAGCACCCCATTTTTGCCATCCCAGCTAAACAAAGTCCTGCTGGCGTGTGGACAACAAAAGGAGAAAGATGATCGAAAGTTGGGATTTTTGACTGTGAATTTGAGGAAGTTTTCAATGGGTCTCTGAATTTGAGGAAGTTTTTTCAATGGATCCATAGCAAGGTCATGGGTTATAATTTTGCATGGATGCCTAGGTCATAGAATTATCTTCAAAATGAGACCAGAATTGTTCGATTCTGACATCAAATGAAGAAGATATGACCATTTTAGTCGGATGATACATATAAGGGAGGTTTCTGAAATTATTATAAATAATCCCAGGGGCCTTAATGCAAATTATCGTATGTCGGATTGTTTGAATTTCGAATCATCATATCTTCATCATCCGACATCGGATTCAGATGATTCCAAGGCCATTATTCTTCATTCATGATGTTCTACAAAGTGGACGTAAAAAATCCCGGGTAGAAGTCACCAGTGGGTCCCATGCAAGCTTTCATGCAAAATTATCGTTAGAACTTCAAAGCTTCATATCTTTTCCGTTCTACGTCGGATTCAGACGATTCCAAGGGCATTGTTCTTCATTTGTGACGTCCTACAAAGTGGACGTGGAAAATCTCGGGTAAAAGTCTTCGGAGGGTCCCATGCAAAATTACATATAGAAATGGTCATTTAATATTCAAAAATTCATATTTTGATCATCCCATATCCAAATCAGGTGATTCCAGTCTCATTATGTTCCATTTTTAGTGCTCTACAAAGTGGACGTAAAATATTTTTGGTTGAAGCCTCCGAAGGATCTCATGCAGAATGATCAGCTAAATTATCGATAATTGGTCCGCTTAAACTTCAAAAATTCATAAGTTGACCATTTTATTTCCAAATGAGGTGATTCAAGTTCCTATATTCCTCATTTTTAGTGTTCTACAAAGTGAACATAGGAAATTTGGAATAGAGGCTAGTAAAAAATTCCGTGCGAAATAACAGTGGTAATGGCCCATGAAATGATAAAGAGAGAAAACCCAGTGAATTCCAATCAATCCAGTCAACTCAGCTCAATCCAAGCCAGTCTTGGCCCAACCCAGTTAATTCAAGTCATTCTTAGTCCAACCCAGCTCAGTTTAAGTAAGTCCAGCCCAGTCAACTCAAGTCAGACCAGTCTGGACCAAGTTCGTTTAACCCATGTGCAAGAATTTTATGATATTGCATATATATATATATATATATATATATATATATATATATATATATATATATATATATATATATATATATATATATATATATTAATATATATCAAGGTTATATATATATATATATGAGTGGAAGATTCGGTTCAACTGGAAAGGAAACTCGAGAGGGAGGATCTAAAAGAGAGAGGTGAGGTTGCACATGGGTCATAGGTGGTGAATGTAGGTGAGGTGTTGTTGAATGTAGAGGAAAATCTGGGTTGGGTATTCAGTGAGCTTAGGGATGAATTGAGAAGTGTGGTAGCAAAGGCCATGACAGCTGTTGGGGGATCATAATTATTGGTAGTGGGGTGATGTGGTGATAAGGCTTTACAAGTGATGGATGAAATGGAGTTGGCCAGGTAGGTGTGGTGCAACAGGGTGGCTAAGCTTAGGTGCAATAGTACTCGGTTGGCTGGGTAACATCGCAGGGTGTAGTAGGCCGAAGGAGATGGTTAGATGGTGGTCTTGACAGGTGGGGAGATGCTTGAAGGCAAACGGTGGGGCATAGAGTTGTATGCTTGGGATTTAATCATGGCAAAATAATAAAACAGAATACAAACATATACCGGGGGAGGCCTTGGATACACTGTTTGACATTAGGATTGGTTAGTTGCGATCCCAGTTTGCAAGCCCTCGCCAATAGGGGCTTACATTTTGGTATGGGTAGAGCATTAAGGGAAGTGTGATGCGGTGCAGTGCTAAGCACTTTAGCTCTATCTCTATTCCATGGTGGGGTGGATGTGGATGACAATGGTGTTTGATCCATTGGGTGGGCTTACACACCCTGTGTATAGAGGTGAGGTGGCCACCGAACCTTTCTATAGAACATTGCAAACTTATGAACCAGACCAAAGATATGAATTGAATGCATGCATATGTTTATTACATTGTTTTGTTTGTTCACTGAGCCATGATGTGTGCTCACCCTTTCGACGTCGAATTTTTTTAGTTGATGATGTAGGTACCACGGTTGAAGACTATATGAATGCTCCTATGTATGGACATGCGGCGGCGATGGACGCTGAAGTTATGGTGGAGTCGCATGATTCATCATGCGAGTGTAACTCTTGTGTTTTCGATTAGAATTTTATTCAATTTATATAGACGATGTAATTGATTAAATATTTTATTCTATGTCTTAGTCAATGGAGAATAATTGGATAGGGAGCGTTGCCTTTGCCCTAGGGAGCGTTGCCTTTGCCCTTGCTTTAGCCGCCTTAGCCTCTTCCTCTGCCTTTGTTTCCTACCACGCCATGCCGCGGGTGCTTCTGCGGTTGGGTCTTGCTCTTATTAAACCAAGTTCAGGTCGAAATAGCTGGCTTGATTCCGTGTTAGGTTACCTGGCGCGGGCCTGCTTTACTATAAAAATAGGTGCTTTGTTGCCCCTATTTTTAGTAGGTGATTCATATTTATTATTTTATAATTGTTAGACTCTCAGTTCATTAGTATAAAGACTTCCGCTATTGTGTATTTATTCTGATTATTGTTGTGGATGTGTATGGTTTAAGTAAATGGACACAACCTATTCGAGATCCTGGTTGAACCGTTGATTTATTAGCAGTTCATCACACCATTCTAAATAGTGTGAAATTGGAGTGTTACAACTTGGTATCAGAGCCCTCAGGCCTTGCCCATCAAACCTGAATACTTCCACTGGAGTCCATGAACTGAGTTTGGATATTAAAAGCTTTAATAAAAACACACCATAAGCACCTGTGTTGGTTGAGACAGAACTTAAACAAGACAATAATGTACATATAAAAGGTGGAACTATAAATATACACAGACAGAAAGAAAAAATCTAAACTTATCATGATAAACGAATAATATAGGGTATGTGTGAGGATAGAGATGTCCACCCACGCTGAATGGACGATGAAATGATTTGGAGTCGCCACCTAGATTAAGGTCTAGGACCTAAAATGTAGGCTCATCCTGAGATAAGACTTCTATTGACTCATGACCCAACATATCGGCTTTGGTCCAACAGAGAACGGGTAAGCGTTCAAAGTACAATTTGGGAAGGTGTTAGGCACCCAAAACTGCCCGATCCAAAAATCGGCCTCCTATGTGACTCTACTTTCCTTAGACTCTATGGTTCTGACTGTTCATGGTCGATGGATGATGACTAGGGCTCATGGGGGATCCTATGCCAAGTTTCTAAGTTCTTCTAGCTTAAGTTCAGCCAAACATGTTCTTAAAGTAAGAAAACAAATAAAATAATATACAATGAACTGAACCAAAGATGGTTCGGTGATGGACTGAATCTGAGATGTCCAAAATGTCTCAAATTGCCTACGTATTCCAATCCTGAAAATCAAGTCCAAAAACGTAGTTCGAGACAGAAAGTGATTAAGGTTTATGGATGTGGATTATGATTAAGCTTTCTTAGATTCAATTTATTCAAGTTGAAGTTTATGCTTGATGATGATTGAGATTGAATCTAGAGATAGCCTAAATGGATCGAAGTGAACGAGGATATGGATAAGAATATGGATATGGGGGACCTAAGGATACTAAGATGGGGTACCGTACTTGGAGAATCCTCCAAGTTGCCTACGTATTCCGGAGGTCCTAGGAAATCGGGTACAACGTAGTTCGTTTCATGGGTTGTACTCTCGGGGAGTAAGGTGTATCTCTCGGGGAGTAGAGTGTGGCTCTCGGGAGTAGGGTGTGGCTCTCGGGGAGTAGAGTGTGGCTCTCGGGGAGTAGGGTGTGGCTCTCGGGAGTAGAGTGTGGCTCTCGGGGGAATAGAGTGTGGCTCTCGGGGAGTAGGGTGTGGCTCTCGGGGAGTAGAGTTGTACTCTCGGGGAGTAGGTTTGTACTCTCGGGGAGTAAGGTTTGTACTCTCGGGGAGTAAGGTTTGTACTCTCGGGGAGTAAGGTTTGTACTCTCGGGAGTAAGGTTTGTCTCGGAGTAAGGTTTGTACTCTCGGGGGAGTGGATTTGTACTCTCGGGGAGTAAGGTTTGTACTCTCAGGGAGTAGGGTTGTACTCTCAGGGAGTTGGATTTGTACTCTCAGGGAGTGAGGTTTGTACTCTCAGGGAGTGGATTTGTACTCTCAGGGAGTGGATTTGTACTCTCAGGGAGTAAGGTTTGTACTCTCAGGGAGTAAGGTTTGTACTCTCAGGGAGTAAGGTTTGTACTCTCAGGGAGTAAGGTTTGTACTCTCAGGGAGTAAGGTTTGTACTCTCAGGGAGTAAGGTTTGTACTCTCATGGAGTAAGGTTTGTACTCTCAGGGAGTAGGGTTGTACTCTCAGGGAGTTGGATTTGTACTCTCAGGGAGTGAGGTTTGTACTCTCAGGAAGTGGATTTGTACTCTCAGGGAGTAAGGTTTGTACTCTCAGGGAGTAGGGTTGTACTCTCAGGGAGTAGGGTTGTGTACTCTCAGGGAGTAGGGTTGTACTCTCAGGGAGTAAGGTATGAGGGCACATTGATTGATGTGTGGAACCGTATCTGGGAGTTTCCCGGACTACCCCACGTATCTCGGGGTATTGACCTGAGAATCAGGATCCGCGTAGTTCGAAAACAGGCACTGTTCATTGGGTGACCCACTTGGGTCAGAATATGGGCGGTACAGCTGGACCGAAAGATATTCCTAGATGATCTGTGGTTGGATTCACATTACACCTATCTAGATTCTACATCCTAGGGGAAATGAACTGAGGGGTAGGGATCGTCCTAAACTACCCTTGTCACTTACAACCCTGATTTGGAATTGTTGGGCTAAGCTTCATGATCTTGATTAAGACTTTTATCATTTTCCATTATTACCCTTCCCATGAATGTGGGTGCCTACATGCATGTCCCCATACCTAGGAATGTCTTCTATCAGTGTACATGCATGGCAGTTCGACTAGGGTGTAGCGAAAAATAAGTTCTTGCCGACATAAACATCATTCAATCATGGCATTAGCAAGCAGATCAACATGGCAGTGTGCACAAAGCTAGCATTGTAAGCATGTGAGCTGGGTAGCGCATAATATGACAACGTAATCAAGGGACATGATAGACGCATGGATATAACGACATAGACGATATCAGATCCTCAATCTAACGGTTATATCTCTTCAAAAAAATGATGATCATGATCAACACTTAAATTTCATCAAAACAGCCAAGATCAACGGCTCAAATCTCATCAAATAGCTATAATCATGATCAATGACTAATATCTCATCAAAATAGCTATGATCTATGGCTTAGATCTCCTATCATGATCAGACTAAGAAATCAAAGGCTCAGATTCATCTAAATCAATTATGATCCAGATTCAACAATTTACATCACTCAAAATACCCACGATGACAATCCAACGGTTCAAATTACTCAAGATCATAATCTAACCGTTCAGATTCATTAAAAACACTCATGATCAAGATTTAACAGTTTAGATTCACCAAAATCACTTACGATGACAATCCAACGGTTCAAATCGCTTAAGATCATAATCCAACCATTCAGATTCATTTAAATCATTCCCAAAGATAATCTAATGGCCCAGACCGTTCATCATGATAATCTAACCGCTCAGATTGATTAAAAGCACTTCCAAAGACCATCTAACGGTTCGGATTGTCAAGATCACAATCCAGCCGTTCAGATTGATTAACATCACTCCCAAAGACCATCTAACGGTTCAGATTGTCAAGATCACAATCCAGCCGTTCAGATTGATTAACATCACTTCCAAAGATCATCTAACGGTTCAAATTAATTAAAATCACATCAAAATTTCAGATCAATGGCTATGATCAAATCATTAAAATTCTAATCATATGGTCACGATCAACTCTCGTAAAATTCAGATCATGTGGTTGGATCACCCACATTAAAAATTCGATCATATGGTCGAATCAAATCACACTAATTTCAATCTCATGGTCGGATCAAGTGGTTGTTATGTGAATCATGTGGTAATGGGATCACACGATTGTGATGTGAATCCTGTGATGGTGGGATCAATGCGATCAGATTTAATCATAATCATTCACAAATCAATGGGATCAGACTTAACTAAAATCAAATTAATCGTGATCAAGATCGAATGGACCAGATTTGATTAAAATAATATACATGGTATCAAAGATTAAATAAAAAAAATGTACACAATATGCCGATACCAATCAAGAAACATGCAAGAAATCAAGAAATAAACAAATGAAACAAAATAGTTACATATAAACCGAAAAGAAGAAGAGAAACTAACCTGGTTCGAGGCGTCGACGATGGCCGTCGTATGACGTCGCGAGATGATCGAACGTTTGCCGACGACGGTTGCTCCTTCAAATCTTATTCCTTTTTTTTTTTTTTTTTTGGACGAGCAGTAGTGAGGCTGCTCACTGCTGCTCCTCTTTCTTCCAAGGCAGCGGCAACGGTGCCGTTACTTTCTTCCTCTTCTCTCTGCCTCTCTCTCTTTCTTCTCCCTTCTTTTTTTTTTTTTTTTTTCTTTCATGGACTAGACGAGCAGCAGCTCTGCTGCTCTTTTTTTTTTTTTCTCCACGGCAGCGGCACAGCTCTGCTGCTGCTTCCTTCCCTTTTTTTTTCTTCTTTGGAGCAGCAGCAGAGCTGCTCCCCCTTCTTCGACGGCGGCAGCGCTGCCGCTGCCCCTTCTCCTTCCTCCCTCTTCTTCTTTCTTCTCCCTTCTCTTATTTCTTCTTCCTCTCTTCTTTCTTCTTCTTCTCCTCTCTGTGTTTCACTCTTTTTTTTTTTTTTTTTCACTCTACGGCAGCGGCGGTAGTGCCGTTGCCTTCTTCTCCTTCTGTTTCCCCTCTTTTTTTCTTCTTTGGAGCAGCAGCCAGAGCTGCTCCCCCTTCTTCGACGGCGGCAGCGCTGCCGCTGCCCCTTCTCCTTTCTCCCTCTTCTTCTTTCTTCTCCCTTCTCTTATTTCTTCTTCCTCTCTTCTTTCTTCTTCTTCTCCTCTCTGGTTTCAGTCTATTTTTTTTCCTTCTGGAGCAGCAGCTGCTCCCCTTTCTTTTTCTGGTTCGGTCGCCCCCTTTCTCCCCCCGGGTCTCACTCTCCTTTTCTTCTTTTTTTCTCGGAGTCCCTCTCTATCCAGCCTCCTTCCTCCTTTCTTTTTCTCCTCTCTCCAACTTTTTTCCTCCCCTCTTTCTTCTTCTTCTCCTCTCTTCCTTTTATCTCTCCTCTTCCTCACTCTCTCCCTTTCCGGATTCCAAGGCTGGGGTACGGGAAGCATGGGCAGCCACTGGGTTGGGCTCAAGGAGAGGAGGAGGTGGCGGTGAGGTGTCGATTTGAGGGCAAGGGCTCATGGCGGGTGGCATGGCCGGGGTTGGGCTCAAGGAGAATGGGGGTGGAGTGGTTTTGGGAAGAGGAGTGGGTAGGGCTCGATGAAGGAGGAGGTGGCGTCTGCTTGGGGAAAATGGGTATGGGGAAGGTGGAGGTGGCAGCACCTCCATCTTTCCCTCCCTCTCACTCTTTCTCCCTCTCTCTCTTTCCATTCTCTCTCTCTCTTCCTCTCTCTTCCTCCCTCTCTCTCTTTTCCTCCCTCTCTCTCTCTTCCTCTTCCTCTTTATCGGATTCTCCTTTCTTGACCGAATATATACATATTTATATATATAATATAATATAATATAATATAATATATATATATATATATATATATATATAATATAATAATACAATATATATATGTATAATATATCATATATAAAACATTTATTATATAATATAAATGTATATATATAACAAGTACATAAAGTGTATACACATGGGCCGACCCGACTCGATCTGGGCCGGTCTGGGTTGCATCAGGCCGAACTGATTGAGTTTGACGGGGTTGGACTAAATTGGACTTGAGCTGGTTGGGCTGAGTAAGTATGGACTGGATTGATTTCTCTCTCTGTTATGAGTCCTCTCAGCTTGCAATTCCGCATGAAAATTTCGACGACCTCTCTCACAGATTTTTCACGTCCACTTTGAAGAGGACGGACAAAGGAGCACAGTGGCACTTGAATCGTCTGATTCGGACTTCGGATGATCAAGATATGAATAAATGGAGTTTTGACGATAATCCGATCGACAACTTTGCATGGGACCCGCTGACGGCTTCCGCCCAAAATTCTTCACGTCCACTTTGAAGAGGACACGCAAGGGAGCACAGTGACGCTTGAATCGTCGGATTTGGAGGTCGAACGATCAAGATATGGTCGAATGAAGTCTGATCGATTTAAATCACGATAATTTGCCCAATAAATCCTTAATTTATGATAATTTACAGAAAAGCCCTTGGATTTAATAAGCCAATTTCAATCCGACTAAAATCACGACATCTTCTTCGTTTGATATCGGAATTGAATGATTCTGGTATCAATTCGGCGGTATTTTCATGACCTTGCTGTAGGGCCCGCCAACATCAGCTTTGAAATCACCATTTATCATCTAAACCTTGAATTGACCCGCAACCCTTTTGAATATGCCCATCAAGACTCTTGTTCATGGCTGGGGATGGCAAAAATGGGGTGCTTACAGATACCCCTCTTTACCCGAGATTGTATCAATTGAGGGTAAAGATAAAAGAAGCACATTTTTTCCACTCATAACGGAGACAGACGAAACCTTTTTGAACATGTAGGCCATCTGTACCTCAGCACCGAATAGCCACTTTTGACAAACTTGGGCACATGCTTTATTATCACCATTTGGAGAAAGCATACCAGTGGACCTCCTTTAGAACAAATTATCTTTAGCAAGTTCTTTATGCCAACTCCACTCCCTCGATGCCTTATCCACCATGGCCATTCTATCTGATGAGTAGAAGTTCTTAAACACTCACTGGAACGACTTAGAGAAAATTCTGATTCACAACAGAATGGGTAGGGGAATCATTGGAACTTTCTTACCTTATAGACACATTGAAAACCTTAGTGAGTTGTGCATGAAATGCACATATGTATGACCTTGTCTGGACCTAAGTTTCTGAGTCACAAGTTAGGTGAGAGAAAATGAAGGCCACATTTGGCTGATATGAAGCTATCCAGATGAGATTCCCATCAGGAGGATCTTTTGGTTGTTTATGTGGAATGGTCGATCTCTCCGAAGAGATACCACTTTATAGGCTTATAGAATGAAGGGCTCTTTGGAACCTTTGGACGTCGTTGAATGTAATGAACGACAGATAAGAGTTCCAGCCAGATTATCATTACAATTTTTCGGAATGACACACCCACTAAGGTTGATATCAAGAGATATGAAAGATGGGTTCAATATGTGACTCTTGGGAAATCCGTTGGATAGATGAACGGATGAAAGAGTTCAGCCAGAAAGCGGGAAGTTCTTCCTTTAATAATGACAAGATGATGGAACCAATCCTGAGTGGTGGGGTGTAATAACCTCTTTAGAGAATCCAGCCCAAACTTGTCATGAAGTTCATCCAAAACGATCGACTTTCATGACCAACTGCACCCTCCTTTTTTTTTTTTTTTTTTTTTTTTTTTTTTGGAGGGTGAAGAAGTCAAATATTACCGCTTCAACTGATCGAGGTTGGTCAGATATTGTAGCTCTTTACCGTCCAGATCTATCAGTCGAACTGCCTTTCCTGGTAAAATTTCCTTCACTATGAATGGCTCGCTCTAGTCCGGACGAATCTTACCCCTAGGGTCATGGATAGATGCTCTTTGTTCTTTTAATACAAGATCTCCTACCATCAGGTGATGAAATCTGACCTTCTTGTTGAAAGTGACGCCCATTCTCTGTTGGTATTTCTTTGCATTATCAGCTGCTTTCATCCTCCTTTCGTCAATGAGACAACTCTTCATAATGGGATCGAAGCCATTCAGCCTCAGGGATTTGGGAATCCATTAGGATCCTCAAGGATGGTAGTTCCATTTCTACCGGGAGTACTGCCTCCATACCATATACCAGAGAATATGGTGTGACTCCAGTAGAGGTCCTTATAGGAGTTCTGTAAGCCCATAGTGCATATGGTAACTTATCCGCCCAGTCAGTGTATGACTCTGCCATTTTCTGGAGGTTGACCTTGATGTTCTTATTAGTGGCCTCTACTGCTCCATTAATTTGTGGCCGGTAAGGGGAAGAACGGTGCCTTTGGATACTAAAATTCTCGCACAATTCTTGTACCTTTCCTCTGAAGTGTTGACCCTGATATGAGATTAGAGCGTGAGGCATCTCGTGCCGACAGATGATGTGCTCTTGAAGGAACTTGGCTACCTTATTGGCGGTGAGCTTGGCGTATGATTGAGCCTCCACCCACTTGGTAAAGTAGTCGATGGCTACTAAAATGAACTCATGCCCAGTTGACGCCTTTGGGTGATCACATCTATACCCCAAGTTGAAAATGGCCAGGGCGAACTGAGAGTGTGTAATTCTGTAGGTGGTATATGTATCAGATTGGCAAAGATTTGACATTTGTGACACTTCTTCACAAACTCTGCGCAGTCTGCTTCCTTTGTAATTCCAATAATACCCCATTCTCAGAATCTTCTTTGCAAGCATCCAGGCATCCAGTATGAGGCCCACAGACTCCTTGATGTATCTGCTCAATGAGGGTTTATGCTTGCTCTTCGTCGGCAAAGTTCAATTATACCCCATCATATGATCTTTTATAAAGGATATCTTCACAGGGGATGAACTGCGTAGCATATCGCCTTAAAGACTTCTTTTCTCTTGTTGTTGTTATTCCTTCAAGGTATACCATCAGCTGTCAGTGCATTGACTTCTACATATGCTGGCTGTCTTCTTTTTTCGATCACCAAGGGCCTTGTGCATTCGACAGGATCATCACCGATCATTGAAAGCCAAAGTGGCCAATGCATCGGCATATTTTTTTGTGTTCCTTGGAGAATAGTCGAACTCGATCTTTGTAAACTCTTGAGCCAAATTGATTGTACACTGTCGATACGGTATCAATTTTTCATCTTTGGTTTTTTTTTTTGGTTTTTTTTTTTTTTGGTTTTTTTTTTTTTCAATCCCTTTTGACTTGGTAGACAATGATGGACAAGTTCTCACAAACCTTCAACTTCTTGATGTTGATCGTGAGGGCTGTTCTAAGTCTGGTGATGCAAGCTCCGTATTCCGCAGTACTGCTTGTACACTTGAATTCTAATCAAAGCGAGAATGGTGTGAACTCCCATTTTGGATCTATTAGTCATACCCCAGCTCCACGCCTTCTATGGTTGACTGTGTCATCGACTATATCTATCTTTGGCAATGAAAAAATCATCATTAGGACTAGCCTTATTCAAATTCTTGTAATCAACACATACTCTCAATCAGCCATCCTTCTTATGCACAGTAACTTCATTGGTCAACCATTCTGGGTATTTTGATACTTCCAAGAATCTGACATTGAACTGCTTCATGACATCTTACTCAGTCTTTAAAGTCTGCTCAGGTTTCAACCAACTCAACTTCTGTTTATGCAGCTTTACCTTAGGGATCAAGGGTATCTTGTGCTATACCACTTCTGGGTTTATGCTTGTCATATCTTCATAAGACCATGCAAATTCCTCTTGGAATCCCTTCAATAATTCTGTCAAATGGGCTATCTCCTCTTCTGTCAAGGTTATACCAATCTTGATCTCTTGTAATTGTTCCTCCGTGCCGAGATTGATCATCTTGAAATCCTCACCGGCAGGTTGGGCTTTCTTTTCTTCCGAGGCTTTGATGGATTGTAAAATTTTAGGATATGGTTCATTATTCTTATCATCATTAAAGTTAGAGTTAGAAAATGAGAGATTAGGAGAAGTAGACACAACAAAATTGAAAAAAAAAAAAATTCTTTATTAACGCTTGGAAATAGAGGTACATAAGAGGAGGTTCCAAATGGAACGGAGTCAACACTATCAAAAGATTCAACCTATTTGAGGACTCGTAGACTTTGGGCCCAGACATGGCCATACTATAGTGATTACATGACAAAATCTTCGGGTAAACAAAACATAAAAAACTTCAGTTTGGGGATCATTCCATTGATAGGGAGTATGAATTGTTGTGGATCAGGATCTCTATCTTGGTCTTCTCCAGTGAGCATTAGAACTTGGTCCTCGTCGAACAGATTGTCGATGTCGATCGCCTTTGCTTCTGACTTTTGTTCCTTGCTCAACCTTCGAATCTTGATTTCTTCCATCTCTATCTAGCCAATGGTGCAGTCGAAGAAAAACTCAAAAATCGGGTTCTTGTCTTTGGAGGTTTCTATCCAGCCATGGTTCAGAGAAACCACATAAATGCAATGTCCTCTCATTCTTTGACGAAGTTCCCATTGAGTGTATTCAAGTATGGAGTGATCTGCTCATCTTCTTCTATGTTGCCAACTGTGCTTGATAGACCGGTTCATCCGTCCTCATATGGTTGCCATCTTCTTTGACTCTTGTCTGCTGCCTTTATTGGACCTTTCCTCTCAAGCTTTCAAAATGTATCATTTTCTCTCCTCTGCTTCTCCTCTATCAGTTTCAGATCTTGGTTGGTAGGGGCATACCCCAGTCCAAACCTGAGGGATTTGATTCTGTGATTGCCATGATGTTACTGTTGACTTGGAATCCTCTGAGATTGATATCTTGGGTTGCATTCCCTTCTGATCCCTTATCATTCTGCCCCATCGTCACCTTGTACCGAGAGATTTATGAAAAGTATACCCCATGCCCATGCCGCACTTATTGGATTGAGACCCTGTTCATTTGGTCACCAGATGTGACGCTCCCCGCGATATCAGCTTGGACTGTCTCAATTGGAACCCATGCCTCTCTCCATTGACTGTGTGATGGGGAAGGAGAGGACTATTTTCCATTGATTTCTGTCTAGCTCGGATCTCAATTTCTCCTGCATCTATCAGGTCTTGTATAGCATGCCTCAAAGCGTTACAATTTTCAGTATGGTGACCATGTTGGTTATGATATTTGCAGAATAGATCCATTTGAAACTTCAACGGAAGTGGACATGGTAGAGGATGAGGTGTGAGTACCTTCAATTTTCCAGCCTGTACCAAAACTTTCAGAGCCCTATTTTTTGTCATGCCCAAATCAGTAAACTGCCTTTTATTTTCCAACCTCTGCGGAGCAGGAGTGTGGTTCTGATTCCTTGAGATCGATGGATTAGCATTAATGTTGGCAGTCTGTGCCATTGACTGATTCCTTCTAGGAGGGAAAGCTCTTTGGCAGATTATCTGATCATCCCAGGCCTTCATAGCTCTTAGCAATTCATCTGATCTGTTCCGTCTATCCCTGGAAGGGACATCCTCCTCATTCAACTTTCGGAATGTGGGAGCTTTTTGAATGATCAAAGGTTTCTGATACACAATCTCCTCTGTGTCTTCTAATACAGGTTCTGAGAAACACTGTGGCACAACTTGCTTAGAGGTACTCAATCCTTGTGGGTGTACCAAATTCATTCTCTCAATGGTTGACGCTTGGACTTGCAATTGCATCTGTATGTTCTGAATCATGGTAACCATCACTTCTATGATATCAACTACCCTCTCAATTCTGGCATCTGTAGCACTTGGAACCTGATTTGGTCCGTCACCCATTGCTTCAACTGGTATGGACAAGGTAGGGCCAATAGATTCAGGTGCAAACACTCTAGACAATTTCACAATGATGGAATCCTAGACCTACAACGTAGAAATGGTTCTGGTTTAGGTTAACCTCTAAGTAGATATCGGGACAGGCCAAAGCTGACAAGTGTTAAGACTCTTGGGATGGAGACAGGACAGAAAGGAATTAACATGCACAAACAGAGCTGACTCAACCATACAAATGTTAGCTCTCTTATGAAACCCCTTAAACAAACATTATTTGTACCAATTTAGTTGTTTTGAATGACCACGTGATCGGATTTGAGCCTCTAGACCCAAAATGGGTCATTGGGGTGACAAGGTCCAACCACTTGGTTTATCAAAAACAAAGAAATTGAAACGAATATGCTCATCCTTAAACTTTCATAAGAGATAAGTTAGCAAAAGGCGGTTCATGACTGAACAAACTGGTAAACTCCCATTCGATCATAATATCCATGCCATGATAGAGATTTTCCGATCGTTTTTAAGACTTGATGTATCAATAATGAAAGCTTCGACACATTGAATCCTCAAGTGTGAATCCAAACATATTGATAGATCGAGAATCAAAACGGGCAGAACTTCAACGCCATATGCACAGATGTCGTAATTGAGTTGGAATTTACATAGTCAGTTCAGGGATGAACCAAAAATAACACGCATGTGACTCACTCTGGGTTAGGACCGGCAAAGGCTACCTTGACGAGGAGGAGTGGACCTATTCCCGTCTACACGGTGAATCATGGGCCCCTCGATTCCTTTTGATATACCATTTTGCAAAATGTCAAACGACCTAGAGAAGTATAACGCCTCCCCGGGCGGACCCGAGAAACAAACTTCAGAGGCTCTCCACAGTCGAGACTTTTACAAGGTACGTGTCAAGGTTGTGCTTTTCACCTAGCGGGCGATCCCATATTCATGAGGACCCGGGTCGGCTAATAGCACGATGTGTGACTGAACCCAAACCCCCCAAAACAATATGTACAATCATAAATATAGTAGCCCTAGATCTAGCATCCAATGTCAGTCAATCAATGTAAGAAAAGTGAATCAGGAGTCTGAACGTGGAATCCCCAGCGGAGTCGCCACTGTGAGGATAGAGATGTCCACCCACGCTGAATGGACGATGAAATGATTTGGAGTCGCCACCTAGATTAAGGTCTAGGACCTAAAATGTAGGCTCATCCTGAGATAAGACTTCTATTGACTCATGACCCAACATATCGGCTTTGGTCCAACAGAGAACGGGTAAGCGTTCAAAGTACAATTTGGGAAGGTGTTAGGCACCCAAAACTGCCCGATCCGAAAATCGGCCTCCTATGTGACTCTACTTTCCTTAGACTCTATGGTTCTGACTGTTCATGGTCGATGGATGATGACTAGGGCTCATGGGGGATCCTATGCCAAGTTTCTAAGTTCTTCTAGCTTAAGTTCAGCCAAACATGTTCTTAAAGTAAGAAAACAAATAAAATAATATACAATGAACTGAACCAAAGATGGTTCGGTGATGGACTGAATCTGAGATGTCCAAAACGTCTCAAATTGCCTATGTATTCCAATCCTGGAAATCAAGTCCAAAAACGTAGTTCGAGACAGAAAGTGATTAAGGTTTATGGATGTGGATTATGATTAAGCTTTCTTAGATTCAATTTATTCAAGTTGAAGTTTATGCTTGATGATGATTGAGATTGAATCTAGAGATAGCCTAAATGGATCGAAGTGAACGAGGATATGGATAAGAATATGGATATGGGGGACCTAAGGATACTAAGATGGGGTACCGTACTTGGAGAATCCTCCAAGTTGCCTACGTATTCCAGAGGTCCTAGAAATCAGGTACAACGTAGTTCGTTTCATGGGTTGTACTCTCAGGGAGTAAGGTGTATCTCTCAGGGAGTAGAGTGTGGCTCTCAGGGAGTAGGGTGTGGCTCTCAGGGAGTAGAGTGTGGCTCTCAGGGAGTAGGGTGTGGCTCTCAGGGAGTAGAGTGTGGCTCTCAGGGAATAGAGTGTGGCTCTCAGGGAGTAGGGTGTGGCTCTCAGGGAGTAGAGTTGTACTCTCAGGGAGTAGGTTTGTACTCTCAGGGAGTAAGGTTTGTACTCTCAGGGAGTAAGGTTTGTACTCTCAGGGAGTAAGGTTTGTACTCTCAGGGAGTAAGGTTTGTACTCTCAGGGAGTGGATTTGTACTCTCAGGGAGTAAGGTTTGTACTCTCAGGGAGTAGGGTTGTACTCTCAGGGAGTTGGATTTGTACTCTCAGGGAGTGAGGTTTGTACTCTCAGGGAGTGGATTTGTACTCTCAGGGAGTGGATTTGTACTCTCAGGGAGTAAGGTTTGTACTCTCGGGGAGTAAGGTTTGTACTCTCGGGGAGTAAGGTTTGTACTCTGGGGAGTAAGGTTTGTACTCTCAGGGAGTAAGGTTTGTACTCTCAGGGAGTGGATTTGTACTCTCATGGAGTAAGGTTTGTACTCTCAGGGAGTAGGGTTGTACTCTCAGGGAGTTGGATTTGTACTCTCAGGGAGTGAGGTTTGTACTCTCAGGAAGTGGATTTGTACTCTCAGGGAGTAAGGTTTGTACTCTCAGGGAGTAGGGTTGTACTCTCAGGGAGTAGGGTTGTGTACTCTCAGGGAGTAGGGTTGTACTCTCAGGGAGTAAGGTATGAGGGCACATTGATTGATGTGTGGAACCGTATCTGGGAGTTTCCCAGACTACCTACGTATCTCAGGGTATTGACCTGAGAATCAGGATCCGCGTAGTTCGAAAACAGGCACTGTTCATTGGGTGACCCACTTGGGTCAGAATATGGGCGGTACAGCTGGACCGAAAGATATTCCTAGATGATCTGTGGTTGGATTCACATTACACCTATCTAGATTCTACATCCTAGGGGAAATGAACTGAGGGGTAGGGATCGTCCTAAACTACCCTTGTCACTTACAACCCTGATTTGGAATTGTTGGGCTAAGCTTCATGATCTTGATTAAGACTTTTATCATTTTCCATTATTACCCTTCCCATGAATGTGGGTGCCTACATGCATGTCCCCACACCTAGGAATGTCTTCTATCAGTGTACATGCATGGCAGTTCGACTAGGGTGTAGCGAAAAATAAGTTCTTGCCGACATAAACATCATTCAATCATGGCATTAGCAAGCAGATCAACATGGCAGTGTGCACAAAGCTAGCATTGTAAGCATGTGAGCTGGGTAGCGCATAATATGACAACGTAATCAAGGGACATGATAGACGCATGGATATAACGACATAGACGATATCAGATCCTCAATCTAACGGTTATATCTCTTCAAAAAAAATGATGATCATGATCAACACTTAAATTTCATCAAAACAGCCAAGATCAACGGCTCAGATCTCATCAAATAGCTATAATCATGATCAATGACTAATATCTCATCAAAATAGCTATGATCTATGGCTTAGATCTCCTATCATGATCAGACTAAGAAATCAAAGGCTCAGATTCATCTAAATCAATTATGATCCAGATTCAACAATTTACATCACTCAAAATACCCACGATGACAATCCAACGGTTCAAATTACTCAAGATCATAATCCAACCGTTCAGATTCATTAAAAACACTCATGATCAAGATTTAACGGTTTAGATTCACCAAAATCACTTACGATGACAATCCAACGGTTCAAATCGCTTAAGATCATAATCCAACCATTCAGATTCATTTAAATCATTCCCAAAGATAATCTAATGGCCCAGACCGTTCATCATGATAATCTAACCGCTCAGATTGATTAAAAGCACTTCCAAAGACCATCTAACGGTTCGGATTGTCAAGATCACAATCCAGCCGTTCAGATTGATTAACATCACTCCCAAAGACCATCTAACGGTTCAGATTGTCAAGATCACAATCCAGCCGTTCAGATTGATTAACATCACTTCCAAAGATCATCTAACGGTTCGAATTAATTAAAATCACATCAAAATTTCAGATCAATGGCTATGATCAAATCATTAAAATTCTAATCATATGGTCACGATCAACTCTCGTAAAATTCAGATCATGTGGTTGGATCACCCACATTAAAAATTCGATCATATGGTCGAATCAAATCACACTAATTTCAATCTCATGGTCGGATCAAGTGGTTGTTATGTGAATCATGTGGTAATGGGATCACACGATTGTGATGTGAATCCTGTGATGGTGGGATCAATGCGATCAGATTTAATCATAATCATTCACAAATCAATGGGATCAGACTTAACTAAAATCAAATTAATCGTGATCAAGATCGAATGGACCAGATCTGATTAAAATAATATACATGGTATCAAAGATTAAATACAAAAAATGTACACAATATGCCGATACCAATCAAGAAACATGCAAGAAATCAAGAAATAAACAAATGAAACAAAATAGTTACATATAAACCGAAAAGAAGAAGAGAAACTAACCTGGTTCGAGGCGTCGACGATGGCCGTCGTATGACGTCGCGAGATGATCGAACGTTTGCCGACGACGGTTGCTCCTTCAAATCTTATTCCTTTTTTTTTTCTATTTCTCTTTTTTTTTTTTTTTTTTGGACGAGCAGTAGTGAGGCTGCTCACTGCTGCTCCTCTTTCTTCCAAGGCAGCGGCAACGGTGCCGTTACTTTCTTCCTCTTCTCTCTGCCTCTCTCTCTTTCTTCTCCCTTCTTTTTTTTTTTTTTTTTCATGGACTAGACGAGCAGCAGCTCTGCTGCTCTTTTTTTTTTTTTTCTCCACGGCAGCGGCACAGCTCTGCTGCTGCTTCCTTCCCTTTTTTTTTTCTTCTTTGGAGCAGCAGCAGAGCTGCTCCCCCTTCTTCGACGGCGGCAGCGCTGCCGCTGCCCCTTCTCCTTCCTCCCTCTTCTTCTTTCTTCTCCCTTCTCTTATTTCTTCTTCCTCTCTTCTTTCTTCTTCTTCTTCTCCTCTTTGTGTTTCACTCTTTTTTTTTTTTTTTTCACTCTACGGCAGCGGCGGTAGTGCCGCTGCCTTCTTCTCCTTCTGTTTCCCCTCTTTTTTTTTCTTCTTTGGAGCAGCAGCAGAGCTGCTCCCCCTTCTTCGACGGCGGCAGCGCTGCCGCTGCCCCTTCTCCTTTCTCCCTCTTCTTCTTTCTTCTCCCTTCTCTTATTTCTTCTTCCTCTCTTCTTTCTTCTTCTTCTCCTCTCTGGTTTCAGTCTATTTTTTTTCCTTCTGGAGCAGCAGCTGCTCCCCTTTCTTTTTCTGGTTCGGTCGCCCCCTTTCTCCCCCCGGGTCTCACTCTCCTTTTCTTCTTTTTTTCTCGGAGTCCCTCTCTATCCAGCCTCCTTCCTCCTTTCTTTTTCTCCTCTCTCCAACTTTTTTCCTCCCTTCTTTCTTCTTCTTCTCCTCTCTTCCTTTTATCTCTCCTCTTCCTCACTCTCTCCCTTTCCGGATTCCAAGGCTGGGGTACGGGAAGCATGGGCAGCCACTGGGTTGGGCTCAAGGAGAGGAGGAGGTGGCGGTGAGGTGTCGATTTGAGGGCAAGGGCTCATGGCGGGTGGCATGGCCGGGGTTGGGCTCAAGGAGAATGGGGGTGGAGTGGTTTTGGGAAGAGGAGTGGGTAGGGCTCGATGAAGGAGGAGGTGGCGGCTGCTTGGGGAAAATGGGTATGGGGAAGGTGGAGGTGGCAGCACCTCCATCTTTCCCTCCCTCTCACTCTTTCTCCCTCTCTCTCTTTCCATTCTCTCTCTCTCTTCCTCTCTCTTCCTCCCTCTCTCTCTTTTCCTCCCTCTCTCTCTCTTCCTCTTTATCGGATTCTCCTTTCTTGACCGAATATATACATATTTATATATATAATATAATATAATATATATATATATATATAATATAATAATACAATATATATATATGTATAATATATCATATATAAAACATATATTATATAATATAAATGTATATATATAACAAGTACATAAAGTGTATACACATGGGCCGACCCGACTCGATCTGGGCCGGTCTGGGTTGGGTCAGGCCGGACTGATTGAGTTTGACGGGGTTGGACTAAATTGGGCTTGAGCTGGTTGGGCTGAGTAAGTATGGACTGGATTGATTTCTCTCTCTGTTATGAGTCCTCTCAGCTTGCAATTCCGCATGAAAATTTCGACGACCTCTCTCACAGATTTTTCACGTCCACTTTGAAGAGGACGGACAAAGGAGCACAGTGGCACTTGAATCGTCTGATTCGGACTTCGGATGATCAAGATATGAATAAATGGAGTTTTGACGATAATCCGATCGACAACTTTGCATGGGACCCGCTGACGGCTTCCGCCCAAAATTCTTCACGTCCACTTTGAAGAGGACAGGCAAGGGAGCACAGTGACGCTTGAATCGTCGGATTTGGAGGTCGAACGATCAAGATATGGTCGAATGAAGTCTGATCGATTTAAATCACGATAATTTGCCCAATAAATCCTTAATTTATGATAATTTATAGAAAAGCCCTTGGATTTAATAAGCCAATTTCAATCCGACTAAAATCACGACATCTTCTTCGTTTGATATCGGAATTGAATGATTCTGGTATCAATTCGGAGGTATTTTCATGACCTTGCTGTAGGGCCCGCCAACATCAGCTTTGAAATCACCATTTATCGTCTAAACCTTGAATTGACCCGCAACCCTTTTGAATATGCCCATCAAGACTCTTGTTCATGGCTGGGGATGGCAAAAATGGGGTGCTTACAGTATGATCTATAAGTCGGGCGGTTATCTAAGTATACAAAGGATATAGTACAGTAAGAAGAAGGAAGCATCTGTAAAGCAGAAAAGTTGGAATACCGAGTTGGTACTCACAAGATGTGAAACTCGATGTATGATAGGGAAAGAAGGAAAATGGCTAGTAACGCCTAAGTCTCTGCAATGGTAAAGGAAAAGATCTTAGCTGAATGCAATAGAGATAGGAGAACAATGGCCATACACTAAGGATAAAAGAAGATAAAGCTATACTCCTGGATGACATGGAGACTTAGAGTGAGATCCACCACAAGCTGATCCATTGCCCGCTGAACATTAAGAAGATGTTGCAACTTGACCCCACCACTATCTGGGTCGAGAACGGGTAGTGAAAACTCATTTGAGAAGATGCTAAATAATGATAATCAAATTGGAACAGACCAAAGGAGGTGAACAACCAGGCCACTCCAGTCAATCTACCTGGACTACCAAGTACCTTGGCTACGATTGTAATAAATTTAGCCAGACAAAATACATGAGCAACAACCGATGAGACCGACTATGCAAGTTGCCATGGGAATCACAAGTTACCAATGCTATACCAATACCTCCAGGTCAGGCCATGTACGGTACCGATTGGTAGCAACACTGTACTCCCAGCACCTGTTAGCTATAACACAGTGCCTACCATACAGCAAGTCCGAGTAACGTACACCCCAGTGTAGAAACTTGGTGCACAACAAGCAGTGTATCAAGGTGGTTACCCTTATCAGCCACCGATGTAGGGGATAACTGCATCATGACCAAATGATCCGACAAGGATTGAAGGAATGTTTTCTGATGATGTAGCCTCGTATATCTTCAGCAAAGGATCAAAGATATTGTAGGCATATAACTGGATAGGTTATATAGGATGCGGTGCATTATTGATTTACTCTTATGATTATAGAGGATGTACATACCTGATTTTAAATTTTTGTGTCTTGACAGGATACCTTCTTGATTCAACCTGTCAATTGGAGTTATAGATGTTATTTTCTTAGAATTAGTCCTGATTATACCAATCTAATCTACTCTCATGATTGACAACATGAACAGAGATATGAGCTAAATGAACAGTAAATGTTTAATCATGTTGAGTGTACATCTTTTCGATTATACCTGATTTATTGATGTACGAAATCTTTCTCCAGATTTATTTCGATAGTGCCTCGACCAATGGCATTATATACTCGATAGAACCTGTAACCATGAGGTTAAGAACTGTAAAATCTCTATTTCCATGTATTTGGACCACCATGCAACTTAATGACCTTTTGATGCCGGTTGGATTACCACAGATTTACTCCTGATCTTTTAAACCTAAGTTCACTAGATAAATCAAGTGTTCATAATTACACTAAATTGAAAGAAAGAAATGAATTGTTTTTGGATAAACATTCTGATTCTTACATTTCTCGACATCCATTGAAAAGATGTTTAGTGATAATAGAATTATTAGAAGAAAGATGATTGGATTCAGATTAAATGCTATAGCCAATGAACCTCAGATAAAGTAATGGAGGATTTGTTTCGAGATTACTGAATGGAAGGATATGAGTCATGTCTATAAAAAAGTGCATGAGCAAGAAAGTAAGTAACAATCACAAGATATTTTTCAAGGTATATGAAAGAGAGATCAGGGTAGAACAACAAGGATAAGGTAATGAGTTTCTTTCAAGATATGAGATTTTGACGATAGTCTTTGAAAAACTAACAGATGAAGGAACTAGACAAGCTCTTAAGACTTTTATGCCAGATTTGCAAGTTCAAACCCTTTTGGACTAGATGTTGTATTGGGTGAGTGTTATGAACAATGTTCGAATCATATGAATGGACAGAATTTGGATGCAACCTAAATCGACTTGAGATGGTAAACTTTTGACGTCATCTTGGGAATAGACTGGTTGTCTCAACACTCTACAAGTTGTTATGTGCATAGAAGAGGTTATCATTCAAGAATAAAGATGGCATATAATTTAGTATTATTGGAAGTATGTTGCCTAAGAAGTGAAAGCTGATCCTCTCTATGCTAAAGGCGAAGAGATGCTTTGAAGAGAAAGAAGTTGGATATATGGTATCTGTGGTATACGTTACCAAACAACCACCACAGATGGAAGATATTGATGTGATGTATAAATTTCTAATGTGTGTCCAGGAGACTTACCTGGGTTACCATCTGATCATACGACAGAGTTCGTCATCGACTTGTTACCAATGACGATACTTATGTCAAAGGTACCTATAGAGTAGTTCCTATGTAGTTAAAGGGATTGAGACTCAACTACGGGAGTTATTAGACAAGGATTCTAATCGGCTAAGTATTGCATCACGGGGAGTGCCAATTCGTGAAGAAGAAGGACGGTAGTGTCAGATTATGTATAGACTACTAGAAACTAAACAAGCTCACGATCAAGAATCGATAATTACTACCTCAGATCGATGACTTGTTTAAACAGTTGCAAGGAGGAAAGGTATTTTCTAAGATTGATCTTCAGTCAAGATATCATCAGCTGAATAATTTGGACAGCGATATCTCGAAGATAGTTTTTAGAATCGAGATTGGACATTGTGAGTTCCTGATTATGATGTTTGGATTAGCCAATGCCCTTACATTTTATGGAACCGATGAACTGGGTGTTTCATGACATATTGGACACGTCGGTCATTGTTTTCATAGATGATATTTTGGTTTATTCCAAGAATGAAGTAACTCATACAACGGATCTTAGAACAGCTTCACAACAGCTGAGAAGGAAAAAGCTTAATGCCAATTCCAAGAAATAGGAGACCTGATTAAACAAAGTGATCTTCTTAGATCACGTAGCATCATAAAAAGGGATTAAAGTAGACCCTATTAAGAAAAAAAAAACAATCATGTGGTGAGAAACACCTAAAGAGTATTGCGAAGATAAGAAATTTCTTGGGTTTAGCTGGTTATTACAGACGATTGCGGAGGACCACTCTAAGATCGCAAAACCTCTTACCAAGCTAACCAGGAAGGGAGAGTATTCAATTGGACTAACAAGGGTGAAGAATGTTTCCAAACTCTAAAAACAATGTTGATATGTGCTCCCATCTTGACTATTCCTATCCTAGGACAACCATTTACCTTATACATTGATGCGTCTGGATTGGGTTTAGGATGTGTGCTTATGCAAGGAGAGCAAGCGATTGCATATGTTTCAAGATAACTGAAGGAGCATGAAAAGAATCACCTAATTCATAACTTGAAGTTAGCAACTGTAATTCATGCAATCAAGATATGGAGACATTATCTATACGGAGAAAAATTTAGATTAAATGGGAACACAAGAGTTTTATTTATCTCTTCACTAGAAAGAGTTGAACATGAGGATAAAAATTGCTAGAATTGCCCAAGGATTAAGACTGTGATATTGAGTGTCACCCGAGCAAGGCTAATGTAGTAGCTAAGGCCTTAAAGAAAAAGAGAATTATGAAGTCCAAGGAAGGACCCAGTATAAATGTTGCCTTATGTTTCGCAGTAATAGATTCAGATTTGGAAGGAGAGTAACATATAATAGAAACTCTTGATGATCTAATTGAGCGAGAACTTATGGATGAACTTATGGAGCAATAGTTCCTCGCTTGCATTCACAACATTATCTCTGAATTGATAGACGAAGTAAATGAAGTAATTTTGTTAGATCTATATCTAAGAGCGGGGTAAGAAGATTTAGAGAAGGAAAAACCTAACCCTGACTTACTTTGGATGCGGAGACGGTACTCAGATGCAGAGGTAGATTCTGAATACCTGAAGATAAAGACTTGGATATCATGAAGAGGATAATGAAAAGATCCCATTGTACTCAATATTCAGGACATCCTGGAGTATCAATATGTATCATGACCTGAAGAGATTGTATTGGTAAAGAAGAATGATAACAAATGTGGCTTCATGCGTGTTTCAGTGTTTGAATTGTCAGCAAGTAAAGGCTGAAAGACAAAGACCAACATGGCTTACTACAACAACCATCAGAGCCAGTCTGAAAATGAAACTGCATTACAATGAACTATGTCACTGATTTGCCACTGACTCCTAGAACGGTTGACACAGTTTGGGTGATTGTGGATTGCCTTAGGAAGATAACTCCATTGCTATACGACCTCGGTATGCATTAGAGCGGCTAACTAAGCTATATGTGGATTGAATTTACTACCAAACTACCATGTAAATGTTACCTATAAAGCATGGTACGGTAGAAATGTCAAATTTCTCTATTTTGGAATAAAGTTAGTGAATGAAGAATTTTAAGACCTGAGTCTATTGTAGAAACCTGTCGAGTGGCAGACAAGATCAAAGAAAAAGAGACTCAGGATTGTTAGAAGAGATGCCAAGACCTTGAGTTTGCCATAAGTGACAAAGTGTTCTTAAAGGTATCACTTATGTATGGTTTGAAGTAGTTCAGCAAGAAGGGAAAATGGTATCCTATATATGTGTTGGACCTTATAAAATTTTGGAGAGACGTAGAAAAGTTGCATATCAACTAGCATTACCGCTGTCCATGTCTAGTGTGCATGACGTATTTTGCGTGTCTCTATTGGAGAAGTACATTGGAGATCCATATTAAGGGTATTGACCACTGATCCACTGGATTAGATAGAAGATTTAACTATTGAAGTGGTACCAGCCTAGTTCACTAGTTGTAAGGTACAACATCTCAAAAACTGGGATAATTATTATATGAAGATAATCTGGCGAAGACAAGACGTGGAGAAGATTGCATGGAAAGAAGAAGATGCAATGTGGAAATAGAATTCCCACCTAAATTCAAATTTTGAGGATAAAATTTATTTTATGGATGGGGGAGTTGTAAGATCTGTACGTTCAAATTTTGAGGAAGAAATTTCTTTTAAGGGTGGTGGAGTTGTAAGACCCGCACGCCACGAACCCGATCTAAACTTACATTTCATGTCGTGACCAATCTACATATCATGGTCGAGCCAAGTGGACCAAGTGCGTGAAGAAACCCAAGACCCAATATGAAATTTAACTCAAAAACAGTCAAAATGAGGGTAGGATCGACCCCACCTCAACAAAAGTCCAACCTATGATTTTCTAGTCATAGGGTCGCATGACTAGAAAAACGTAGGGTCGACGGATCCTGCGACCCTACGTCCGACCATACGATGACAGACAGAAATCGTAAATTTGGAAACTTTCCTAATTCCAAGGGATTCTTTCCTAAACTCAATGGGACTTATTTTGGAGGATTTTTCTCTATAAATTGGACGTCCCTTAACCTCTTTCACTCCTTCTAGAACCCTAATTGAAAGTGAGAAAAGAGAAAGAGAAGGAAAAGAATAAGAGAAGGAAAATTGAAGAAAAGACTAAGGAAGAGGAGAAAGTTCAGAGAAACCTCAGAATCTTAGCCAACTTCAAGTATGAATCTAAGTCCCTCCATAAATTAAGATCCTAGAATGGATTATTAATAAGTTAGGATTTAGAAACCCAAATCATACTTCCATGGACAAGTTCCAAAGGAATCCATGGAAGTAATCATCATAGGCAATGGAAAGTGTGTAAAAATCATAGTTATGAGCCATAGAACAATTTTAGAATGGACCTACAAGACCATAGGATCGACCACATGCCCTCGAAAAGTCCCAGGGAGGGTGTGGTCGCACGTAGGGTCGATTGGTAATCGACCCCACGTCCGACCCTACACCCTAGGGTCGATTGGCAACCTATCCTAGGTGCTGCCCTACCTGCGACCTTACGATTTCTGTTAGTCTAAAAATATTGGAATAAATTTTAATTAAATTCTATCGACTTGTTAGGTCTTTCTAGTGATTTAAAAGTGATTTATAAAGCTTGAACGAGGATCTACACTCAATCAAAGGTGAGGGAACAAGACCTAAACTAATTGGCTAATAATAAACTGTTTTCGTTTATTGAGTCCAATACTATGAATGATTCTATGCTTGTATGATGGTAATGTGCATATCACATGTCATCCACTATTTCTTCATGCATATTTAATTTCGTTTATTATAACATGATGATGATGATGTTGCTAGGAATAGGCATGTGAATGTTTGTGTGTGGTTAGTGTACTTGATGCAAGTAGGGCATCAGGGTAAGTGTGATGGGGTGCTGTCCTAAGCACTTTAGCCCTATCTCTACTGAAGTTTTGTCCACTGACATCGTTGTATCGCCATTACCTTAGTAGAACTATTACGTCATAGGGCATCAGGGGAGGTGGTCTGAGACTGTGTAGTCTTCGACTCTGTCAGGGGGCCTTAGCTCTATCTCTATGGACGTATTGAGGGATACTGGGGTGAGGCCTTGGATACACTGTTTGACATTAGGATTGGTTAGTTGCGAGCCTAGTTTGCAAGCCCTCGCCAACAGGGGCTTACGTGTTGGTATGGGTAGAGCATCAGGGGAAGTGTGATGCGGTGCGGTCCTAAGCACTTTAGTTCTATCTCTATTCCATGGTGGGGTGGATGTAGACGATAATGGTGTTTGATCCGTTGGGTGGGCTTATACACCCTGTGTATAGAGGTGAGGCGGCCACCGAACATTTCTATAGCACATTGCAAACTTATGAACCAGACCAAAGATATGAATTGAATGCATGCATATGTTTGTTGCATTATTTTGTTTGCTCACTGAGCTATAATGTGTGCTCACCCTTTCGACGTCGAATGCTTTTAGTTGATGATGCAGGTACCACGGTTGAAGACTATATGAATGCTGCTATGTATGGACATGCGACGGCGATGGACGCTGAAGTTATGGTAGAGTCGCATGATTAGTCATGCGAGTGCAACTCTTGTGTTTTCAATTAGAATTTTATTCAATTTATACAGATGATGTAATTGATTAAATATTTTATTCTATGTCTTAGTCAATGGAGAATAATTAGATAATTTATTATTTTATAATTGTTAAACTCTCAGTTCATTAGTATAAAGACTTCCGTTATTGTGTATTTATTCTGATTATTATCGTGGATGTGTATGGTTTAAGCAAACGGACACAGCCTATTCGAGATCATGATTGAACCATTGGTTTATTAGCGGTTCATCACACCATTCTGAATAGTGTGGAATTGGGGTGTGACAATAGCTTTCCCTTCTTACCAAACCGTTTCAGACCTCGCATATGTGATATCTTCAAGAACACTTTATCACCCACTGCAAACTCCAGATCTCGACGTCGATTATTTGCATAGTGCTTTTGTCGAACTTGAGCTGTCTTCACTCTTTCCTTGATTTGATCAATCACTCGACAAGTTTCTTCAATGAACTCCAGTCCTACAATCCTTCTTTCTCCCACCTCATTCCATAACACTTCTTCCCATAGAGTGCCTCATGTGGAGCCATTTGGATCGTAGCCTGGTAACTATTGTTATAGGCAAACTCGATAAGCGATAGCTTCTCGTCCCAAGCTCCTTTGAAATCTAGGGCACACGCTCGGAGCATATCTTTTAAGATTTGAATAGTTCTTTCTGACTGCCCGTCTGTCTGAGGATGAAAAGCTGTACTAAACTTCAACTTGGTTCCCATAGATTTCTATAATCCTTCCCAGAACTTTGATGTAAAACGGAGATCTCTGTCAGATACTATACTTTCTGGGACGCCATGAAGTCTAACTATATTATCCACATATAGCTTGGCTAGCTTCTCCGTGGTATACTGAGGTCTGACCGCGATGAATCGAGCTATCTTGGTAAGTCGATCGACTATAACCCATGCTGCATCCACTGACCTTGGTGTCAAGGGTAGGCCAGTGACGAAATCCATTGTGATACAATCCCACTTCCATGCTGGTTCCAGTAGTGGTTGTAGCAAACCTGGGGGTCTCTGCCTTTTAGCTTTAACTTACAGACAATTCAGACATTGGAATACGAATCGAGCTACATCCGCTTTCATACCCCTCTACCAATATAATCTTCTTAAATCATGGTACATCTTGGTGCTTCCTGGATGTACCGAATATGGGGTGTAATGAGCTTCTGTCATAACTCTATCTCTGATATTTGAGTTCTCACTCTCAGTTATACATAATCGTCCACGATACCTGAGTACCTTGTCTGAATCCAAGGTGAAGTCAGGGTTGCTTTTACCCTTCTCTAGATCTTCTTGCACAGTCTTGAGGTGTGGATCCTGTAGGATTGCTACTTTGACCTCATCTATGAGATCCGATGAGATCTTCAAAGCTGCGAACATCAATGTGAACTTATGAATTAAGCCCTGTTTTACTAGATCTCCCGCAGTCTCTAATATAGTCTTTATCCTTCTTTATTGAGCCCGAGGCTACAGCACACAGTGCAGCATTTGTACTAGGTCCCGCCTCAGGTTTCAATGCCCAGTTTCTGCTTAAGGCATTGGCCACAACTTTTGCCTTACCCGGATGCTACTGGATGTCACAATCATAATCTTTTAATAGCTCCAGCCATCTCCTCTGTCTCATATTCAGGTCCTTTTGAGTAAAAAGGTAAGTTAAACTCTTGTGATCCGACTTAATCTGAAACTTTTCACCATAAAGGTAGTGCCTCCAAGTCTTGATTGCGTGAATGACCAATGCTAACTCCAGATCATGCATAGGATAGTTCATCTCGTGCTCTTTCAACTGTCTTGATGCGTAGGCAATCACCTATTCTCCTTGCATCAACACACATCCAAGACCCAATCCTGAGGCATCCGTATATAGGGTAAACGACAAGCCTGGTGCTGGGATAGTCAAGATAGGTGCAGAGACTAGTCTTGACTTCAAAGTCTGAAATCACTTCTCACATTCATCTGTCCATATGAACTTTTCTCCTTTCTTGGTTAGTCTGGTAAGTGGAACGGCGATCCTTGAGTAGTCTTCCACGAATCTTCTATAGTAACCAGCCAATCCAAGGAAACTACGAATCTCTGCAACTGATTTCGGTGCATCCCATCCTACTATAGCTACGATCTTTCTTGGATCTACCTTGATACCATCTGCAGATACTACGTGACCCAAGAAGGCTACTTCCTTCTGCCAAAATTCACACTTTTTGAACTTGGCATAAAGCTTCTCCCTTCTCAGCCGTTGTAGGGCTGCTCTCAAATGTGTTGCATGCATCTCCTTGTCCTTTGAGTAGACCAAGATGTCGTCAATGAATACGATGACCGAAGTGTCCAACATGTCATGAAACACTCGGTTCATCAGTTCCATGAACGACGCTGGAGCGTTAGTCAGCCCGAATGACATTACAAGGAACTTATAATGCCCATACCTTGTTCTGAAAGTAGTCTTCGGAATATCTGTTGCCTTGATCTTCAATTGGTGATACCTTGATCTAAGATCAATCTTCGAGAAAACCTTTGCACCCTGTAGCTGATCGAACAGATCATCGATCCTAGGCAAAGGGTATCGGTTCTTGATGGTTAACTTGTTCAGCTCTCGATAGTCGATACATAGTCGTACACTACCATCCCTCTTCTTGATGAACAATACAGGTGCTCCCCATGGCGATATGCTTGGTCGTATGAAACCCTTATCTAGTAATTCTTGTAGTTGGGTCTTTAACTCTTTTAATTCAGTAGGGGCCATCCTGTACGGTGCCTTAGACACTGGCGTCGACCCTGGCATAAGGTCTATCACAAACTCTGTAGCCCTGTCTAGAGGTAGACCTGGTAGATCTTCTAGAAATATATCTAGAAACTCTCGTACTACATCTAGATCTTCCATCTTTGGTACCTCTGCAGTGATGTCGACTACAGACACTAAGTACCCCACTCCTCCCTTCTCTAAGCATCTCTTAGCTTTTAGGGCAGAGAGGATCAGCTTCTGCTTCCTAGGTAACTTGGTTCCAGTAAAGCTAAACTCCTTTCCCTTCTCATCTTTAAACACAAGTTTTCTTTCACCACATAATAAGCTAACTGAATGATGGCCTAGCCAATCCATTCCCAAGATGACATCAAAGTCTGCCATCTCAAGTTGAACCAGATTTGCTTCTAGGTTTCAGCCCTCAATACTAACTGTACACGGCCCATAGTATTCATTCAATGCCACTTCGACTCCCAACGGAGAGCGAACTATCAAGCTTGGGGTTAAATACTTGACAGGTAATTCCATTTGCTTCCCAAAAGAAATAGAAACGATGGAGTGCGTGGGCCCAGAGTCAAAGAGTACTCTGGCGGGTACACCAGCTATATTTACAGTTCTTGTAATTTAATTATCCCTTAGTTATACATGCTCAAACACAACAAACAGTAAGCCAAATAGTAAGGGATGTATTCATACTAGTAACCACATAAGGTGATGCGGCTGCCTCCTCAGTAGTGACTGCAAATATCTTTTCTTGTTGTGACAGTTGCTTCTTAGGTAGAGTACAGGTCTTTGATTAATGACCCAATTGCTAACAGTTGAAACATTTGACATTTGGGTTCTGTCCAGCAAACTGTGACGGTGGTGGTAGTGCAGTAGTGTTCCTTACAGGCACCACAACAGATTGAGCCCTGTATGGGTGGAATGGTCGAGTGTTTTCTCCACCTGAAGTCTCTGTAGTAGGCCTCTTCAGTCCCCTATTTTGAGCAAAGAAACTGTCTCTTTGGCTAGATTCAATTACCCTAGCAATCTGTACAACCTCGTTGTACACTTTCTTCTCCAAACCCAAGACGTGCTCTCGAATAGTTCCTCGTAATCCCATGGTAAACCTACGGGTCTTGGTTTCTTCTTCTTGCATGCTTGCCAGAGCGAAGAAAAATAGCTCTTCATATCTCTGCTGGTAAGCATCAACCATCGACTGAAATTGTTGCAGGTACAAGAATTCCTTCTCCATTTGATCACGGAAGCTCTTCGGAAAGTACTTATCAAAGAAGGCTCTCTTGAATATTTCCCAATTGATCTGAGTGTGCTTTACCTCTAAGTATGTTCGGGTAGAATTCCACCAGGCATTTGCATCTTCCTTGAGCATATGCGTAGCAAACAACACCTTCTCATCCTCCGTACAAGTCATCAGACGGAAGTTCTTCTCTAATTCAGCAACCCACTATGCAGGCCACAGTGGTTTCCCTAGTTTCCCTATAAAAGTAGGGGGTTTCAGTTTCAAGAACATATCCACCGCTCGGCTTAGGTCATTCTACCCCTGTGCATTCATTCCATACCATGGTGGTGGGTACGGATAGACCCCTTGATAGGCAGACGACGTTGGAAATTGGTGTGGTGGTTATAGATTCTATCTTTGACCCATCGGTCCAATACTACCATCCATTGGCAGTGTGGTATCATTTCTTCCAGACTCAGGTGTACCTTCTGTAGGGATATATCTTGTTGGCCTGAACATCTTCAGCATCTCGTTCAGGAACGCCTTCTGCTAAGCTTCCATCTGATAAACTAGATTCGTCACAATAGCCTCAGAGTTAGTGTGATGAGGTCCTGGCAAATTTGTTGGTGCTCTGGGACTCTGCCTTTCTCCACCTTCCGGGTTTACATTTTGCTCATCAATAGTTCATGTTTCCAGGTTGTCCTCATCTTGGCGTACCCGAGAGTGGTGACGCCTTCGTGAGCTACTACGACCGTTTCGCCTACCATCTTAGATTAGTTTTTCCTGCTTGGATCTAAGAAGAAGACTTAACACATGAGGTACAATCGAATAGTCATAGTAGTGTTAGTCTTTAACAAGTGCAAGACGGAAAATTGTAACGAAAACTTAAATCGAAATTTTATAAATTTTTCTCAAAAATTTATGGGTTTCCATTAGTTGTCCGGTCGCAACATACAGGTCGCGGCACTGTATATGGTAGTGCGACCGGTATGTCCAGGCCGACAAACTATCAGAGTTCCCGAGGGGTGCCGGTTGATGTACCAGTCGCAACCCTGTAGGAAATGGAGCGACCGGTACAGTCGGCCGGTCAGAATTTTTCTCTGACCGAGAGGTACCGATCGATATACCCTGGGAGGTACCGGTCGATATACCAAGTTGTCACACCCCAATTCCAGCTGAACCAGAAGTGTGAGTGAATCGTCACTGAACCAACGGTTCACACCAGGATCTCAATAAGACCGTGTCCATTCATACAAACCATTGCACATAACCATAATCAGAATATAATAAAATACAGCAGAAGTCTTAAATAAAATGAACTGAGCGATCTATTGATAAATTTAATAAAATATTTCGTTATTCGAATACCGAAACATAAATAAATATCCTTACATCAATTATATCTCCAACCAAAAATAATTTAAATAAATTAAAACCAAGCTTAGAGGTACACGCAGAAAGGGCACTCGCATGAAGCGTCATGCTCGTCCTCTCTTGCTTGCTCGTCCAAAGCAGCAACACCTCCGTAAGCTGGAGCATTCAGGTAATCCTCCACTGTATAACCTGAATCAACATCTAAAAATAGTGTATACACAAGGGTGAGATCACTAGCTCAGTAAGACAATCAGACAATGCAACAAACATATGCATGAGTAACATTCACATTATGGTCTGGTTTAAGTTTACAATGTGCTATAGAAAGGATTGGCGGCCACCGCACCTCTATACACGAGTGTGTGAAGCCGCCCAATGGATCAAACACCACTGTCGTCCCACATGCACCCACCATGGAGTAGAGATAGAGCTAAGGTGTCCGGATCAAACACCACCAACACCTCCCCTGATACTCTACCCATACCAATACGTAAGTTCCTATTGGCGAGGGCTTGCAAACTGGGCTCGCAACTAACCAATCTTATATGTCATCATAGTAGGCCCTACCCCAGCACAATTCCCTACGACATAGAGATAGAGCTAGAGTCTAGTGGCCAAATCGGAGACCACAGTGTCACTTCCTCCCCCTAATACCCTACCCGCACCAAGCATGCTAAGATAGAACGATACGAAAGGTGCTAGTGTGAGGAATGATCCCAGACCTCCAGTCCTTCCCATTTAATACACCAATGAAAACAATCGCATGCCTAACAGTCACATCCTAGCATATCAAGTATGCATGAACAATAACAATAACTGAAAGTAAATGATGACATGCGAGTATGCACAAACATCAATCCACAGAATCATAGTTATTAACAATATTTTACTGTTATTAATTATTAGGGTTTAGGTCCGATTCCCTTACCTGATGCTTGATTGATAGCTTGCTCCGCGTCACAAGGTCCAAACTTGCTATCACAAGGTCCTACACGACGTTAAGGTTAAATTATAATAGTTTTCTTAGGGTTTACGTTGGTCGAAAAACCAACTGGGTAAAAAACACTCCTCACAGAGCATTACCGATCGCAGTATTGGTCACGGCACTGTAGGGAAAGGTGCGACCGGTATGGTCGACCGGTCCCCACAGACCAGTCTCCAGGAGGTACCGATCGCAGTACCGGTCGCATATGGTGCAATCGGTATGGTTGACCGGTATGTCTCCGGAAGACCATACATCCGGTTCTCGCCTTCCGTCGGTGACCCCCTAGTGATCCTAGGGTTTCTCCTACACATTCTAGGTCTGAGCACTGAGTTAGAGTTGTTTCCAACTCCATTCAAGTCCTAGTTTCGATGATCTTCAACCTAGAACTTGAATCTAGGGTTTACCGACTAGATTTATCGATTAGATTAGGGTTTGTCGGCAAAACAGGGTTTAGATCAATACCTCGCTTTGCATGGTATTGATCCAAACATGACTAACCATCCTAAAACGATTAAAGTAGAGGAAAGTTTAAGCACTTACCGTTGGTTCGTGGTAATGTGTTCTTCGTCCAACGACAATGGCGACTCTTCCCTCTCCTTCCTTGCTTCTTCTCCTTCTTCAACCTCTTTCTCCTCTTTAGGGTTTGTGAGGATCAATGAGAGAGGTTTTAGGAGGTTTAAGGGTCCTTATATAAGCTTGGGTTAGGTTTAGGAAGCCTCCTAACATTAGAAAAGTCCTTCGGTTTGAAATTTAAAAAGTGAGACCCGCAAAGATCCTTTTTCTGATCTAAGCTGTGGAGGACATACGGGTCGATCGTCGACCAGTACCATAGACCGGTACCATCGACCGGTATGAAAGTTATATCATGTAATTTTGACCATTTTTATACTTGGTTGTCATTCGCTCGTCCCGTCTGGCCTGGTGATGATTGGAAGACCTGTTATGACATGAACTAAAGGTTTAGATTGGGTTCATGGAGTGCGGGTCTTACATGGATGGCCCTGATTTTAAGCCTCGAACAGAACAAGACCAGTCCAACCTTACCCTATTTTTATAGTATATAATTCTTTTTGTGCTGGTTTTTTATATCATCATCTGTTTTTCTCCAACCTAGAATTCAGTGGTTGACAATGGATGGTAACATCCAAAATGAAAGTGGGGAGATAAGCTTGCTAACTACCTTAGACCTGGAAGACTTGGATATGCCAGCTCAAGAGGTAGATTATAAAAATCGACAAGTTTTCAAGGAAGTGAATTTGAATGGTGGTCTCTAACTGATGTCCTTTGTTTTCTAATGGATCTAAGGGTGTCAAAAATGAAATCGAACCGTGTATTGAAATCAAGCTGAATCATTTAAACAAAAAACGTGAAACCGAACCCTGTTTTGAAATAGTACCATTCTAGTTTAAAAAATGAAACCGTTTAGTTAAACAATTCGATTAAAAAATGAAACCATTTAAGCTGACTATTTGGAATCGTTAAAACCAATTAAACCATTACTTTAGTCCCATAGTGCTAAATGTCTATATTTGTAGAAATAAATTTATTTTAATGTTTTTCACATGACATACTTCTTAATTGTAAGTCCACTTTCATATATGTTTAAAACTATTTTAATTCTTTCCTATTAATATTCAGTTTTGGTAAGCATTTTGAAACTGTTTGATGAATGGTTCAGTTTTGGTTTTACTCATTAGACACCAAACCAAAATCAAACAACATAGTTAAACCGACCACACCATTTAACACCCTTAAATGGATCAATGAAACCTTTCTTGAAGCAAACAAGTGAGAAAACGGAAGCCCTGATCACCGACCACCTTATAGTTTTCTTCGCTCCTTTCTGCCTAGTTTTCTCAGACATCTAAGGTCGATATATCTTTAAAAGCTCAGATTCTTGAAACTCACAAAGAAGGGAAGTAACTTAGATAAAAAGAAAAGTGACTTAGACTAATTACCACTTCTACTGGGGTTGTCGCTGATATGACAAGGGAGGCAGTAGCTTACTGGAAACCCAAAGCCTTTACTAAATCCAGGATGTGTGATGTATATGCATGGACACTCGAATCTTATGCTTCTTCGGTGGTGCAAACTATCACACCCCAATTCCGACTGAACCAGAAATGTGAGTGAACCGTGACTGAACCAACGACTCACACCAGGATCTCAATAAGACCGTGTCCACTCATACAAACCATTGCACAAAACCACAATTAGAATAATAATAAATATAGCGGAAGTTTTTAATAAAATGAACTGAGTAATCTATTGATAAATTTAAATAAAATATTCAATTATTCAAATAACCAAAACTTAAATAATATCTTTACATCAACTTCATCCCAACTGAAAATAACTAAAATAAATAAAATCAAATCAAATCCTAAAGGTACACGCAGAAAGGGCACTCGCATGAAGCGTCATGCTCGTCCTCTCCTACTTGCACATCCAGGGCAGCCACGCCTCCATACGCCGGCGCGTTCATGTAGTCGTCCACCTTGTAACCTGCATCAACATCTAAAAATGGTGTGTACACAAGGGTGAGCTCACAACTTAGCTCAGTAAGACAATCAGACAGTGTAACATTCATATGCATGAGTAACAATCATTTTATGCTATGGTATGGTTTAAGTTTGCAATGTGCTATAGAAAGGATTGGCGGCCACCGCACCTCTATACACGAGTGTATGGCATCGCCCAGTAGATCACACCGCTGCCGACCCACATGCACCCACCATGGAGTAGAGATAGAGCTAATGCATCCACACACCTCCCCTGATGCTCCACCCATACCAACACGTAAGCCCCTATTGGCGAGGGCTTGCAAACTGGGCTCGCAACTAACCAATCCTATATGTCATCACAGTAGGTCCTATCCCAGCATAGCTCCCTACGGCATAGAGATAGAGCTAGAGTCTGGTGGCCAGGCTGGAGACCACAGTGCCACGTCCTCCCCCTGATGCCCTACCCGCACCAAGCATACTAAGATAGAACAATACGCAAAGTAGACCCTATCCCAACATAACTCCCTACGGCATAGAGATAGAGCTAGAGTCTAGTGACCAGTCTGAAGACCACAGTGCCACGTCCTCCCCCTGATGCCCTACCCGCACCAAGCATGCTAAGATAGAATACTACGAAAAGGTGCTAGTGTGAGGAATGATCCCAGACCCCAAGCCATTCTCATTCCACACACCAACGAAAACAATCACATGCCTAACAGTCACATCCTAGCATAGCGAGTATGCATGGACAATAATAATAACTGAAAGTAAAGGATAACATGCGAGTATGCACAAACATCAATCCACAGAGTCATAATTATTAACAATAGTTTACTGTCCATTAGATTATTAGGGTTTAGGTCTGATTCCCTTAGCTAACGCTCGTTTGATAGCTTGCTCCACGTCGCAAGGTCCAAACGTGCTATCACAAGGTCCTACACAATATTAAGGTTTAATTAGAATAGGTTTACGTTGGTCGGAAAACCAACGATGGCAAAAACACATCTCACAGGGCTGACCGGTCACATATACCAGTCGCAGCTCTGTGGGGAAAACCTGCAACCGGTATGGTCATCCGGCCCCCCACAAACCAGCTCCTGGGAGGTACCAGTCGCAACATACCGGTCGCACAGGGTGCAATCGGTATAGTCGATCGGTATGTCTCCGGAAGACTATACACTTGGTTTCTCGACTGCCGTCGATCATCCCCTATTGATTATAGGGTTTCTCCTATACAATCTAAGTCTGAGCATTGAGTTAGAGTTGTTTCCAACTCCATTCAAGTCCTAGTTTTGATGGTATTCATCCTAGAACTCGAATCTAGGGTTTATCGTTTAAATTAGGGTTTGACGGCAAAGTAGGGTTTGTTGGCAAGATAGGGTTTTAGATCAATACATGCTTTGCATGGTATTGATTCAACAATAATCAACCCTATAAGAGTTCATAAAGTAAAGGAAGGTTCAAGCACTTACCGTCGACTTGTCGTAAGGTGTTCTTCATCGAAACAGCAATATCGGCTCTTCCTAGCTTCTCCTCCTTCTTCAGCCTCTTTCTCCTTTATAGGGTTTGTGAGGATCAATGAAAGGGATTCTAGGAGGTTTAGAGGTGTTTATAGGCTAGGTTTAGGTTTAGGAAGCCTTCTAGGATTAGGAAAGTCCTAGGGTTCGAAATTTGAAAAGTAGGACCCGCAGAGATCTGGTTCCGGATCTTCGAAGTTTGCTGCGCAGGCTATATCGGTCGATCGGTACCAAGACCGGTACCATCGACCGATATGAATAAAATTCATACTTAAATGGTCCATTTCGTACCTGTTTATCATCCGCTCATCCCGTCTGGCCTGGTGATGATTGGAAGACCTGTTACGACATGAAATCAAGGTTTAGATCGGGTTGATGGAGTGCGGGTCTTACACAAACAATATTGCTTGCGTTGCGGGAGATACCTACCCGTAGGGCCCTGCCTCCTCCCGCCTGGAGGAACCGCTCAATAGCTATCCAGACTAGTGGGAGGGGGAACTTAAATACTGTGAGGACAATGAGAGGTGATTCGCCTCCTCCTTTGGTGTATCAAGAAAACCATGTGTGTTGGAGTCACCACCTAGATTAAGGTTTATGACCTCTAAAAATGTAGTCTCACCATAAGGTAAAACTTCTATTGACTCATAACCCATTGGATTGGTTCTTTGGTCTGCACAAGATCAGATAAGTATTCAAGGTATGGTTTTGGGAAGGTGTTAGGCACCCAAATTGTCCGATCAAGATCGGCCCCCTAAACTTTCCTTAGACTCTAATTCTGACTGTGCTTGGTTAACTTGATGACTAGGATTCAATGGGAATGTTGTAAACTAAGTTTCTAACTTCTACTAACCTATGGTTCAGCTAAACATGTTTTGAAGTAAATAAACAAGCAAATATACAATATTATACAGTGAACCAAACCAAATGATGGTTCGATCTTGGACCAAATGGACCAAATGTGGGAATATTCTTAAATTGCCTTTGTATCCCTTGAGACTTTGTCTCTTGAAAATCAGGTCTAAAAATGTAGTTCTAAATGGATATAGCTTATGTATGTGTTTCAATTAGATTCTTTGTTCAAGTTGAAATTTATGCTTGATAGATGGTTCAGACCTTATCTGATGGTTTGTGGGTTGTAGTGGCTGTAGTAGCCGTAGTATCATACTTGAGAACTCTCCTAAATTGCATTTGTATTCCAGAGGTCCTGGAATTCAAGTACAACGTAGTTCAGACAAAGCTGCAACTGTGGTTAAGGTTTTTAGGGCTCTTTTTCCCTCATTTAACTGTTCAGGTTTTCTTAGGTATCCTATCCCTTTTCTAACTATTCAAGTTTTCTTGGGTATCTTGTCCCTTTTCTTACTGTTCAGGTTTTCTTGGGTATCCTATCCCTTTTTAACTGTTCAGGTTTTCTTGGGTATCTTGTCCCTTTTTAACTATTCAGTTTTTCTTGGGTATCCTTTCCCTTTGTGCTCCATTCTTTCCATTTTTAGGGATGTCCTACCCTAATTACTCCTACCCTAATTACTCCGTTCTTTCCATTTTTAGGGGTCTCCTACCCTAATTACTCTACTCTTTTCATTTAGGGATCTCCTACCCTAATTGTTGTGTGCTTTCCAACTTTAGGGATCTCCTACCTTGAGAACTGTGTTATTTCCATTTTAGGGATCTCTTACCCTAAGTGTTGTATTCTTTACAGATCTAGGGGTCTCCTACCTTAATTACTGTGTTCTCTCCATTTTTAGGGATCTCAACCCTAAGTATTGTACTTAAGGTTTATGCAAGAATTTTTCTCTTTATCTCTTATTGCATTACAACTCATATATGACAGTGAATCTGAATCATCCAAATAAAACAAGTGAGCATGTGACAGACAGACATAACATGTGAACAATCCAAATATTACAATTGAGTAGTCCAAATATAGTATGTAAGCAATCCAAACATTACAAGTGAGCATGTGATTAAATTCAGAATTCATGGAAATAATGAACTTCTCCAGCACATATCCAACTTAGATTCATCAAGTACATAAACATGCTTGCACTTGTTTGCCAAAAAAATGGTTAAAAAACCAAAAGATAGTAAACATCATTCACCATTCACTCTCATTCTCTCTCTTTCTCTCTCTTCCTCTCTCTCAATCTCACTCTCATTCTCATTCTCTCTTTCATTCTTGCTCTCATTCTCACTTTCATTCTCTTTCGATCTCATTCTCATTCTCTCTCTCAAACTCACTATCATTTTCTCATTTTTATTCTCTTTCAATCTCATTTCATTATCTCTGTCAAAGTCACTCTTATTTTCTCATTTTTATTCTCTTTCAATCTCATTTTCATTCTCTCTCTCAACCTCACTCTCATTTTTCTCTCTTTCTCTTGGATTCTCTCTTATTCTCACCCTCTCTCAAAAAATAAATATTAATAGAATATACATGCAATGATCAAAGATCAAAAGTAAAATAATATGTTACATGTACTGAGAATCAAAAATATAATACAACATAACATAATATATCAAAGAATAAAATAATAATAATAATAATACTATATAACGTACCAAAAAAAAATATATAATATACTATACAGAATGAGATGCATTAGGCGAACAAACAAGATTATAATAGAATAAAACTAATTTACATGCATTTCACATGAAAGGAGGGGAACTAACCTGGTTCATTTTTTTTTCTTGGCCAGTAAGTTGTTGATGAGGGACAGTAGGTTCGCAGTGATCGTGGTGAGGGAAACGAGCTGTAGGTGACTTAGGAGGTCGGAGTGATCGATGAGGTGGTTGGTGGTGGGGAGTGGCAGATCAGGGATGAAGAATGTAGAGTTGATGGGTATTCGGTGGTATGGCTGTGAGGGTAATAAGTGGTTGTACAGTGGGTTTCGGAGGATTGAAGAAGGGCAATAGGGGTAGCAAGGGTGTTGGGGTATTCGGTGGGGGTGTTCAGCAGTGGGATCAGTCAGTTGGGGGTGATATCGATGGGTGGTTTTTTAAGCTGGTTGCAGGTATGTGAGTGGGGGTTATGAGAGGGAGCGACAAGGGGGAAGGTCCAAAGGGGTTTTTTTTACTAGGTGAGCATCGGTGGGATGCTCCTTTTATAGCATAGGTTTTGCCATGGGGTATGGGTGTCCGGTGGGGGGTAGTAAAGGTTGGGTATGGGGTAGTGTGAGGTGTCGATCATGGGGTTGTAGGTGATGGTGAGGGGCTCAATGGAGGTGGCATGGTAGTGAGGGGCAGGTGAGAGACAGTGGGCATGGGTTTCGGCTACTGGTTGCAAGGGTGTAGGAGGCGTTGAATGGTGGGATGGGGTATGGTTTCAGGTAGGTTAGGATGGTAATAGGGTATTCGGCTTGATCGGCGGCGTAGGTGGGTGAGTTGGTGTGGCTAGATGAGGGTGGTGTGATGGTAGTGCAGGTGTCTTGATCAGGTTTATGGGTGGTTAGCAGTGTTGTAGGGAGTTGGAAAGGTTTGGGCAGGTGTAAGGGGAGTAACAAGTGGGGGATTAGCATGGGTTAGGTGGGTGTTGCTCAAGGAGGTGGGTGGTGGAGTGGCTGCATGTTTGGCTAGGCAGTGAGGTGGAGGTGGCAACACCTCCCTCTTTCCATCTTATGTTCTCTCTCTATCTCTCTCTCTCTCTCTCTCTTCTAACTGATTAACCCCCCTGATTCTTTATATATATATATGGATTAACTTGACTCGATCTGGACCGGTCTGGGCTGGGTCAGGCAAGACTGGTCGAGGTTGACTGGGTTGGATTGACTTGGGTTATACCTGGTCGGGCTAGACTAGGTTAGACTGGCTTTTCTCTCTCTTTTTATCATTTTATGGCATTTCGACTTTTAGCTCTGCATGGAATTCTTTAAAGTCTCGGATTTTTTCACATCAACTTTGAAGAGGACTGACAATGGAGCACACTGGCACTTGAATCGCCTGATTTAGACGTCGAATACGCAAATTATGAAGAACTGAAGTTTAAAAGGACAAATCAGCTTGCAACTCTACATGGGATCTTTTGGCAGCCTCTATTCCGGATTTTTCACGTCCACTTTGAAGAGGAGTGACAATGGAGCACACTGGCTCTTGAGTCGCCTGATTTAGACTTTAGATGATCATGTTATTGCTGTATGAAGTCCTATCGATTCAATTTACGATAATTTGCTCAATAAATCCTCAATTTATGATAATTTACAGAAAAGTCTTAGAATATTTATGTACATTTCAATCCGACTAAAATTATAATATCTTCTCCGTCTGACATCGAAATTGAGCGATTCTAGTCTCATTTGGAAGATAATTCTATGACCTACGCATCCATGTAGGTTGTAGTCCATGAACTTGTTGTGGGTTCTATCAAAATCAGCCTCGAAGTAGTCAATAAAAATTCGAACCTTGAATTGGGAACCACAATCTTTCCGAATGTGCACACTGCACACCTAGACTCCTGCACACTGGGAGATACTTTGGCTCAACTCAGAACACCAAAGAAAGTACATAGAGACCGATCGACTATATTGGTTTGAGAGATGCTTCTTCTTTTTGAAGCTCGGCTCTTTTCTCCTTTATTTCTCTCTCTCCCCCTCCTGTTTTTTCCGATCTTGGTGGATTCCTTTTCTTTCTCAAACTACTCTCTTTCTCTTTTCTGCACGAAAGCCGCCACACTTATGTAGATAAATTGGCTCTTGGGCCTAACCCGTTTAAAATGAAGCTGTTCATGGTCACTCGAAACCGGTACTAATTGACAGTTTACCGTGACCCAAACCAACTGTAGCTTTTGTTTTTTGCAATGAAACGCCAAACTTTCCTAGATTATCTTTCCTTGTTTCCGTTTTCCATATCCTGAAACCAGATTCCCTAACTTTTTTTTTTCATTGTATCATCTCTCCTCCCCTCCTCCTCCTTTGTCTTCTTTTCTTATGCTGTGCACCACATTACCCATATATATCCAAAAAAGAAAATTACACAATTAGAAGGGAAACCTCATATATCCATTTCTTTAAAAGACAAAACCCGAAGAACTGATTTGGCTTTATTTGTTGGGCTTTGCTATTGCTTTCTTATTCTGTTTCTTCTGCTATAAGCTAATCCTTCTCTATCGTCTCCAAACACCAAATTAGATATTCCTTTCATCTCACAATGGCTTCTCTTTCTTGGAAAGAAGAAAAAAAAAATTCAAGTTTAAGTACAGTGGTTGGAGCATCATTTCCAAACCCCATTAAAGGTGAAGGGTATCCGGTTTTGGACCAAAATAGACTGATCAATTAGGTTTCAGTTATGATTTGACTTTTGAAGATCAATTATTTAAGGGATATACTCACGATACATAATCTTAAAGTGGTGGGGTGAAACCGGAACTCATTGATTGACAACCCTGATGAGATGGACATAATCAATAGTTATCCATTTTAAATACTAAAAATGCCTCATAAAATGAATGGACAGATGGGACATATCCCACCAGCAATAAAAATCTTTTTTCTTTTTTTTTAATTATACGAAATCTGAACTAAATATAGATGTATACAGTTTCTAAAATAGCGCGACTTATTCTGACACTGGAAAGAATTGGCATTGAGTCGAATAATAATACATATTGTTTGGTTTGGTCGAATAAATCATAAATTAGTGAATTTCCATAACAACTACGAGGAGCATGAACCCACAAACTGTCACAACTCAGAATCCCATGAAATTTTCATATAACTCCAGGTGAATGAGGGGAAAAAATTACATGATTTTGCAATACCTAAATTCTGAGAAAGAGCTAAATATCAGATGTTCATGAGAATTGTGTACCACCATGGGTTTTACAATATCATTTTCCTTATTTATTTCTTTTAATTTATTCATCAAGAAGTAGAGCTTCTGAGTCAGTGACATGGTTGGACTTCATGGCTTCATCAGGTGGTCCAGAGTAAATCGTTTTTTTTAGGTGTTAGGTTAAGGTTAGGGGTATGCCTTAAGCTAATATTGTACACGATTCTTCAGAGGTTCCATCACTCGTTGTTTGCTGGTCCGTTATTCACCTTCCACTTATCCAAACGTTTTTTAGTTTTCTCCACCTATCAAAATGCAACAAAAACAATTAACTGATGAGTCCATAGAGTTAGTGTTTTTATTGTTTTTAATCTTTCTACGCATAAGGATAATCAAAGACTTACTTCTGTTTTCCAATCTGTTCGGTACGTAACCCATAGTAAAATGATGGTTTGTATTGCAGTGCCACCTAACATCCCAGACCATATTCCCTAAAATCAAACACAAGGCCAAAAAATTTGGTTTCTTCAGTAAGCAATAGGGAGGGATCAATCTGTGGACTATTTGATTGTGCATCATTTGTGCTCATTAATGTGGAGTGATTCATCCCATACATTAAAGAAGTAAGAACCGTAATTGGGATTTCTCCCTGTAAAATTGTAATGATTTGGAGAGACTTCCTACTGATAAAGTGCGAACCCCATGTCTAATAATATATTATGACAGTAATTAATGGGAGTTTAGTCCCATATTGACTATTAAATAGGTTTCAGTTTCTTGTATATACCTGTGAGTCCTACTTGTCAATTGAAAAATTTGGGATGAAAACTTTATAGTCATGGCCAAAGGGCAACATGTTCAAAATTAGATCCAAATGCCAGGGTGACTAAAGAGGTATAGCAAAGGTTGTTGGCGACGTGTAAGAATTAAGGGCTTGTTTTATAAAACTTAAGAATCTAGATTTTGACCCCAGAGCCAATATGGAGTAGAATTGTGTTTGGTAAAGTTGGTCAGATTCTTTACTCCCACGGAATGAGCTGGATCCAAAAAGACTTTATAATCCAAAATTTTGGAGTATCAAATGGTAGGTTTTTTGCTCCGGAGCAAAATTTGGAAAAAAGAACCACCACCACCACCCCCCTGCCCCAGCACCCAACACCCACCACCGCCTCCACCACCCACCGCCTCCACCACTACCACCAGCACCGCCCACCGGTTGAACAGATAATGCAAAAAAGGACTCAAACCTAGATCCATAACGGTTGATGAATAGTTCATTTGCACTCTATTGGTCTTGTTTGTTCCAATTTTTATATGCTTGTGATGATTGCTACTAATAGAAATATCTATCTATTTATAGAATGAGAATATGGACCAAGCGTAATTTGATCTTTCCAATGATAAGGTCAAATTACCAAAAGGCCCATATGTCACTTTACACTATAAGGTTGTTAACTGGAGATCTCATTTAATAGGGTTCCATCCAACCAAGTCTAACAATAAAAATCCAAGTACTGATCCAAACCTACATAGATCAGAACCCTATTAATGAGGTTCCATCCGACCAAGCTTGTCAATCAATACCCATCCACTAGTCCAAATCCACACAATAATTGATGCATAATCCATATATGTCGACAACATTCCACGAAGATTATACTTTGATCAAATTAGGAATTCAAACATAAATTGAAGTGAATATACCTTGGCACCGAAGTTGAATTTAAAACCCAAAATAGCTCCCAATGGGATCCCAACAATGTAGTAGCATCCCACATTAACAATTGCAACAAATTTTTGCCAACCACACCCAACAGCCACACCTTCATAAATGGTCATAAAAATTGATCAGATATATTGTTTCAACCGTGGGAGTGGGGTTTAAAGGAGAGATCAGACAAGTATTCATGTGGTTTCTTCTTGGGGTCTAAATATTAGACTATTTTGATTTGTTGGTAGCTGGTTAGGCTCATTGTATGTTCTCCCACGTAAATCATATATGAAGAAAAAAAAGAAAAAGGAAAAAAAAAATAGATACCTGAGAGCACGGGTTGGATCCCATTGAGAATGAGAGTGATTGCCAACAAGGGGCAGAGGTCGGATACTGCATTGGCGACAGTTTCACCACTGGTGAAGGCGTAGCTTATAAAATGACGCAGCACCATTACAACGCCGGCGAGACTAACTCCAATTATGAATGATATGGAAGTCACAATTATCACCGAGAAAGCGGCTGATTTTGGATTTCCAGCTCCAAGCTCGTTGCTCACCCTCACACTGTGAATTAGTGATCTCATATTATGTTTCCACAGTACTGTCATATGTTAATGTGCAAAGATATGGTAAGAGATGATTAATTGAATTCATACCTTTCGACATCAAATTTTAAGACTGATGGAGTACTTAAAAGTACGGAAAAATTGATATTCTTAAATTAATTAACCAATCTATACCATCTCTTTTCAATTCAATGGAACCAGATTATCTATATCAACAATTTCCATGATCTAAAAGATTAGTAGGCGAGTGGGAATGGGCACCATTAACTTGTGGACCCTATTTTGCCCAACTGATACTAATCTGAAGGATATATACAGAGAGAAAAAGACCAACCTTGCAGCTGCGTTGAATCCAACCGAAATCATGAAAATCAACCCAGTTATCGTCATGCTGCATCCATATATAATACTCAAGAATCTTTAGTTTACAGTAAAAGGAAAAATATTTTAATGTATTTGATAATAAACATAATAAGAAAAGGACCCATTTTTTCTCCGCCCACCGTGAAGAATGAATCTCTTCACTTTCCACTTTTAGAGTAATAATGAGATAATGAATGTGCACCATCTGATGTGCTTAAAGAATAGGAATATAGTTGACTAAATCACTTTATGACTGATCAATGTTATGAAGAATATAGTTTTTTTTTTGGTAAGTATGAAGAATATTGTTGACTAAATCAATTAATGCACCCTCGTCTTGCTCATACGGAGGATGGGATCGAAGGAATATTCCTCATGATATTAGACAATGGATGAGGAGGTTTGAGAGAAGGGAGTTGTGGGCCGGATTTGTTCCAGTTGATGCCGAAATCAACTTGCGATAGGGAGAAATCAGTTTGAGACCTTAGATTTTTTTTTTTTTTTTTAAATGTTTAGATCATTTATTAAGCAAGAAAGAGAAGATTAGTGAATAGTTCATCTGCATTTACTTGTATTCTACTTGGGATCACATCACTGTTTATATCAATGGGTCTCATACTTTAGAGGTGGATTTTACACCACATAGACGGTAATGGGATCCCACGAAGAGTACATATACATGCAGGTGATCCGAACTTAGAAAATTATATAGAACTGGCCGCCACATCCCTACCTCAAGACCGAAAAACTAGAAGACACTAAACCCCACCTAGACAGGATGAACATCAAAAGAGGGAGAAAGGGAGAGAGGAGAGGTCTAAAGAGAGGGAGGAGGGGTCTTAGGGGATAAGCTCTATTTATCCGGGACCTCCCTCTTAATATTATTTAGGGTAAATTACACAGACACCCTCTGTACTGTAGTGAAAATACACAGAACTGTCCTGTTTTTTCAAAAGTTACACAGAATACCCCTATAACAATGCTATCATACATTCCTACCCATACTATTACTTTCAACTTAACGGCAGAAGTTCAATTTTTTTTAAGACAAAAATACCCTCATTCTAGTTTTTTTTTTTTTTTTACCGTTCTTCTGCTTCAACTTCTGATTCTGTTCTACTCCGTATCCTTTTCTTCTCTCTCTCTCTCTCTCTCTCTCTCTCTCTCTCTCTCTCTCTCTCTTCTGAAACCCATCGGTCATGGGAAGAACAACAAACATTCCGACGTTAATTTATAGATTCAATAGCTTCAAAAAAAAAAAAAAAAAAAAACAGAAGAAATAAACCCTCTTCTGAAACCCTCTCTTCTGAAATTTTCTTTGCCGTTTTCTTCTCGATGCTCCAGAGCTCGTGCAAGATTCCGTAATCCTCATCTCTATTTGGCTTCTTGAAGATGCTTCCAATAGTGTAAGAACAAGAAGAGCCTGTAGTGTTCGTGAGTTTCTTCTTTACTGTCATGTGCTTAAAATGACCTAAATGGGAAATTGAATCTCATAAAAAAGTGATCGGGATGAGTGTTTAGGGCTTCTGGATTAACTTATGGAGGAAACAAGAAAGAACATCGAAATCTATTGTGGTGTTGATCCTTCTGATTCGAGTTACACTCATGTAAAGATAGAAAAATTGAAATTTTTCATAGCTTGAGATGTTGTATGCTTGGTTTTAGAGGCTTGATTACGGTTTGAACTCTGGGAGTTGCTGGGAACTGAAACCCCCAAAACAATCGCTGCCAGCACCTCTCTCCATTCACTCCTCTTCTCGTTTCCGCCATTACCGCTGCTCACAACTTCCTTGTCCAGAAAGATCTACATCTTTCATCCTTCCCATACCCTAGCCTTAGAATCGCGAAACGCTTCTGCCCTATCTCCCACTAAATTCAATTCTCTCCATTCCCTATTTTTCTGTTAAGAGAATCCCACAATTTCTAATAGTTGCCATGGAGAAAAATGAGAAGAAGAGGGAGATGCTGAGCGCTGGAAAAGAAAATGAGTTTACAACAACTCGTGGAGGAGAAAGATCTACACCAATAGATTCTCTTTAGAGATTTATTATTGGTCTGATGGCTACAGACAGCCCAAAACGGTAAGGCATGGTAATGACCTCTAACTTCAATATCATCTATTGGATGAGTTCCCCATTTCGAAATCCCATCACTAGAGGTTGCACAAGCGGCGCTGTTGGGATTCCACGGCCTGGGGCCATGGCAGTAGCTCCAACAGCCTTAGCTCTCGATTTGTTTTCGATTTTGATCGGAGCTCTGTTTCAGATTCTCATTGTGGATTTGGGAAAAAGGGAGAAGAAGGGTTTTGGATTTCAGATTCTAAGTTTGACATGTTGTCCTCTACCCCCACTCCCCAATATAACTTACTTTCTCAATCTCTACTTTTGGAGAAGAACACAAACTCACATATGGGATTTCTTTGGAGAAGAACACGAACAACTTGTTTCGTTGGAGAAGAAAGAGGAATGATTAGTCTGTTTGATTTTTTTGAAGAACTCGAATAAGGGTATTTTTGTCTTAAAAAAATTTGAGCATCAGCCGTTAAGTTGAAAGTAACGGTGTGGGTGAGGTTGTATGATAACATTGTTATAGGGGTATTCTATGTAACTTTTGAAAAAACAGGGTAATTCTGTGTATTTTCACTACAATATAGGGGGTGTTTGTTTATTTTCACAATAATCTCTCTAGATTTTATTTTTTTTATATATAATAAAACCCTTAAAATTGAATGAATTATTTTTTTTTATCAAAAATGATGAAAAAATGAAAAAAGAAGTAAAAGGAGGTGATTCGAAAATTTGGATTATTTACTTGACCTGATTCCAATTCCCCAAAACCCCACCCATGCAATTTTTCTACTTACCAGATGGAGAGAGAATCCAAAGCCAACTGCGGGTTATGGAGCAACCCGGTAAGCAAAACCAGAATCTGAAAGTACCAAGTCTCCAAGCACAGCATCACCGCCGATGAAGCCGATAGTATAAAGAAGTTGGGCAACTCGGAGAATGCTTGGCGGCTGAACCCGGTCCAGGTGTGCTTGCAGCGTTCACTTTTAACTATATATATAAACTGGGTCACCACTATGATCCACCACGAGAGGCTCAACACCAAGGAAGCCCCTAACAATCCAAGCCCGATCCTGTACACCAGGACCCAGCTTAGCAACAGATGCACAAGCAGCGTAGCCGTAGATATGTAAGCACTGGGGGCCACAATACTCTGTGATTGCATGAACTTTTGAATGGGAAAGTTGGCTGCGTAAGCGAAGATTTGAGGGATCAGACCGTACACAAAAATGGCAGCGGCCGAGGCGACATCTGAGGACTGGCCTAGAAGGATCAATATATGCTTGGAGAAGATGTAGATAATTGTGAGTGGGACCCCAGTAAGCATGAGAAGGATTGTTGATCGTTGAAGGTATATCCCTAACATTTCATGCTTTGATGCACCGTAAGCTTGCCCACACAGGGTCTCTACTGCACTCCCCATACCCAGCTGAACAATATATATAACATGTTAGAACTCAGATGCAAGTACTAATCTAGAGTTTGTTTAGGAAAGAGAATATACGTTTATATATATATATATATAAGATTAATACATACAAGGAGGCCATAGCTTAAAAATTGGATGCCGGTATTGCCGAGGGAAGCGGCGGCGAGATCGAGGTTGCCGAGGTGGCCGGAGAAGATCTGGGTGGACATGAACAGGAAGTAGTTGACCATGTAGACCACCACTGCAGGTGTTGCGACGTGGAAGAGGAGCTTCAGTTCTATCGATGAGGCTAATTGAAGACGTTTGAAGCGGGGCAATTCCTTGTCTGACAGTATAGTTTCAAGCTTGTTTCTCACTTCATTTGGTGTGGTCGACGATGGCGGTTCTGAATCATCTGATAGGGTCGATGGTTGATGGGTTCCTCCATTTTCGATACTCTTCATGTTGTGTGTGTGTGTGTGTTTGTGTGTGTGTTGGGGTTCAGTGCTTGTCTCAGTTATTCTCTCTTACTCCCACAGTGGAGAATATATAGACTGATGCCGAGAATTTTGGTAATCTGTTATCCGGCCATTAACTGCTGACCTGAATCGTCTGGTGTGGCCCCTCGTGTCAGTCCTGTTGGGTTGTGTCTTGTATTCTGTGGAATCCACACAATTAATAGAGTTGTACTTGTATTAGAATTTGGTCTATTACATGTATAGGATAAACTTATAATTGTAGTGGGATTAGGATTTCTAGGTTTCCTATATATGTTGTCTCTGTGGGAAAAACCCTAAAAAAAAAAGGCTGGGTGACAGCCGTGAGGCTGACAGAGGAGAACACTCTGTCAGATGGAGAGTTGTAGAGATTTCTTAGCAATAAAGAATTCTCTTTTTCTCCGTGGACGTAGGCATCCCACAATGGGGTGTTGAACCACGTTAATCTTCGTGTTTTTTCTTTCTGTTTGCGTCTCTGATCCTAACAAGTGGTATCAGAGCATTGGTTTGTTGATTTTCTATTGTGTTGGCTTGATTGAATGATGGAGACAAATACAAGTAGAATGATTAGTTTGAATGGTTCTAACTATCATAAGTGGAAAGGAAAGATGAAAGATCTCTTATATGTGAAGAGTTGGCATTTACCCGTGTTTGCTAAAACAAAACCCGACTCTAAGTCTGATGAGGAATGGGAATTTGAGCATGAACAAGTTTCTGGCTACATTAGGCAATGGGTAGATGATAATGTCCTTAACCACATTAGTGATGAGACAAATGCAAAGACCTTATGGGATAAACTTGAATCTTTATATGCCAAGAAAACCGGTAACAACAAGTTGTTCTTGATCAAGAAATTGATGAGTTTGAAGTACAAGGAAGGGTGTACTATCACCGATCACTTGAGTGAATTTCAAGGTGTTCTTCAACAGTTGTCGGCTATGGGTATAAAGTTTGATGATGAGATTCAAGCTCTTTGGTTGCTAGGTACTTTGCCGGATTCTTGGGAGACATTTAGGATGTCACTTTGTAACTCGGCCCCAGATGGTGTTCTGACAATGGAGATGGCTAAAAGTAGTGTCATGAATGAAGAGATGAGAAGAAAGTCTCAAGGTTCATCATCAGAATTTGAGGTTTTATACACCGAGAATAGGGGGAGAAATAAAAGCAAAGGTCCAAGGGGCAGAGATAAAAGCCGTAGCAAGTCAAGAGGGAGATATGAAGATAAAAAGTGTCATTATTGTGACAAGTTGGGGCATATCAAGAAGAATTGTTTCCAATATAAAAGAGATAAGAAGAATGGAAATTTAAAGGAAGACAAGAACAATCATGAGAATAGTTATTGTGTGCCACGCTTTCTTCTACTTGATCTTGTCATTGTTTGTGATGAGAATTTTATCAACTTAGCATGCCATGAGACAAGTTGGATTGTTGACAGTGGAGCTTCGCATCATGTTACTTCAAGGAAGGAGTTCTTTACTTCTTACACTTCTGGTGATTTTGGTATCTTGAAGATGGGTAATGATGGCTTGTCAAAGGTTATTGGTTTTGGAGATGTTTCTTTGATGACTAACAATGGAACAACTTTGTTATTAAAAGATGTGAGACATGCTCCCGATGTTCGAGCGAACTTGATATCGTGGGGAAGCTTGATGATGAGGGTTATATCAACACCTTTGGTAATGGAAAATGGAAGCTCACAAAAGGCTCTATGATTGTAGCTCATGGTAAGAAGTATTCCAGCTTGTATGTAATGGAAACTAAAATTTCTAATGATGCAATTACTGTGGTGGAAGAAGATCATGTCACCGAGTTATGGCACAAGAGGCTTAGTCACATAAGTGAGAAAGGGCTTAATCTTTTGGCCAAAAAGAATTTGCTTTGTGGATTAAAGAATGCAAAGTTGAAAATGTGTTCTCATTGTTTGGCTGGAAAACAACATAGAGTTTCTTTCAAGAGTCATCCTCCTTCAAGGAAATCAGATCTATTAGAGTTGGTGCATTCTGATGTTTGTGGCCCCTTGAAGGTACATTCTCATAGTGGTGCTATCTATTTTGTGACATTTATTGATGATCATTCTAGAAAACTCTGGGTTTATACTTTGAAGACCAAAGATCAAGTACTTGGTGTGTTCAAAAAGTTTCATGCATTAGTAGAAAGACAAACTGGGAAAAAGTTGAAGTGTATTCGATCAGACAATGGTGGTGAGTATCGTGGACCATTTGATGAGTATTGCAGACAACATGGTATTAGACATCAGACAACTCCTCCAAAGACTCCTCAGTTGAATGGTGTTGCTGAGAGGATGAACAAAACTTTGATTGAGAGAGTGGCATGTTTGCTTTCAGATGCACACTTACCTAAATCATTTTGGGGTGAGGCTTTGCTTACTGCAACACATGTTATTAATTTATCTCCTAGTCGTTATTTTGGATGGTGATGTTCCGACGGAGTTTGGTGCGGCAAAGATGTATCATATGATCACTTGAAGATTTTTGGCTGTAAGGCATTTGTGCATGTTCCTAAAGACGAGAGGTCAAAGCTAGATGCTAAGACACGACAGTGTATCTTTCTTGGTTACGGTCTAGATGACCTTGGTTATAGGTTGTATGATCCAGTTGAGAAGAAACTTATTAGAAGCCGTGATGTGGTGTTCGTGGAGGATCGGACAATTAATGATATTGAAAAGGCCAAGAAGACTATGTCTCCGATAGTGGTGACTTGGCGATTCGGATACAATTACCTTGGGTAGGCCAAATCCAGTTCATGATGATACAGAGATTGATACTCATGGTGGTCAACTTGCTAGTGATAATGTAGAGGATGTAGGTGATGTAGATGTTCCCTCTGATGATAATGTTGATGATCAACAGCATGTACCTACAGTTCCACCAGTGGTTCCACAAAGAAGGTCTGAAAGAGTTCATCAACGTTCTACAAGGTATTCTCCAAATGAGTATGTACTTAATTATGTACTCTTGACTGATGGGGGAGAACCTGAGTGCTATGAACAAGCTATGAAAATTGAAGACAAGACTAAATGGGTTGATGCTATGGAAGATGAAATGAAATCTTTGCATGACAACCACACCTTTGAGTTGGTAGAGTTACGGAAGGAAAAAGGGCTTTAAAGAATCGATGGGTTTATAGGTTGAAGCAAGATGATAGTTCTTCACACCCACGATATAAAGCTAGGTTGGTTGTTAAGGGCTTCAATCAGAAAAAGGGGATAGACTTTGAGGAAATTTTTTCTCCAGTTGTGAAGATGTCTTCTATCCGAGTTATTCTTGGCTTAGCCGCCAGTATTGATTTGGAAGTTGAGCAGATGGATGTGAAAACTGCTTTTCTTCATGGTGATTTAGAAGAAGAAATCTACATGGAGCAGCCAGAGGGTTTCAGAGAAAAAGGGAAAGAGGAACTTGTGTGCAAGTTGAAGAAAAGCTTGTATGGTTTGAAACAAGCACCGAGGCAGTGGTATAAGAAGTTTGAGTCTGTTATGGGGGAGCATGGCTATAAAAAGACTACTTCTGATCATTGTGTATTTTTTCGTAAATTCTCTGATGATGATTTTATTATCTTGTTGCTTTATGTTGATGACATGCTTATTATTGGCCAGGATGCTTCTAGGATTGACAGGTTGAAGCATGATTTGAGTAAATCTTTTGCTATGAAAGATTTGGGGCCAGCAAAACAGATTCTTGGCATAAAGATTGTACGTGATAGAAAGGCTAAGAAGTTATGGCTATCACAAGAGAAGTATATTGAAAAGGTACTTAAAAGATTCAATATGAATAATGCTAAAGTGGTGAGTACTCCTCTTCCTCCACACTTTAGATTAAGTATCAAGCATAGTCCTTCTACTGAAGAAGGAAAAGAATATATGCAAAAGGTTCCTTATGCATCAGCAGTGGGTAGTTTGATGTATGCAATGGTATGCACTAGGCCAGATATTGCTCATGCCGTTGGCATAGTCAGTCGATATCTTTCTAATCCAGGAAAAGAGCATTGGAATGCAGTGAAGTGGATTATGAGATATCTTTGTGGCACCTCAATTTGAAGCTTTGTTTTGGAAGTGAGAAACCAATTCTCCTTGGTTATACGGATCGAGATATGGCGGGGGGATGTTGATTCAAGGAGGTCTACTTCTGGTTACTTGATCAACTTTGCAGGGGGAGCAGTGGCTTGGCAATCTAGGTTGCAAAAGTGTGTTGCGTTGTCTACTACAGAGGCAGAATTCATTGCTGCTACTGAAGCAAGTAAGGAGTTAATATGGATGCGAAAGTTTCTACAAGAACTTGGTTTTACACAAGAGAGGTATGTGTTGTTATGTGATAGTCAGAGTGCTATTCATCTTGGTAAGAATTCAACATTTCATTCTAGGTCCAAACATATTGATGTGAGGTATCATTGGATACGCGATGCTTTGGATGATAAATTGCTAGAACTTGAGAAGGTTCATACGGATGGTAATGGTGCTGATATGTTGACAAAGTCTTTACCAAGAGATAAGTTTGAAACTTGTTGCTTGATCGCCGGTTTGGCGAGTTCCTCCACATAGTTGGGAGGGGGAGATTTGTTGGGTTTTTGGGCTCCCTTCCTATGTGGATAAAGGCCCAAACCTTTTATGTTTTAAGCCCATTTAAGCCCATTCTTTTTTGCCTTGTATTTAATCTTTTAAATAGGGCAAAAACGAATTAGGGTTAGGGTTTAGCATCATAAGAAGAAGAGAAAGAGAGCAGCAGTTTTTCTGGGCGTAGGTGATTTGCGCAGCCGTGATCAAGCCGACGATCGGGAGGTCATCCGTGGTCCGATTGGGCTGATTTTTGGACAGAAGGTAGAGGACACATAGTTCGTCAATCTGTACGGTCAGATTTTTTATTGGAGTTTTCTAAGTCAAGTTATTCGCTCCGTACAACAGCCTCTGTTTCTTTGGGTGAAATTTCTGCATCTCTTTGTTTCTTCGAGTATTAGTTTTACTTCTTGTTGCTATTGGGGTTGTATACCCATTGGAAGAATTGGAACTAGGTTTTGTAACCTCTATTGATAATAGTGAAGTTTCGATTTGGGCTTTAGAGTCCCATGGTTTTTTACTCTTCGATTTGAAGAGGTTTTTCCACGTTAAATTCTTTAAGAGGATAAACTTATAATTGTAATTGGGATTAGGATTTCTAGGTTTCCTATATATGTTGTCTCCGTGGGAAAAACCCTAAAAAAAAAGGTGGTCCGGGTGTAGTAGCGTGAGGGCGTGATGAGAGGAGAACACTCTGTCAGATGGAGAGTTGTAGAGATTTCTTAGCAATAAAGAATTCTCTTTTTCTCCGTGGACGTAGGCATCCCACAATGGGGTGTTGAACCACGTTAATCTTCGTGTTTTTTCTTTCTGTTTGCGTCTCTGATCCTAACAAGTCCTATTTTTGCTTGTATGGATTGCAGTGTAGCGCATTAGTGGATTGTAAAAACGTTTTAGCACAAGTTCTTTAGACGGGCAAATCTAGAAGGTATCTCTAGGCAAATCTAGAAGGTGTTTCTAAAATCTAGATTGGTTCCACAGTTTTGCCACTTGGAAACGTGTTATGTAATTGGGTTCAATTAAATGTCATTGATCCGGTAACAAAATTTTGTGTTATGGATTCTCTTCAATTCATAATCATTAGACTACCATGAAAACTATAATATACGATATAATAATTTTGATATTTAAGGGAAAAGGGTTCTTGGATCTATTAATTGAGACATTAGGTGATAATTAGCTTTTCCCAATTTCAATGGTATGTTTTAATTTTCTAGAGTATAATTTCACGTATATATTTCTTTTAATTATGTGTATCTCATGTATTAACATATTCTCTTGTATTACAAATATTTTTTTTGGATGAATTATTTATACCACCCTAAAAACTTTGTTTATTACATATGAACTTAAAAATTGACAATAATTATTCATATTCTTTTAATGTCTAAACTACCTTTATGGGTATGGTGAAAAGACTAAAATAGGTAACCTTCGCTAAAGCCCGACTAAAGCCCTAAAATCTCTTCACTTCGACTTCGTCCCCAAAATCTCTGCAATTCAGAGGAACCTCAAGCCCGACTACAGAGTGCGACGGTGGAGACGAATGAGACGGCGACGGTGTAATGCGATGGTCGGAAGGTTTTCAACGAAATTGTCTTCTTTCATATTCATCATTCGTCAAAGCCCTCGCTATTTCTTCTACTTTTGTTTTTATCATCATCACATCATCAGATAAGATGGGCAAGCCGTTACGTTGTCTTAGTTTTGGTGTTCAATGACAAAATGAAGAAGCAAGAAGAAAAATTGAAGCTTATCAAAATGGCAGCAACAACCACAGCCACAGTATGAAGACCCCTTTCTCTACACTTGGGCTTGACAAGTTCTCAAGTCTGTTGATGGATCTACAGGAGAAGAAACGAAAGATTTATGAGCAGATTCCTTCCCTGCAATCTCGTGACGACCCTTATATCAGTTTCATCTACTCCAACACCTGTTATTGGGTGCCCATCGTCGTCAAATTGAGAGATCACAAACATAAACACTCACTACACAAACAAAAGAAGCACAATAAGGCATCCGCAAGTCATGATGGTGGGCAGCTCACAACACAAGTACAAGCAGTAGCACTTGGTAACAACAAACCTACTAATACTCCCATCAAAAACAATAAGAATAGCAACAAGGCCACCAACTCCGCCGTTAAAGCAATGGTCAGATTTCAATAGGCGCCGCTAGGCTCTTCTGGAGATGTAAGGAAGGTCAGAAAGAAGAATAGTGAGATTAGTGATAGAAATAGGCATAACAAGTAGATGAGGTTGGAGAGGTGTAGACCTTCACAGTATTTGCCCATATTTTTGGTGTTGTGTTTTGTGTGCTTGGTGATAATTGGGAGAAGATGAACAAAGAGTAGCCGACAGTAGCAAAGAATGGGATGGATTTGGTGATTCATTCTCTATAAAGGGTTTAAAAGGTATTTTGGGTTTTTTTGTTTTGAAAAGAGCATAAATGAGTTTTGGGTTTTTTTTTTGGTAAATGGACTAAGGGTAAAACGGTCCACAAAGGTTTAAGGGGTAGTATGAGTAATTATTGACAATTTTTAGGTTCATGTGTAATAAGAAAAGTTTTCAGGGGTGGTATGAATAATTTACTCATTTATTTTATTTTGCCTTTATTTTCCATTAGATCTCAAATTTTATCTTACCAAAGAATTGAATTAAGAAATTATAACATTTTTTTGATTGTCTATTATTTGATTCTTAAAAGTTACTTAAAGGAAGGATAAAAAAAGATTTTAAATTCAATTTGAACATAATTTATCACTATATCGTCATCCAACCTGTCATTTTCATTTCATATTTTTCGAAAAGATGTGTGAAATGATATTTTTATTTTATTGAAAAAACAAAAACTATGTCATACAAAAGGTAAAATGAAGTTAGTTTATAGTTTTTTTTTTTCATCTATCTCCCTTTTTTGTATAGTTTATATTTATATTTATAAGTTATTCATCATAAATCATTTATTAGAATAAATTTTGGATCATATATAATATCCGTTTGATAGCAAGAAATAATAATAGAATATCACAATAATGATAAACACCTTCTTACCTATTTGTAGATTTTAGATTATATTGATTTATTCTAAATATAAATAGATACTATAAATCATGTCAAATAACTACATATATAATAATATATGATCTAATTAATTCTATAATACATACCAAAAAGAGCATTTTAGTTACCGTTAGATTTTAGTGTAAGAATTGTAGGGGGCACAAAATTAAAAGAACAAAACATTTAACATTGTAGTAGCTACTCATGATTATTTTAGCCAATTGATCTTCAAATATGCTAGTTTCATTACTTTTCGTTCTTTATGTTTCTCTCTAACTATTGGACTATGGTAGCTAGGTATCTGATTCATTTTTTATTTTTTTTTGATTGGTATATCTCAAGAAGAATTGAACTCATAACATATTTGAGATATCTAATTCATTGCATTAGGTATTAACACCCTTCCTTTAACCTAAATAGTATTTTATTTTTTTTCTTTTTAATAATCGATGGACCCTATTAATTGCTTGTTCAAGGGGTCTATTCCGGTTTAAGTTGTTTGCCACTTTGTTACTCCTTTAGTATCTCAGATCTCTGAGTGCAATATTATGCAATTAAAAATTATTATGGGTGATTGAAGCTTCCTTCAGAATGTCGAGAGTTGTTTGATAACACTTTTTCCTTTTTGGATAATCGATAATGTGTTTATATATATATATATAGAGAGAGAGAGAGAGAGAGAGAGAGAGAGAGAGAGAGAGAGAGAGAGAGAGTAGCAAATGACATTTATTCTTTATTCCATCAGAAAGGGAATGGCATCAGGAATATATATTTATTCTATGAGAATAAATGGCGTTAAACCTATAACTGCTTCTCGAAGCGCATCTTCACCATATCCGTCTTTGTCTACGTACGACCTAATCCCAAAGATATTTTTTGCCTAAAGACCCCCCCCCCCCCCGGGGCACCGTGTCTACATATCAACGGTTACTTTGCGTCTGTGTCAGTTTCTGTTGTTAAGCTGGGTGGTGGCATACAAAATGGGGCGTGGGTTGTGGTGGGGCTTCCTTCTGTTGAGCTAGGTTGGCGAGGTTTAGGGGTAAAGGTGTCAATGGGCTTGTGTGGGGGTGTTTCAGTGTCGGACTTGACAAGTGTAGTTCGAAATCAACCCAATGTTATTGAGCTGATAAACCTAGCCCGCAATTGATAGCTATCGGTTTGGTCCAGTTTTGGACCCTTATTAGGTTGGGCCTACTGGGCTGATAATGGACTGGGTTTGGTTTGGAATCATGATTAGACTGATAATAAAAATATGGAAAATTTTCATATACATACCATTAAAGATTGTAAACCTCATCTACCTCCACAAGATTACAAAAACTTCATCTAGTACCCAAAAACTTTGCTCCGTTAATCAACGAAGTCCACTCCGTTACAAAAATTCCGTTAGTTGCTGACGTCAGATGCGTTGAACATTTTAATGGACGATAATACCCTTTTAGGCTTGTTAAAAGACCATTATACCCTTAAAAGCCCACTCTGAAGCTACACTAGTGCCGACGACTATGTACTCGAATAAGATATTACCGACGACGATAAATGCGATGAAACCTCTAAACTTGACATGGAGATACGCAAAGGAGCCACCTGCTATGGGGACTTCCACGACAAATTCAGGGTAACAGAGGATAGAGAGGAGCACGGAGACACCAAATGCCAAGAAGGAGAGGAAGACGGCGGGGCCTGCTTGTTCTCTGGAAATGAGGCCAGTGAGGATGAAGATTCCGGCGCCCATGACAGCACCTAGGCCGAACCAGAGGAGATCCCACCATGTGAGGGTTTTCTTCATGGAATGATGGCTTCGAGATCAAATCTGATTGAGCTTTGTGTCATCTAGAGATCGAGCTAGGAGACAATCTTTGAGCTAGGCGCCGATAAATGCGACGAAATCTCCAAGCTCGACATGGAGATATGCGAAGGAGCCACCTGCTATGGGGATTTCCACGGCAAATTTAGTGTAACAGAGGAGGAAGAGGAGAGCGGAGACGTCAGAGGGGAAGAAGGAGAGAACGACGACGGGGCTTGCTTGTTCTCTAGAAGTGAGACCAGTGAGGACGAAGATTCTGGGGCCCATGATAGCACCCAGGCCGAACCAGAGGAGATCCCACCATGTGAGGGTTTTCTTCATGAAATGAAGGCTTTGAAATCGAACCTGATTGAGCTCTGTGTCATCTAGTGATCGAGCTAGGAGACGATCTTTGAGTCTGGTTTTGGATTCTTGGAGAGCTTTGAAGTAATTGCTCCAACTCTTAAAGGATTCCTCTACGAGGAAATCGTTCTTGCTGCACCACCAGCATCGACCACCATTAATGGTAGTGCCACCAGTTTCAGTGGAAATTACCATGGCCAGCGTAAATCTGAAGAGGTGAGAAGATGTTTCAGTTGCTTTGGTTCAACACCACCAGCAACCTTTAAACTGAATAACTGTAAAAAAAATAGTAATCCTATATGCTCTGGTTTCAGTTGCTTATTGCACAAGCCTCCAGCGAATCGAACATGGTCGAGTAGTAATACAACGCCTTTGTGAATCGATCTAGAAATTTTGGTTGATTGTGATTAGCCTCTTGCTCTACCACCGTCACTATCTTTGGGTTCAAGCTTTGGATCCATGCCAACACCATTTCCAGGCTTTTCTCCGAGCTCAATAGACGATGGAGCTGCATTATTGAATTCACGACGACTACCTCTGTGGGACCCACCTTCGGTGAGGCAGAGGAATGGAGGCACTATCTTTAGATTCAAGGTATGATTCCCATTACATTTACACGATCATTTTCTTTTCCCTTGAAATTCCGGTTAAATCCGGAGTTTTCGATCTTCTTCTCTGTCTCCGATGTAATTTTAGAAATCAAATTTCTGAAACCGTCAGATTGGAATTAGTATCTATCAGATAAAACTACATCTTTTATAATCAGATTGAAATTTGAATCCATTGGAATTAGAAAGATTAAATTAGTCATTCAACATATTTCTTTAAGTTTTCAATTTTTAATAAGAAGGATAAAATTGTATTTCAACAATTCCATCAGTTAATTGGATGTGGTTGAGGTTTTTGCAATCTTATGGAGGTAGATGATGTTTCCAATCCTTAATGGTGTGTATATGAAAATTTTCCTAAAAATATTAACAATTCCCTTCCCATTCTCTGCCCTGGGCAAAAATTTGACAATAAACCTAAATTCGAAAAGATACAGATGAGAGTGGGAGGAGACAGGCGGATAGGGGAGAGATGAAAATTCTACAAAAAAAAATCAGGTTAGGGATAGAGTGCATTTTTTGTTTAATTTTGGTTTAGGCACCGGGTTGTGCTCGGGCTACTATTGGGTTCGGTTAATTGGTTCGGTTTCAGGCTGCCAATAGGGCTACCTGAACCAGATTGAGACCAATATATTTTCTATAGCTCAGCCCAAATCTGGCCCAATAAGATTTTTGTCCTGGCCGATTTGGGCTGGGTTCGTTTCAGTTTCCGGATTGGGCTCAACTTTAACTTCCTTAATCAGGCTTGCAGGAGATCTTGAAATTATAGGCATTCGTCACCACATCAGCAGCTGTGATGTTATGCTTTGAGACAATATGTACTCTCCATGGGACTATGAATCATTGCTCTTTGTACATCGCTTTGCTTATATATTTGAAATCTTTCCTATATACAAAAACGAAGGATTAAGAAAAGAAATAGCCACATGCCCATTATATATTATGGTTACCTCTTCCTAGTGTCAAATAGTTGTACCAACTTACTGTACTTACGGAATTGGGCACAAAACATGAGTGGTGAGATCGATGTAAGGGGGGTTTCTCCAACCCCTCTTCAACCTTTGTTATCCCAACCTTTGTTATCCCATGTTGATTTCGAAGCTTTTGCTACTCCTCCTTGTAAGAATATTATTGTGGGCTATATTAATTATACTATTAGTTGGTTCAGTGGGAGTCTGATTACAAGTAAATCAGTTTAAGTATGATTAGAGATGGACCAACCTGGTCCACTGTGGGATTGGTCTAGGGGTGGGGTGGTATTATATATACCAACGGCTAGGGTCCCCGCAGCCACGGTTATTTTCCTCTCCTGTTCCCATACGCAGAGAGAAGCAAAGGGATTCCCGGCAGGCTGTGGAAGACTCTGATCAAAGTATTCAAAGCTACAGGAAACGGTCGAAAATCAATCTACAGCAAGAGGTATGTATCTCATCATCTCTTTTTAATACCCATTGTGTTCTAGTAATCTGTGTGGTGAATCTGTTATGGTTCATTGAAAATCCCATGGAAAAACTAAAAAAGAACTGAAAAAGTCTTACAATTGGTATCAGAGCCTCCCACACAGATCTAGGATCGATGGGTAAGTATTTTAGAAACTGTAGGTTGAATGGATTGAGAAAAGAGATATTTTTTTCTCATATTCTTCGTACGAACCTGTCTAGGGTTTGGACCTTTGAAAATTTTTTCTGACCAGTAAAAGATGAAATAAAATATATAGGATTGTAAATCTCAAAGAGACGGAGCCGACGATATATGGTAAGTCGCCGGAGGTTGCCGGACGCGCCCAGACGCATCGCCTAAAAAAGCGCGTGAGATCCACGCGACGGTGGCTATTTAAAAAAAAAAAAAAGGGCTGACGTCAAGGATTCGGTCAACTCGAAAACCCTAGCGGGTTTGATTGAGTCGACTCAAGAGAAGGGCCCCGTATCACACATGTGGTGAGCACGTGCGACCCAAGCGCCCAGTTAAAGATCCGAAGACCCTTTTAACCCTGGCCCGAATTGTGACCCGCCAACCTTAACCCATGGACCCACCAACATGATCTGAGAACCCGACCCGGTGACCTAAAAATCCAACCCGAAAACCCAGATAGAGAATCAGTTGGACCGATGGTTGAACCGTTGGTCGGTTTAGGGGTTTAGCCCATGGTTCGGTTTTATGCCAAACCGTTTGGTTTGGTCTGGACCAAAGTATTTAAAAAGAAATGTTTTACAGTGGGTTCGGGCTGCCCATAACCGAACCCGGACAGACCGAATTGAACCAGGATAAACTGGCCTGAACCAGTTCTGGATGCAAGAAAGCGTTGCCGACTTTGATCGATGATTGTGGGCACTAGGAGCTTTGGATTTTGACGCAGTTTTTTGCACTGTGTTCGTATTTTCGTGCTCTACAGTTTGGTACATAGTTTGACACAGTTTGATGATTTGGAGAATATGGTTTTGACTAAAAAGTGTCCCAAATTAGTCCGATTTGTAGTTTTTCTGCTTGTTTGTCAGTTATTTTTGTACCAAATGTTTGTAGAAGATTATATGTGCAAAAGTTTTGTTTGTTGACCCACATGGTGCTGCAAAGTAGGGTTTGGGGATATCATTGTGGAATTAGATTGATCCCACCAAAGTGGTACACTTAGTTTCATCATGATGTCTTCAAATTCAAAGTTGAATGTATTTGTAAATGCTTGTGTAAAGGCAATGTACACCCAAAGGTGAAATGAGAGTTTGAGGGTATCATGTGAAGATTGGGTGGATTCCACTAAAGTGGTATACTTAGTTCTAGCATGGCATTCTCAAACCCCAAGTTTATGTATTTATATATACAATAAAATGATACATTATACACTGTTCTTCCAAGTGTGAAAAGCAGCTAAGAAAGACAATGTTAGCCCAAAGGTGGCATTGTCAAAGACTAAAAGTATATTCATGCACATGATTTGAAAGGTTTTTGACTTTAGGGGTCTCATTAGCCCAAAGGTGATGGGATTTCGAGAATCACTTTTCTTTCGTAGTTACTACACAGAAAATGAGAAGACCACTGCATGTTTATCCCGAAGGAGAATGTGTAGCAAATGGTATATATATTTGCATTAATAGTTAATATGTATTTATATGAGTTCTGTATAATTTTATCTATTTCTTGATATTTTTGTTTGAACTCATATGATGATGATGGTATGTATCTCCCAGGATGTCTTTCTCTATGACTATGCCAGGTGGTATAGTAGTTTCTATTCCTCCTCTGTCTGGAATGAGTTTTAAAAGGTGGTATGAACAGTTAGAAGTGACTCTAGGCATGGTTGACTTAGATATAGTGCTTAAAGAGGATAAACCTGCTGCCATTACTAATTCCAGTACCCCTGATGAGAAGCATAAAATGAAAAAATGGATGACTGCAAATAAAAAGTCTATGCTGCTCATGAGGCAGACCATTCCTGAAACTATGCGTGATGGTGTTCAAGCAAAGGAAACGACTAAAGAATATTTGAAAGAGATCAAAGGAAAGTTTGAGTTTTTTGATAGAGGACAAAGAAACACCTTGATGAACAAGCTTACCAAGGCAAAGTATAATGGTAATGGAAGTATCAGAGATCATTTCATGGAGCTTTCTGCTGCTGCTAAAAAGATCAAAGAGATGGGAATTAACGTTGACAATGAGTTTGTGATTCATTGTGCGTTATCTTCTTTACCTGAAGAATATTGTCATATTCAAGTAGCCTATAATACTCAAGAAGAAGAACGGGATATGAACAAGTTAATTTTTGTTTGTACTAAAGAAGAACAGAGACTGAAGAAAAAGATTGAAAGTATCAATATCACAGGTCATCATTCTAGAGAACATAAGGGTAAAGGAAAGGTTGGGATAGGACCCCATAGAAAGGATAGACACTCCTTCAGGAAAGGAAAACCTTATAATAGAGATATGAGTGATGTTGAATGTTTCTGGTGCCATAAAAAAGGGGCACATGAATAGAGAATGCAAGGCAAGAGAAGCTTGGTTGGAGAAGAAGGGAACTCAGACATCAGAAAAAGAAGATGCTAAGTGATGATGTCATTTAATACAGTTAAATCCATAGGTTTAGTTAGTTTTCTTTATTATTATCAGTTACCTTTAAGTTGTTTTGGACATTTGTTTAATGTTTTACATTTCAGTTAATTATTTGTTTGAAAGATTTCATTTAGACACTTTTTAGAAGACTGAATTCCATATTAAATTTAAACGATAAGTATCTTTATTAATTTGATTATTCTCTTGGGTTTTGAAATAATTGTGGAAATCTTTAGATTCTCTTAGTCAGTGGGAGTTCTTTTGATCTGCTTGACTAGTGGGAGATCAAGTATTTGTTTATTTATCCATGTTTGATTGAATTGCATATGGTGTAGTGGCTGGTTTATTGGTGAGCGTGGTTATTTTTTACTTGAGCATTTATTTTATTACTTGTATGCATTCATTCACAAGACATGTCAAAGTTGCAAGGCTGTATTTAGCCAAAGAAGGCGGTAAGCCAAAGTGTGATGTTAGTCCAAGCTGGAGGCGTTTTGCCTATAAGTTGGATAATGTCAAAGTGTGTTGACCTAAAAAGATTTAAAGGTAACGGGATCATAGTTAATCGATCATTGGACTCATTTTTCATCTCAAAGTGATTTATATCATTAAGTGGACCTTTGTATGTGATTGATGGAAGGGGGTACACCATTTGTGTTGGAGTACTTTCCGCTGTTGTTCGACATTGGTAAGCTTAATGACTGAATCAAAGTGGTTGAATTTTGTGTGATTAGATTTCATGGCCACGTTGGGTCAATGGTGACTTTATAATTAATGTAGCCCAAGTGGGAGAATGTAAGAATATTATTGTGGGCTATATTAATTATATGATTAGTTGGTTCAGTGGGAGTATGGTTATAGGTAGACCAGTTTAAGTATGATTAGAGATAGACCAACCTAGTCCACTGTGGGACTGGTCTAGGGGTGGGGTGGTATTATATATACCAATGGTTAGGGTCCCCGCAGCCACGGTTATTTTTCTCTCTTGTTCCCATACGCAGAGAGAAACAAAGGAATTCCCAACAGGCTGTAGAAGACTCTGATCAAAGTATTCAAAGATATAGGAAACGGTCAAAAATCAATCTACAGCAAGAGGTATGTATTTTATCATCTCTTTTTAATGTCCATTGTATTCTAGTAATCTGTGTGGTGTATCTGCTATGGTTCATTGAAAATCCCATGGGAAAACTAAAAGAGAACTGAAAAAGTCTTACACTCCTTCCCCTCACATTCCTTCTGTCCCCTTCGGCCGAAGGATACTTGGTGGATTTCCCACCACTTGTTGGTCCCCCCTCCTCCTCTTCTACACTTCCTGCAAACTCTCATGCCCACCCCCCCTCCCTCCCTTTCCAACAAGCTTGTCAATTGAGCGGCAAAATGCCTGGGAAAAGAGATCTCAATTGATACCAAGAATACCAAAAACAATCTTCACTATGTCAGTCCAGCTTCAAAAGACCCCATGCTAAGTGTGTGCTCTAGGGAAGCAGTGGCCCAGGAGGTTCAACAACTAGAGAATACAGTTGTAGGTTTTTTCATGGGTATTCGTCCAAGCTTTAGCTTTGTGAGATCCTCATTATCTAAGCAATGGCAGTGTCCGATTTCAGGTAAAATTGAAGTTTTCCTATTATCTAATGAAGGGTTTGCATTTGAATTCACTGATTCAAATGATAGGGATAGAGTGCTTGAAAAGGGCAGATACTATTTGGGAGGAAAATCCATTTTCATTAGAAAAAGGGAAAGAAGTCTCCAAATGGGGACCCTTGGCCTGAAGAACTTGCCTATTTGGATCACTTTGCCAGGGCTCCCTCTCCATCTATGGGGGGTGGAGTGCCTAAGTGTGATTTGCTCTCTGCTGGGGAATCTCGTGTATGCAGATCAAATGACCTTGCTCAAAGCACCTCCTGATATACCTGATAATCTGAAGAAATTTTCGACTTTCTTTCTCTCGAGCACCTCCTTAAAACTTGTGGCTTAGGATCCACAAGTTCGACAATTGGCTCTTGGTGTGGTGTATCTTGATGTGGTAATTCATCATGAGTTTGTGGTTTCTCATGAACCACAGGTACCACTGGTAAAGGGATAAAACCCTGACCACTAGATGTGGAAGGGATTATCGAGACATTTTGTTCATGGAACTCAATGTTTCGACCTTGTATACTCCCACTATCGCCATCCTTTTGAAATTTAGCAACCTTTGACTCTACAATGGTAAGGGTATATGAGGGACAATAAAACTTGTAACACTTAGATCTTTCAGAATAGCCAATGAAATATCCACTAACTGTTCTAGGGTTTAGCTTCTAAAGGTGTGGATTGTAGACTCTTATTTTGACTTTACAACCCCATATGCTAGTATGTTTCAAACTGGGTTTCCATCCATTCCACAACTCAAAAGGAGTCTTCAGAACCGACTTGGATGGTACCCTGTTCAAGATATATACCGCAATCTTTAGATCTTCATTCCACAACTTCAAAGGTAAACATGAATTGCTTATCATACTTCTGACCATGTCCAATAATGTATGATTCTTTCTTTCAGCAACTCCATTTTGATCCGAAGATCCAGGCATGGTATATTGGGCTATAATACATTGTTCTTGAAGATATCATGCAAACGGACTAGGTCTTTGACCTTGTTCTGTGGTTCTACCATAGTATTCACCACCTCTATCTGATCTCACGATCTTAATCACTTTTTCAGTCTGTTTCTCTACTTCTATCTTAAAGTTCTTAAAAGCATCTAGTGCCTCATCTTTATGAATTAGAAGATAGAGATACATGAATCGTGAGTGGTCGTCTATGAAGCAAATAAAGTATCTCTGACCATTTAGGCAAAGAGTGGAAAAAGGTCCATAGATATCTTTATGTATGATTTCCAAAATCTCAGTTGATCTTCTGACACCTTTCTTAGTTTTGTTGGTCTACTTCGCCTTGATGCAGTTTACACAAACCCCCAAGTGAGAGAAATCTATAATTTCAAGTACTCCATCATTCATTAACCTTTTGATTCTGTCACTAGATATGTGACATAATCTAAGGTGCCATAATTTAAAAGACTTCTCATTTACATTCATTCTTTTCATGCCAATATTATTAACAAAAAGTAAATTACTTTCATATGTTGGATCTAAATTTAAAAGAAACAAACCATCAATTAAAGAACCCAAATCGATTGTTACGTCATTCTTTAATAACTTTAGAATTGTACTAGAAAATTCAAACACATAACTTGAAAGTGTCAATCTGGAGACAAAAATTAAGTTCTTAGCAAATGATGGGGACATAGAATGTATCTTTTAAATCCAGCACAAAATTAGAATGCAAAACTAATCTGTAGACCCCTACAGCTTTCACTTAAGACTGTATCTGATTTCCTAAATAGATGTGTCTCTCATTTTCCTTCGAAAGCCTTGTCTGCAGAAAGCTTTGCAAGGTATTGGCTACATGGATTGTCAATCCAGAATCAATCCACCAGTTATTTGAATGAGAATCAATTAAATTTGATTCATAACAAACCAAAGTTCTTTGAGGTGAGACATCCCTCATGTGCGTGATGTGATCACACATATCTATCCTACCATTGTTTCTAAATAAATCTGATTCTTCCATTATAGTGCTGTCTGTGAAACCTACATGCAAATTTTGGGGACAAAATTTCTTTTAAGGGTGGGGGAGTTGTAAGACCCGCACTCCATGAACCTGATCAAAACCTTTAATTCGTGTCGTAACAGGTCTTCCAATCATCACCAGGCCAGATGGGACGAACGGATGACAACTAGGTATGAAAACATACCATGTATGATAATTAATTCATACCAATCGATGGTACCGGTAGATGGTACCGGTCGACCGATATGCCTGCGCAGGTAGACCACTTAGATCTGGAAACGGATCTTTGTAGGTCCCACTTTTCAAATTTTGAACCAAAGGACTTTCCTAATGTTAGGGGGCTTCCTAAACTCAACCCTAGTCTATATAAGGACCCCTAAACCTCCTTATTATCTCTTTCATTGATCCTCACAAACCCTAAAGAGGAGAAAGAGATCGAAGAAAGAGAAGGAGCTAAGGAAGGAGAGGGAGGAGCCGCCGTCGCTGTTGGACGAAGAACACTCTATTGCAAATCAACGGTAAGTGCTTAAACCTTCCACTACGTTAAGCGTTCTAGAAAGTTAGTCATGAATGGATCAATACCATGCAAGGCGAGGTATTGATCTAACCTGAATTTGCCATCAAACCCTAATATAGTCGGTAAACCCTAGATTCAAGTTCTAGGTTGAAGATCATCGAAACTAGGACTTGAATGGAGTTGAAACAACTCTAACTCATTGCTAAGACCTAGAATGTATAGGAGAAATCCTAGAATCAATAGGGGATAACCGACGGAAGGCGAGAACCAGGTGTATGGTCTTCCGAAGACATACCGGTCGACCATACCGGTCGCACCCTATGCGACCTGTACCTATGACAGGTATCTCTCGGAGACTGGTCTGTGGGATCGGTCGACCACACCAGTCGCACCTTTCCCCACAGTGCCGCGATCGGTACCTGCGATTGGTCTGCACTGTGAGGAGTGTTTTTGACCTAGTTGGTTTTCCAACCAACGTAAACCCTAAGAAACTAATTCTAATTCAACCCTAATATCATGTAAGACCTTGTGATAGCAAGTTTGGATTCTTTGACACGGAGCAAGCTAGCAATCAAGCATCAGGTAAGGGAATCGGACCTAAAATAATTTAATAACAGTAAAACGTTGTTAATAATTATGATTCTATGGACTGATGTTTGTGCATACTCGCATGTCATCTTTACTTTCAGTTATTATTATTGTTCATGCATACTCGCTATGCTAGGATGTGACTGTTAGGCATGTGATTATTTTCGTTGGTGTGTGGAATTGAAAAGGCCTGGGGTCTGGGATCATTCCTCACACTAGCACCTTTTCTTATCGTTCTGTCTTAGCATGCTTAGTGCGGATAGGGTATCAGGGGGAGGAAGTGGCACTGTGGTCTCTGGCCTGACCACTACACTCTAGCTCTATCTCTATGCCGTAGGGAGCTGTGTTGGGATAGGGCCTACTGTGATAACATATAGGATTGGTTAGTTGCGAGCCCAGTTTGCAAGCCCTTGCCAATAGGGGCATACGTGTTGGTATTGGTAAGGTATCAGGGGAAGTGTTGGCCATGTTTGATTCGGACACTTTAGCTCTATCTCTATTCCATGGTGGGTGCATATGGGATGACAGTGGTGTTTGATCTATTGGACGGCTTCACACACTTGTGTATAGAGGTGCGGTGGCCGCCAATCCTTTCTATAGCACATTGCAAACTTAAAACTAGACTATAATGTGAATGTTACTCATGCATGTATTTGTTGCATTGTCTGATTGTCTTACTGAGCTAAGTTGTGAGCTCACCCTTGTATATATACATGTTTTTAGATGTTGATGCAGGTTATACTGTAGAGGATTACGTAGATGCTCCAGTATATGGAGGTGTTGCTGCTTTGGAAGTACAACCAGGGGATGACGAGCATGACACTTCATGCGAGTGCCCTTTCTGCGTGTAACTCTAGGATGTTGGTTTTGTTTCTTTATTTATTTTCAGTTGGATTTGTAATTGGGATGTAAAGATATTTATTTACGTATTGGTATTTTTGAATAATTGGATAATTTATTTATCAATAGCAGTACTCAGTTCATTTAATTTAAGACTTTCGTTGTATTTTATTATATTCTGATTATGGTTATGTGCAATGGTTTGTATGAGTGGACACGGTCTTATTGTGATCTTGGTGTGAACCGTTGGTTCAGTAACGGTTCACTCACACTTCTGGTTCAGTCAGAATTGAGGTGTGGCAACTTGGTATCAGAGCTCTTAGGCTCTGTCCAATAGACCATGCATGCACTTGACTGAGTCAATGAACTGAGATAGGAAAAATTTGAAAATCTTAATAAAAACGCACCTTAAGCACTTGTTTGAAGCCTGAGACTAAATACTAAAGAGCATAATGTACTATACTAAAGGTGGGATTAATAAATACACATGCTCTAGTAAGGAAACCTTAGTGACAAGGAGAATGATCATAAATTACCATAACAAGTAAAAAGAAAATTGTATAAACATAAAATATCCAAAGAGTAAAATGTTAATTGTGCTACAGGGTACAGTCTACAAACTGGATAGTTACCCTATTATAAAAATCAATGTATTAGGAGGAGAGAAAATAAAGTGATCTATTATGGGGTTGGGGGCATAGGAGGAATAGGGTCAGCAATGTCATAGTCATGCTCATATGCTACCCTGAGTCAGTGTACCTGCTCCTACGTGACTCTAAGGCTGTGAGAAAGGCACCCTAGGTCACGGTTTATCTCACGCTGGGCATCCCGAATCTCCATAAACATACCCATCATGGTATCGGGAGGAAACTGGGATGGTCCCGCTGTAGGTATGGACTGCAGTTCTGGTGCAGGGACGTCCTCCATCTGATCATCATCATCCCCTGCCTCTTTTGCATGAGCTGCATTGGATGCTGCTGCTGCTGCTGCAGCTGCTGCTACCCTTCTAAGTGGACGAGGATGAGCCCCTAGCTCCTCATCACTAATCGACAGGTTATCCATCTTCATCTGGACAATGGCATCACAATCAATGTCTAATGTCATGGTGTCCTCAACCGGAATCTCATCCCTCATGTCTACTCGAAGGTGCTGCAGGAGTGTAGTGATAAGCCGGCCATAAGGAAGGTTGCTTATCTGGTCAGGCATGGTAGCCTGACGCATGGTCCTGATGATAATGTAAGAAAGACAGACCCGCTCCCTTGTGCAGACACAATAAGTCAAGTATTGGGTGAGCTGAGACAACTCACTGTAGTGGCCGCTCTAAGGGATAATATTATGCTGGATACCAATTGGTAGTAATACTGTACCCCCAGCATATGTTAACCGTAACACAGTACCTACCATACCATAGGTCCCAGTAATGCACACCCCAATGTAAAAGCTTGGTGCACAACAAGCAGTGTATCAAGGTGGTTACCCTTATCAGCCACCAATGTATGGGATAGCTGCATCATGGCATAATGATCCGACAAGGGTTGAGGAATATTGTATGAAGATGAAGCCTCAAACGTTTCAGCAAATGATCAAATCTATTGTAAGCCATATAACTAGATAGGTTTATATAGGATGCGGTGCATTATTGACTTACTCTTATGATTATAGAGGATGCACATACCTGATTTTAATTCTCGTACCTTGACAGAATACCTTCTTGATTCAACCTGTCAATTGGAGTTATAGATGTTATTTTCTTAGAATTAGTTCTGATTATACTAATCTAAGCTACTCCCATGATCAACACCATGAATATAGATATGAACCGAATGAACATTTAAAGGTTTAATCATTTCGAATGTACATCTTTTCGATTTTATACCTGATTTATTGATGTACCAAAACTTCTCTAGATTTACTCCTGTAGTGCCTTGATTAATGGCACTATATACTCGATAGAACCTGTAACCATGAGGTTAAGAACTGTAAAACCTCTATTTCCATATATTTGGACCACCGTGCAACTTAACGACCTTTGGATGATGGTTGGATTACCATATATTTACTCCTAATCCTTTAAACCTAAGTTCACTAGATAAAACAAGTGTTCGTCATTATACTGAATTCAAATGAAGGAAATGAATCACTGTTGGATAAGCATTATGATTCTTACATTTCTCGACATCCATTAGTAAGATGTTTAGTTAATAAGGGAATTATTGGAAGGAAGATGATTAAATTCAGATTAGATTTTATAGCCAAGGAACCTCAGATGAAGTAATAGAGGATCTGTTTTGAGATTGCTGAATGGATGGATATGAGTCATGTCTATAAAAGAGTCCATGAGCAAAAAAAAGTGAGAACTATCAAGAGTAGCTAGTAAAGAAATAAATAGCACTCAAGTAGAGTTAAAGACGGCTATATCGGTATGAATTTTGATAAGACAAAAGATTTCTAAAGGCAGATCTAAGAGTGGATACAAGGATGAAGTCAAAAAATTATGGTATTGGTAGTATTTGGATTAGTAGAAGTAATACTGAGTTATGCCTAATGTCGAGTGAGATGATTAAGAAAAGACCAAAAGAGTTTGACTGAATTAATGAATTTATAAACATATACCCTAATGCTTAGAGATAGACTTGGGATATGAAGTAACAATCACAAGATATTTTTTGAGGTATACGAAAGAGAAATCAGGGTAGAACATCACTGATAAAAGAGATGTAAGCTACTGAGTGCAATATGAGATTTTTGACGATAGTCTTTGAAAAATCATAAGAGACGAAGGAACTAGACAAGTTCTTTAGACCTTTATACTAGATTTCGCTAGTTCAAGCTCTTTTGGACTAGATGTTGTAGTGGGTAAGTGTTATGAACATTGTCTGAATCATATGAATGAACAGAATTTGGATGCAACCTAAATCGACTTGAGATAAGAGACTTTGATGTCATCTTGAGAATAGACTGGTTGTCTCAACACTCTACAAGTGATTATGTGCATAAAAGAGGTTATTATTTAAGAACAAAGATGGCACATAATTTGGTTTTATTGGAAGCATATTGCTTAGGAAGCAAAAGCTCGTCCTCTCTGTATGAAAGGCAAAGAAATGCTTAGAGAAGGGAGGATTGGGGTACTTAGTGTCTATGGTCAACATCACTGTAGAGGTGCCAAAGATGGAAGATCTAGATGTGGTACGAGGGTTTTCAGATGTATTCTAGAGGATTTACCAGGTCTACCTCCAGACAGGGCTACAGAGTTCGTGATAGACCCCATGCCAGAGTCGGCATTGGTGTCTAAAGCATCATACAGGATGGCCCCTACAAAATTAAAAGAGTTGAAGACCCAGTTACAAGAGCTACTATATAAGGGTTTCATACGACCAAGCATATCGCCATGGGGAGCACTTGTATTGTTCGTAAATAAGAAGGACGGCAGCGTACAACTATGTATCAATTATCGAGAGTTGAACAAGTTAACCATCAAGAATCGATATCCTTTGCCTAGGATCGATGATCTGTTTGATCAGTTGCAGGGTGCAAAGGTTTTCTCTAAGATTGATCTTAGATCAGGGTATCACCAATTGAAGATTAAGGTAGCAGATATTCCGAAGACTGCTTTCAAAACAAGGTATGGGCATTATGAGTTCCTAATAATGTCATTCGGGTTGACTAACGTCCCAGCGTCATTCATGGAACTGATGAACCGAGTATTTCATGACATGTTGGACACTTTGATCATCGTATTCATTGACGACATCTTGGTCTACTCAAAGGACAAGGAGACTCATGCAACACATTTGAGAGCAGCCCTACAACGGCTGAGAAGGGAGAAGATTTATGCCAAGTTCAAAAAATGCAAATTTTGGCTGAAGGAAGTGGCCTTCTTGGGTCATGTAGTATCTGCAGATGGTATCAAGGTAGATCCAAGCAAGATCGCAGCTATAGTAGGATGGGATGCACCGAAATCAGTTGCAGAGATTCATAGTTTCCTTCGATTGGCTGGTTACTATAGAAGATTCGTGGAAGACTATTCAAGAATAGCCGTTCCACTTACCAGACTAACCAAGGAAGGAGAAAAATTCATATGGACAGATGAGTGTGAGAAGTGCTTTCAGACTTTAAAGTCAAGACTAGTCTCTGCACCTATCTTCACCATCCCAACACCAGGCTTGTCGTTTACCCTATATACGGATGCCTCAGGGTTGGGTCTTGGATGTGTGTTGATGCAAGGAGAACAGGTGATTGTCTACGCATCAAGACAGTTGAAAGAGCATGAGAAGAACTATCCTACGCATGATCTGGAGTTAGCAGCAGTCATTCACACAATCGAGGCTTGGAGACACTACCTTTGTAGTGAAAAGTTTCAGATTAAGTCGGATCACAAAAGTTTAACTTACCTTTTTACTCAGAAGGACCTAAATATGAGACAGAGGAGATGGCTGGAGCTATTAAAAGATTATGATTGTGATATCCAGTACCATCCGGGTAAGGCAAATGTTGTGGCTGATGCCTTAAGCAGAAAGTGGACATTGAAACCAGAGGCAGGACCTAGTACAAATGCTGCACTGTGTGCTGCAGCCTCAGGCTCAATAGAGAATGATAAAGAGTATATATTAGAAACTGTAAAAGATCTATTGGAACAGGGCTTAATTCATGAGTTCACATTGATGTTCGCAGCTTTGAAGATCTCATCGGATCTAATAGATGAGGTCAAAGTAGCAATCCTATAGGATCCACATCTCAAGACTGTGTAAGAAGATTTAGAGAAGGGTAAAAGCAACACTAACTTTACCTTGGATTCAGATAAGGTACTCAGGTATTGCGGATGATTATGTATACCTGAAAGTGAGAACTCAAATATCAGAGATAGAGTTATGACAGAAGCTCATTACACCCCATATTCGGTACATCCAGGAAGCATCAAGATGTATCATGATTTAAGAAGATTATATTGGTGGAGGGGTATGAAAGCGGATGTAGCTCGATTCATGTTCCAATGTCTGAATTGCCAGCAAGTTAAAGTAGAGAGGCAGAGACCCGCAGGTTTGCTACAACCACTACCAGAGCCAGCATGGAAGTAGGATTGTATCACAATGGATTTCGTCACTGGCCTACCCTTGACACCATGGTCAGTGGATGCCGTGTGGGTTATAGTCGATCAACTTACCAAGACAGCTCGATTCATCGCTGTTAGACCTCAATATACCATGAAGAAGATGGCCAAGCTATATGTGGATAATATAGTCAGACTTCATGGCGTCCCAGAAAGTATAGTATCTGACAGAGATCCTTATTTTACATCAAAGTTTTGGGAAGGATTACAGAAAACCATGGGAACCAAGTTGAAGTTTAGTACAACTTTTCATCCTCAGACAGACGGGTTGTCAGAAAGAACTATTCAAATCTTAGAAGATATGCTCCGAGCGTGTGCCCTAGATTTCAAAGGAGCTTGGGACGAGAAGCTATCGCTCATCGAGTTTACGTGTAACAATAATTACTAGGCTATGATCCAAATGGCTCCATACGAGGCACTATACGGGAAGAAATGTTGTACACCTCTGTTATGGAATGAGGTGGGAGAGAGAAGGATTGTAGGACTGGAGCTCGTCGAAGAAACTTATCGAGTGATTGATCAAATTAAGAAAAGAGTGAAGACAGCTCAAGTTCAACAAAAGCACTATGCAGATAACCGACGTTGAGATCTGGAGTTTGCAGTGGGTGACAAGATATTCTTGAAGATATCACCTGTGCGAGGTCTGAAACGGTTTGGTAAGAAGGGAAAGCTATACCCCAGGTATGTGGGACCATACGAGATTTTGACCAGACGTGGTAATGTGACATATCAACTGGCTCTACCACCATCCATGTCAAGCGTTCATGATGTATTCCATGTTTCTTTATTGAAGAAGTATGTCAGGGACCCATCACACATCTTGACAGCAGACCCACCAGACTTGACAGAGGACTTGACATTTGAAGTCGTACTTGTGATACTCACAAGCCGAAAGGTACAACATCTCCGAAGCAAAGATATCCATTATGTGAAAGTGCATTGGAAAAGCCAAGATGTAGAAGAAATCACTTGGGAGGAAGAGAATGCAATGCGAGGAATACCCTAACCTTTTCGACGACCAATGTATGTATAAATTTCGAGGCCGAAATTTATTTTAAGGGTGGGGGAGTTGTGAAACCTACATGCAAATTTTGGGAACGAAATTTCTTTTAAGGGTGGGGGAGTTGTAAGACCCAAACTCCATGAACCCGATCTAAACCTTTAATTCGTATCGTAACAGGTCTTCCAATCATCACCAGGCCAGACGGAACGAAGGGATGACAACCACGTACGAAAACGGACCTTGTAAGATAATTAATTTATACCAATCGATGGTACTGATCGACCGGTATGCCTGCGCAGGCAGACCACTTAGATCCCGAAACGGATCTTTGCAGGTCCCACTTTCCAGATTTCGAACCAAAGGACTTTCCTAATGTTAGGGGGCTTCCTAAACTCAACCCTAGTCTATATAAGGATCCATAAACCTCCTTATTATCTTTTTCATTGATCCTCACAAACCCTAAAGAAGAGAAAGAGATCGAAGAAGAAGAAGGAGCTAAGGAAGGAGAGGGGGGAGCCGCCATCGCCGTTGGACAAAGAACACTCTACTGCGAATCAACGGTAAGTGCTTAAACCTTCCTCTACGTTAAGCGTTCTAAAAGGTTAGTCATGAATGGATCAATACCATGCGAGGCGAGGTATTGATCTAAACTAAAATTTGCCGTCAAACCCTAATATAGTCGATAAACCCTAGATTCAAGTTCTAGGTTGAAGATCATCGAAACTAAGACTTGAATGGAGTTGAAACAACTCTAACTCATTGCTCGGACCTAGAATGTATAAGAGAAACCATAAAATTAATAAGGGGTGACCGATGAAAGGCGAGAACCGGGTGTATGGTCATCCGGAGACATACCGGTGGACCATACCGATCGCACCCTATGCGACTAGTACCTACGACCGGTATCTCTCAGAGACTGGTTTGTAGGGACATGTCAACCACACCGGTCGCACCTTTCCCCATAGTGCCACGACAGGTACCTGTGATAGGTACCTACGATCGGTCTGCACTGTGAGGAGTGTTTTTGACCCAATTGATTTTTCGACCAATGTAAACCCTAAGAAACTAATTCTAATTCAACCCTAATATCATGTAGGACCTTGTGATAGCAAGTTTGGATTCTGTGACATGGAGCAATCTAGCAATCAAGCGTCAGGTAAGGGAATCGGACCTAAACCCTAATAATTTAATAACAGTAAAACGTTGTTAATAATTATGATTCTATGGACTGATGTTTGTGCATACTCGCATGTCATCTTTACTTTCAGTTATTATTATTGTTCATGCATACTTACTATGCTAGGATGTGACTGTTAGGCATGTGATTGTTTTTGTTGGTGTGTGGAATAGGAAGGGCTTGGGGTCTAGGATCATTCCTCACACTAGTACCTTTTCGTATCGTTCTATCTTAGCATGCTTGGTGCGGGTAGGGTATTATGGAGAGGAAGTGACACTGTGGTCTCTGGCATGGCCACTAAACTCCAGCTCTATCTCTATGTCGTAAGGAGTTATGCTGGGATAGGGCCTACTATGATGACATATAAGATTGATTAGTTTCGAGCCCAGTTTGCAAACCCTCGCCAATAGGGGCTTGCATATTGGTATGGATAGGGTATCAGGGAAAATGTTGGCGGTGTTTGATCCGGATGCTTTAGCTCTATCTCTATTCCATGGTGGGTGCATGTGGGATGACAGTGGTGTTTGATCAATTGGGCAGCTTCACACACTCATGTATAGAGGTGCGGTGGCCGCCAATCCTTTCTATAGCACATTGTAAACTTAAAACCAGACCATAATGTGAATGTTACTCACGCATATGTTTGTTGCATTGTCTGATTGTCTTACTGAGCTAAGTTGTGAGCTCACCCTTGTATATATACATGTTTTTAGATGTTGATGTAGGTTATACTGTAGAGGATTACATGGACGCTCCAGTATATGGAGGTGTTGCTGCTTTGGAAGTGCAAGCAGGGGAGGACGAGCATGACGGTTCATGCAAGTGCCCTTTCTGCGTGTACCTCTAGGATGTTGGTTTTGTTTCTTTATTTATTTTTAGTTGGATTTGTAATTGAGATGTAAATATATTTATTTACGTTTTGGTATTTTTGAATAACTGGATAATTTATTTATCAATAGCAGTACTCAGTTCATTTAATTTAAGACTTTCGTTGTATTTTATTATATTCTGATTATGGTTATGTGCAATGATTTGTATGAGTGGACACGGTCTTATTGAGATCCTGGTGTGAACCGTTGGTTTAGTGATGGTTCACTCACACTTCTGGTTCAGCCGGAATTGGGGTGTGACACTGTCAGTATCCAGTTTTGCCCTGTAGGGAATCCCCACTCCTGTTACAACACTGTGTGCAATGAAAGGGGCATTTTAGTCATTTATGTTTTTTTATTATGAAAAAGTTTAATAAAAAAATCCATAAAAACCCTAAATCAAAGGTTCCGATGGGGTTTCCTTGGGGGACCAGAGGATCGAGAGAAGAGAGGAGATGTAGGTAGAAAGAGAGAGAGAGACGGTGAGAGAGAATTCATTGGAGGGGAAGAGGGGGAGGTTGACACCTCATCCCTCATCCCAAAATCCCTCTCCCGTGCCACCTAGCTACCCCAACTATAGCCACCTCTACTCGATGATCCTCTCTCCCATCGACAATACACTACCTAGCCACCTTGCATCCCTAAAATCCGCCTGATCCATCTCCCATTGACACTTCATCGCCCTACCATGCTGCCTAGAAGAAGAAATAAAAAGGACCGAAGATAAAAGAAGAGAGAGAATAGAGAAAATGGAGAAGAGTAGAGAGAGAATGGCTGCAGCTGAGCAAGGAAAAAAAAAGGGGAATCTGAGATCTCTTTTGGGTTTCCGACAGGGGGTGCTGTTGACTGTTGTAGAAGGGTTTGGAGAGTATAAAATGGGGGCCGAGAAGTGTGGGAGTTGTTAAAAGAACTGGTGAACAGGAGTAACGTTTGAGAGGAGTTGCGGCTGGGAGAGGTTGAACTCGAACAGGAGAGCTTCTTTTTAGAGGGAATGCTTCCTATTATTAGCCATGACCAAACGAGAGTGAAGGTCAGTGGGAAATCAGGGTGAAAGAAATTGAGTTGAGTAAGAGAGTGTGAGAGATCGACGGAGATTAGTGAAGGGATGAGTTGGGATTGTCGGCGGAGAAATCAGAGAAAGCATAAGAGGAGAAGAGATTTGGCAGCCAGCGGTGCACAAAAGGGCCAATGATTAGGTCTCCACTGCTTCCAAGTATGTTTTCACACATTCTTTGATTATTATTGCTTATTTAGTTTCTTATCCTATGCATTGAATTTTCATATAGACAGTTGATCTTTGCCTTCTTTCTTCCCTTGTTAATTTCAGTCGGAAAATGGTGTACTGATTGCATTTTAGGTTTCCAATGAATCATCTCAGTTCACCTTTGTTTCTTAGAATCTTGTTTCGATAAGAGTAATAGTCGAGGTCGTTCTTTTTTGAATTAGGTTCTGATTTACCTCTGTCTCTTTACATGGATAATCCCACTTGGATTTTGGGTCAATTGGTTGTCATAGGGTTTAATAGTTGTTTCAACATACTTTTTTTTTATTTTTTATTTATTCAGCCAAGTTCAGGTTAGCATTCGGTTATTAGATGTAGGCTGGGATATGCATTTACATATCTTTTTTCTATCGTTTGTTGTTTGTCTCCTATAGTTACAGCTTTAATTTTGGTTTAACTTAAGAGTTTTAAATTCTTGATTAGTTTCAATTCAGTGTATAGTTTCAGTAGGGCTGAATATGTTTTCTTCCCTCTGTTGATCCAAAGTTAGTTATATTCTTGTCATGCTCTTCTTTAGGTCAACTTCTTTAAGATTTAGGTACCTTGTGATGTTTTATTTCTGTTAGTTTTAAAGTGTAGATTTGTTAAGTTTTGGTTTAAATCTTGTTTCTTCTAATTCTTGGTTCTGATTCTAGAAAGAAGTCTTAGCTAACTAGGACTTCATCCTTGTTATTTTCTTCTTCACAAGGTAAGCTTTATTTAGGCTGACCAGGTTGTACATTTGTTCGAGATGGGATTGGTCAGGTTTGGTTTAGTCAGGGTTGATCTAGTTTAGGCTAGGGTTTAGATTTATTTGGGTTTGGTTTTGGCCCAAGTGGTCAGGCCAGCTTGGTTGTGCTGACATATTTTCTTGTTTTACCTGATTTAATTTGATTAGATTTATGGTTAAATTTGGTTTGGTTTGGGTCATGCTTGGCCTAATTGGTTTTGCCTGACCCATTTCGTTTAGTTGTGGTTTGGGTTAGGTGTAGGGCTGACCCAGTTGGTTTAGTTTAAGCTTGGTTTGGGTCAGATTTAGTTTGGCATGGTTTAACTAGGATTTTGATCATTGTGCTGTAGTATGGTTCAGGGCTTGAGTATTGGCTTAGGCTTGTTATGGTCTAGCCTGGCTGGATTTAGGCATTGGATCTAGGTTGGACCATGTTTTGTTGGAGGTCTGGTTTAGTTTGAGTCAGGTTTATTGGCTAGATTAATTTTGATTCATGTTTAGATTAGGTTCAGGTTTATTTGGTTTGTTTTGGTTTATTTTGGGTTTTGGTTTAGTTCAGATGTGTGTTCGGGTCTGTTTTAGTTGGGTTTAGGTATAGGTTGGTTTTGGTTTGTTAGGATTGGTTTAGTTGTGTTAAACCTGCTCGACTTATGCTCGGTTGGTTTGTATTTGGGATTATTTGATACTTATTTCTCATGATCAGATTTTTTTCTTGTGTTGGTTTAATTCGTCCATTGCATGAGACTGAATCAGCCCATCTACTTTGGTGCTTGCTTGCTACCAGTGTTAGATCTGTTTAATATATTATCCTTTTCATTCATGAATACAAATTGTATGTCATGATCCCAATTGCTTATTTTCTGTCACATGTTTGGGATGAGCATCTTTGACAGCAAGAAGCTGGACTTAGATTAAGGATATAAAGATGGCCGAAAATCAACCGAGCATTCTCCTTTATTTTAGTTGATCTTTATTGTTGCACTGTAATTTCATTGCATATTTGATAGCCTTCCTGCAACTGATTGGCTAGGGGACTCCAAATAGTCTAACCCATTGTGGGCCCATTTAGAATGGGCCTACCCAACCCTAGGATCGGATCCAAGAGTTGGAAATCATTGTATCAAGAATGTATTAATGAAAAAATATGATTGGGTAAATGTATGCATAGGATTGGTGATCCAACGGATGGCCTACTTGGGCATCCCGAATGTGGGATGTGAGTGAGATTTAGTGGACCCTGATGTGTGGGGAGCAAAGGCATTTGGCTTTTTCTGAGTGTTGACCACGCATGTCCATGGCTCGTCAATCCATGGTAACTACGCTTGACCTGATTCTCAAGAGACAAAGGTCTCAACAGATACGTAGGCTGCGGGGGAGTTTGTTCGCTCCACGCTCAGTAAAATTGAGGTAAGTTCCATGTGTTATGGGATTACCTCAGCAAGGAGATTTTCCTGTGGAAGAAAATACCTCTACACTGAGATGGGTCTCACTGTTGTGGGGACATCTCTCACCATCGGATGTGTTCCATGATTATGGGAGCATCCATTGCCTGAGATGCGTTCCAATATTTTGGGAGTGTCCCTCTTCTTGCACACACCTGGTACGTACACATCCCCTTGAACTATGTTTGGCCTGATTCTCGCCGCATAGGGATACGTAGGCGGTATGGGATTTTCCCAGACCTCGGTCATATGTTGTAATATCATTTTTTCCTTTCTTTAGATATATGATTAGGCCGTTCATTAAATTCATTAATTCATTTTATGATTATTTTCTTGTTTAATTTGTTTAATTTAAGCTTATGCCATGCATAGTTAGTAAAGAATTAGAGATCAAATTAGGATCCCCTTGTGCATATTATAGTCTATATAGATAGCCCCAAAGTATACATAAATTTTAAGAAAGGATAGGATTTAGGGTGACCAGTCAATGACCGGGCGAGTTGGGTGCCTAATACCTTCCCAACTTGCAACTTGGCGCTTACCCACCTTTGGTGAGACGAGATAGCCATTCCATTGTGTGAGTCATTAGAGTCTCTCCAAGGAGGGACAACATTTATAGGTCTTAGACCTTATCTAGGTGGCGACTCCAGTTTCTTACCCTCCACTGGCGTGAGTGGATGAAATCTTAAAGTGAAAGCCTTTCGATCTCTTTTTATATGATTGAGTGTAGAAAATTTGAACATCTTAATTAAATATAAACTTTGAGGACAATTTTTATTTTCTAATTTCTTTGGTCCTCACAAGTGTTAACCAATATTTTGTTTGAACTCACAAAATGAGCATCAATTGCATTCATGTAGTCAGTAACCTTCTTACATTCAGGAATTGATCTTTTAATGCTCTTGTCGATATTGTTCATGACAAAATTTAGGCTCAAGTGGTTAGACCACTCCCACTTATCATAGTGAGCAATTTGGATTAGCGTACTGGAAACCATGAGAGCAGCGGGTTCTTCCACATGGAGCGCCAAGTCCTAATCCATGCATTCTAAAGTCAAATAAATCTTATGTTTCCAATCTGAATAATTTCCCCTAGTAAGCATTAAGTGACTAATCTGGTTATTATTTAATGCTGCAAACATAATAGCAAAAATGAAGTTTAGATTTATGGCATACTACTATACATTGATATCAACCCACGTCAATAATCAGTAACACACTAAAATTAATTATAATCTACCTGTGGTCTAGACTTATAATCAATTTTGGTATGTGAAACTTTACACTACGTTGATTGATATCGAACTTAAGTGGCAGACTGATGTATCCTACAAAACTACCTGTGGGCTAAGATTATAGTATACATCTGTCTAAGTCTTTATTAATATGAGTAGAATGCTACACTACAATTCAAAAGGTTGTTCCACACCTGTAGGCAGAAGAAGGCCCCCTTTGTCTTGTAGTTTCACATCCCACCTTATTCCATCTTTTGTCAAAAGAAAAGAATATTTTCCTGTGGGAATAATACCCAAATCCAGTGGAAAAGATGCAATTTTGCGATGCCTACCTTTATAAGGGTATTTTGTCTTTTATGACTTCCTAAAAAATGCACTTATAATTGTTTAAAATAAACTTAATGGATTTTCTTGATTTTTAACACACATTTCCCTATGAGGGCATTTTAGTCATTTAAGGACATCCTTTAAACAAACATTCATTAGTGTTAACATAAGCCTAATAACATTAAAGAAGTCCTAATGGCTTATTTCTTTACTTTATTTAACACTGACTTTTAATGGCGTTTGTTTCTGTCACTAATTACAATGACATAATAATGATACCGTTACACATATACAGAAGTGTTCTGTTTGTAAATGTCACTAAGCAGTGCTTAATACATTTTGTTGTGTATATAGATACAATGTCGTTCTGTCTTTAAATGTCACTAAAAGAAAATTGAACATTTAGCATCGTTCAGAACACACTGTCACAATAATTACAGTCACTGTTCTTTACCTTTTAGCGACGTACATAACTAACTGTCATAGAAAAGTGCAGTCACATAAAGTAGTGACGTTCGGTTAGTAACCATATAAAATGACATATAATTAAAATAGTTTAAAACCACTAAATATCACCATTAATCATATCAATCGCGGTTCAAAACAAGTTCTGGGTCAGACCGAATCGAACCAAACCAAAATGGATGGACCGAACTAAACCAGTCTGGTTCGACAAGATTCCTAGTTCATAGAATGGGGCAAAAACCGGTCTATCGGGTCAACCCATCTAAGCTTCTAGGCCGGGTTTCGGGCCAACCCAGAAGAAATTCAATTCGGATCTGGGTAACCAAAAAATTAAACAAAAAATTATTTTTATTTCTTTTAAAATAATCAATGGGCCAATCATAAGGCCCATAACTTAATAAAAATCAAAATTGGGCTTTAGAAAACTCAAACCCATTACCGTATGTTATATTAAGTAATACAACTTAAATGGTCATTAAAATACCAAAAAGTCCTCAGTCGAATATCCTATTTTCAAAAGAAAATGCCATCGCCTTATTCCTTTAATAGACCGATTCAACGTGTTGGATAACAACACGACGCAGCCGAAGACGCAACAACTCTGAAATCATACCAAAGTATTCGACACTCACTTAAAGAAACAGAGACGACTTTGGCACTACTGCAATGACGAAGACCGCCGCCACTACAACCCCTTGATGCCGCTACCGTAACTGGAAATTCCTACAAAACGAGACAGCCTGTAGCAACCTGCTGCTAGTCGCGCGGCTGCGGTAGCCTGGCCTGTTGGGTTGGTGTCTTGTATTCTGTGGGGTCCACACAATTAATAGAGTTGTACTTTTATTAGGGTTTGATCTATTACATGTATGAGATAAACTTATAATTGTGGTGGGATTAAGATTTCTAGGTTTCCTTATATATTGTATTTGTGTGAGAAAACATAGGTAAGGCTGTAAGGGCTGTTAGAGGATTCCCCTCTGATAGTGGAGAGCTGAAGGCACTGTAAGGCTGACAGATGAGCTAAACTTGTCAGGTAGAGAGTTGTAGAAATTTCTTGGGAATAAAGAATTTCTCTTTTCTCTGGTGGACGTAGGCTTCCCATAATGGGGTGTTGAACCATGTTAATTCTTTATGTTTTCTTCTTGTTTGCGTACTCTCAATCCTAACAAGTGGTATCAGAGCTAGGTTCAATAGATTGGTCAGTGATCTAGGAGAAGGAGAGAGGTAGCAGTATGAAGAAGAAGAAGAAGAAAAAAAAAAGTACGGTTAGTGCTGTGTTTTTTTCTTTTGTGAAGTTAAAAAAAATTAAAGAAAAAAGGGGAGTTGAAACCGTACGTACAAGAAAAGTGAGTTGTTTTTGCTTTTTATTTTTTAATTCTGAATCTCTGATCAGCTTTTAAGAAAAGTGATCATTGACGAAAAAAAAAAAAAAAGAGGGTTTCATGAAGAAAGTATGGAACCAGGACGTCAATTTCAAGATTTGATTTGTGTTTGCAACCATGTATCTAGATGGCATCTAGGGAGTGAAGTCACAAGTATAGAGGAGATACAAGGGCTGGCACGGGAATCGTGTAGTGGGGTTGCAAGTTGCTATGAATCAAATGTCTCCAGCAATGGCCTGTGCACTGGATGGTGGTGTATGGGTGAGTTTGGGAGTTGGAAGGGGACGTGAAAGGGGAATGCGAGATGGCATCCCCATAGTTTTTTTGGGTTTGTGTTTGGTACCCAGGGTTCTGATGGTTAGTGACGGCTAGAAGATCGTGATTGGATTGATGGAGTAATGGTAGCTGTTCATGGATCTAGTCTGGTCGGGAAGGTTTTCTTCGAGATCTGACGGTGGGATTGGAATCCCGACACGGTGCGCATAATGGTCAGTTTATGCTGCACCGCAAGGTAAAGGAGTACTGGCGGATTGGGACAAGAAGTCGGATCTCAAGGTCTGCATTGGAGGAGCAGAGGTGAGAGACTTGGGTTCCATGTGCAATTGGAGTTGTAGAGGGCTGGGATGAGGAGTCAATTCTCAAGGTCAGCATTGGAGGTGTGGTGGTGAGAGGCTCGGGTTCCAAGTGCAACTGAAATTGTAGGAGGACTGTGAGTAACAATAATCTTTCTGGTGATGTTGTAGCAGTGGGAGAGATGGGGTCACATCACATCATAAGGTGGTGAGCTGTACGGGACATCGGCACGGGGTGTGGGCTATGCCGGTTTGGGTGTGGCGGTTTAGTAGAGACAGGTTTACAGAATCAATATCAATGGATTTTCTTCAAGGTGGTTTGTAGAATCCAAGCCAGATAAAGATTTGTTGGGTTCGTGTCTTGTATTCTGTGGGATCCACACAATTAATAGAGTTGTACTTGTATTAGGGTTTGGTCTATTACATATATGAGATAAACTTATAATTGTGGTGGGATAAGGATTTTTAGGTATCCCTATATATTGTCCCTGTGTGAAAAAACCTAGGTAAGACTGTAAGGGCTGTCAGAGAATTCTCCTCTAACAGTGGAGAGCTGAAAGCGCTGTAAGACTGATAGATGAGCTAAGCCTGTCAGGTAGAGAGTTGTAGAAGTTTCTTGGGAATAAAGAATTTCTCTTTTCTCTGGTGGACGTAGACATCCCACAATGGGGTGTTGAACCAAGTTAATTATTTATGTTTTCTTCTTGTTTGTGTTTTCTCAATCCTAACATGGCCAGTTGCGGCTAGCACAGCCAGCGGTAGTTTGCTATTGGTGGTCATTGGATGGCAACAGTGGGCTTGCTGGTAGCCTGTGGGTCTGCTGGTAGGCCTGCTGGTCTACTGTTGGCTAACCGACGGGTTACCTGCATGCCTGTGCCTGATGGTCTGTGGGCCGGCGGCCATGCGGGTGCACACTTGCAGTAGTCCATTGGCCGACATTGCTTACCTGAAAATTTGAAAATAGAATTGGGCTTGACTGAGCAGTGTGCATGGCTACAGCTGACTGCCCTTGTGTGTGGCCAACTGTGGCTGTGCAAGCTGCCCATCAACATGCCAAAAAATAAAAAAGGAATTGACAGTAACTTTAAGGTGGACAAAGGACGGGGATACCAGCTTTGATACCATAATGTAAGAGTTCCCACCATTAACAGAGGTAAAACTACAATGTGGAAAATCATAAATACCTCCCATGACTTGACCATTCACCGCCATTTCTGATGCAACCAGCGTACAAGCTCTTTGTGTCTCTCCCATGACTAGACCATTCACCGCCATCTCTGATCCAACCAGCGCACAAGCTCTTTGCATCCTCTCTTGTGTGAGCAAAAAAGAAGAAGATAGAGAAGAAACGGGATAGGGTTTCTATGCACTCATTATTCTCAGACAAAGAGAATGTAATGGAAATTCTCAAATTGCATAAGTGTGCACAGGACCTCACCCTTAGGTTATGTATAGATCAACCGTCTCCTCCCATCAAGGATCGACTGTTATCTGGGTGCCACATGTCACAGGATCCTAATGTTAATCATCCAACTTTGGTAGGGCCAAGTAGCACGTGGGCCACCCGACTTACATTACATACAAAGATGCCATAAGTGAAGACTTGGATGCCAGTACTACTGATGGGCATGGCAGCGAGCTCGAGGTTGCCGAGGTGATCTGAGAAGATCTGGAGGACATGGTCATGGAGTAGTTGATCATGCATACCATTACAGCAAGTGCAACAATGTGGAAGAGGAGATTCAGTTATGTCAATTAGGCTAATTGGAGACGTTTGAATAGGGACAACTCCTTGTCTGATAATATAGTTTCAAGCTTGTAGCTTATTCCATGTGGTGTGGTCGATGAGGGTGGTGGTTCTAAAATGGTCGATGGTTGATGGGTTCCTTCATTTTCGATACTCTCCATGTGTAATTTTGTGTCTGTGTGATGACGGGGTTCATAGTTCTTCTGTCAGTTAATTATGTCTCCGACACTGAAGAATATTGTTATCGCTAGATTTCGTCCAGTGCACAAGATGCTACCACGTATCTGTAGACCAATAACACACAATGAGGTGGGTGGGTTTTATCCCGTGACCACTTTGATGCCTAAGTCAGTATGATCCAGGACAAGCAGAATGCAACTCAGGGATAAGATAACCGAGTTCCTAGAGAGAAGGGACTGAGGTATAGGAGTTCTGTGAGACCTTTCCTTCCCAGTTCGTGAAGATAACAAGGCAAAAAGCTAAGGATTGCAGGTGAATTAGAACTCACAGATGATAAAGAGTGAATTTTAGTGACAATTCTAGAGAGTAATGGTACCTTTTGATAGTGAAAAGTTGGATGATCTTTCCCTTGCTATCTTCTTCTATTTATAGACCAAGTATGAAGCTTGTTGAGCAAGCTTCCCTTCTCTGGCCAGCTCGTCTCATTCTCCGATATCATCATCACCCTATTTTGTAGATCAAGAGGGTCTACGACCCCTATATGGTGGCATATCTCCTGTATCTGGCTTCTTCGACCCCCGATGTCCATGTCACTTGGGCTATTTGATGTAAGTGGCCTTTTTCTTGAGTAGATTTTAGGATCTTCTCCCTTGTGGCTCTTCTTGACAAGGTGAGGTGGCTGGTCGTGTCAGCATATTTCTCATTTAATGCTCTTGTCGGCATTTATGAGCATTTATCACAACGTAATTAATGCACGTCTGTCGCAATTGTTGCCATCAATTCCCCTCGATATTAAGTCTGGGGTCGAATTGAATCGCCGCCAAACAGATCGAGCTGCACCCCTCGCTTTATCTGGCGCATACGTAGGCCTTTCTAATGGATGCCACATGTACGACCCTTGCTACGCCTCTCTTGATCGCCTTTGGACTGTTCAGATCTTATCCGTCGTATTTTGCTGTCATTTCCACCATTTTTTTGTAATCTGATCTCCTAAATTAGGCAGAGACATGGGTGACACTTGGCACCTGAGTTCGGATCCTCTCTAGCGTTGGACAGCCCAGTGCCAATCCAGCTGCTGTAAAGTAAGGATGTAAATGGATAGACAAAAATCGGGATCTGATTTGAATTCGTATCCATTGAAGGTAATCTAAATTTGAACAATCGGATTCGAATTCAAATTCGGATAGCAGGAATCGGATTCGGATGCTGATTTGGAAATCAATCAAATGACCAAGATTATATCTGCTCCGTTTAGCCTAATCCGTTCAACGTAATCCGAATTCGAATTCGGATAGCAGGGGTCAGATTCAGATGCAGATTTGGATATCAGTCAAATGACCAAGATTATATCTGCTATATAACCTTGGGTTTTAGAGTGTTAAGAAGCATATAACTTTAATATGTAGGGTAAAATACCTAAACCTCCCCTATATGTTGGCTAAAGGACACAAACCTTCACTGTCATGCTTAACAGACACAAACTTAATTATTGATATCACATTGACAAATTAATTATAATGACTATACTACTCTTACAGGTAATACTATCATTCCTTGGGATTCGGAGGTGTAGTCTGCTCTATTTTCTGGGGGTTTAGCTACCGCCAGAGGCTGTGGTGGCATTATGAGCAAGCCAAGTAGGAGAAAAAGTAGCCAGCAGTTGATCGGCGAAGCAGTAGTCCAAGGCGGCACTGCTTGTTGATCCATCATGTTCATCAAGACCCACAAAGAATCATTTTCGATAACCATATTTGAGATTATTAGATCATCGTCTTCATTGGCCGGATGGATAAATTAATCTTGTCGTCCTCTCACATATACACACATACTTTTTCCAGCTACAATCAACCCAACTCAAAGCAACTCGTTGAAACATGTTTGTCCAGAACAACAATAGTATGTGAAACAGAGTCAGGGGTTTAGAAAACCCCAACAACAGATTCAGTGGTTTAAAAAAACCCCAAAAACAGGATGTCAAATCGCAAAACCAGAGTAACGATGGTTTTCAGCGACAACACCAACAACGGCGACATTATTTTCGACGACCACACCTACAAGAATTATTCAATCAAGGGAGACAGTCAGATCAACAAATCTCTACCCTCCTATTAAAAGCTAAAGAAGCAAATCCTTACCATGTCATGTTCTATTCGTATTGATCCATAGATGTTCTGTTCGTAATGAACAAACCTGAGCATTCAAAGCCCTCACCAGAGACCCCGGTGGTGTGACTGGAGGAATGTTGCCGCTGCAGATTCCGATTGCTGTCATAACTCTTAAACCCTCACTCCATGCCTCCGAGGTGCCTGAAAATATATATCCTACCTGTCAAAAAAAAGAGAGTAGAAACCTTATGGAATCCTTCGTTTCTCATATTTGACGAAGCTCGAAGTTTTAAAATATCCCTCCAATTCCAGTGCCCTTGTGTTTCCCCAAAATCTCTGAAACTTTTGCAATCTCTAAACTGCGATGAAAGGCTTCAATGAAGCAATTGGCTATTAAGGTGGCCCAAAAATCTCGTCAGGCCACTAGATACGTGAAGAAACCCCATCGATTCAGGCCAGGACCTGAGGCACTGAGAGAGATTATGGATTACCAGAAGAGTTCCCAGCTTTTGATTGGAAATGATCTCCCATACTAATTCGTGACTCCCCATATTTTGATAATTCGATGACAAATTTGAAGTTAAAGAAAGCTGAGGCACCATCACTGGCAATCGATCAGAGAAAACCTTGAATTGTCATCACCAGGAAGCATTGCTAGGAAATTCGCCACCACAAACTATCAGACTGAGATCAAGAATATGAATCACTGTCACACACTAGAATTTAAGAAGGTAAGAGAATCACCGATTGAAATTGCTGGCAGAATTGAGGTTTGGATGCCAATTAAGAGCTGCTGGGATGCCATTTGACTTCTAGGGTTATTGTTTTCTCTGATAGGACGCAACGACAAGAATAATGAGGGTAGAGGGACATGAAGAAAGGTTGTTGAGGATTTAAAGAGGGTAAATAAGAAAAGGAAAATTTTCACCTACACCCCAAGAAGTATTGCTACTAACATCTACCACCCATAGGGTTTGGAAAATCATCAACTACCACTCATAATCTTTGCATCATTAATCAAAGAGGCCCAACCCATTAACAGAGTCCCCTTAGATGTTGATGTCAACTCAAATGGAACTTTTGATGGACAACAATACCCTTAGAGTAAAGGTAAAAGATAATTTTACCCTTTTTCTCCTTCTTCTTTCCTCTTCTTCTTTCCTCTTCATGGCGGTTCCATCCCTCCGATCTTCTGCTACCTTCTGCTCCTTAGTCTGCCAAACAGATATCCAAAAATTGTCGTTGAGTTTGTTGGAGTTTGCGAGAGAGACTCACACACACACACACACACACATACGCACACACACATTCTCTCTCTCTCTCTCTCTCTCTCTTGCTCTTTTTCTCTCCAAGCTTTGAAGCTTGGAAGAGCTATCAGCCATGGAGGAAGTAGTGGCGGAAAAGAATCAGAGGGCCACTCTCACTTTGTCCAAGACGTCATTCTCTCATCTGATGGTCAGTTCGCTCTTTCTGTTTCCTGAGATGGTGAGCTTCGACTCTAATGATTTTTTCGAACACTCCTTCTACAAATCCTCTGCTTCTTCTTCATGGCTTCTGTTATTTCCAAACCCTTCTTCTAAATGGATTCAGAAACCTCTCTCTCTCTCTCTCTCTCTCTCTCTCTCTCTCTCTCTCACACACACACACACACACACACACACACACACAGCCCATCCTAGCTTTCGTGACAACTTCTCCCTCTCTTATCTCACCCCAACCGCTACCCAGTCTCCCTCTTCTCTCTACCCATTACCCTGTCACCCTCTCCCCTTTCTAGAAGTGATGACCACCCTCCAGCCCATCCTTTCCAAAAAATGGGGATTCTCAATTTCTTGATTGAACATCTCACTTTCTTTAAATCCATTCATGACAACCCCAACAAAGAAGTAGAGAAAGATGGTTTTCCATTTCAACCTTATCGGGTGTTGTGATTCCAAAATGAAAAATGATTTGATGATTTGATTTAGATTTAGATTTTAAATTTCATATAGGCAAGTAAATAGGATGGATAAATTATACGAAGGGCTCCACAGATAGCTCTAACGGTTGGTTAAATGCATTTGCGAAAGTTCAAGTGTCGCGAAGAATTTTTTTTTTTCTCTCTTCATTAAGAGAAAAGGGTTTCTGCACATTAAACCTGCAGAAGGTGTGAATTGAGTTCGACGGCATTGTCAGTGTTGGTGAGAGTATCTACTTCATCTGAAGTGGCCGATAGATCCACACCTCCATCGACGGTGGTTCCGTCTCAGATAAGAGAGCAGTTCTGACGGAGACGGCGACAGTTGGGTCACTATTGGTGGTTCTGGTGGTGGTGGCTTGGTTGGTGGTTGTAGTGGTAGTGTCACAAAAGGAAAGAAGAGAGTGAAAATGAAAGGGTTTAATAGAAGGTTAAACTAGTACTTTTACCTAATTTTAAAATTTATCAATTTATAATGTGAAGGGTAAAAATGTCTATCAACAGTTTAAGTGATTTTCGTCAGTTAAGTAGGTGCGGTTGATGATTTTCCAAACCTGTGGGTGGTAGATGATGTTAGCAGTACTTCTTGGGGTGTAGGTGAAAGTTTTCCATAAGAAAAACATGATAGGGGAGGTTTGTGTTTTTAACCAAACAACAAGGCAGGTACAGGGGAGGTTTGTGTATTTTACCCTAATGTTTATATAGTCATTTAAGGTCTCATCTCTTGTTTTCTTAGGGTAGTATACATTATATATATTTGTTTTAAATTATGGTTTTCTCTCATTTTCTATTCAATTCGTTATTTTTAATTCCATTTGTTGGATTCGAATCAGATTTTAATCAAATATCTTGTTAAATTTCAATTTTGGATTTGGTTTTTATACCTCCATCAGATTTCGTATCAGATTTACATAGGGTAGTTGGTAAATGGATTCAGATAGTTATATCTGATTTGAATTCGATCCATTTATGTTAGCTAGATAATGATCATGCTAGATTGAGCATGATCGTGATAAGATCTTCTATTAAAGGAAAGTTGGTTGGTGTGATTGATGCAAGATTGGTAATTTGATTGATGGGTAGGTGATTGTGGTAAGATCTCTTATAGAAGGAAAGTTGAGTAGGCTGATTTGGTTGGTGTACAAATTGTATGGATTATATTACTATCTATGGATAGTTACCCTTGTATTATTTTCTCTATTTAAAGGATAATAAACCTCCCCAAGAAGTATGAAGAACTTGGGGATTCTCACCGTGGAGTAGACTTCTGTGGTAGAAGTTCGAACCACGTAAATATTTTCTCGTTTTTCCTTTATGCATAAGTTAACATGGTATCAGAGCAGATACAGATTTGATCGTGGTGGTTAGGGCACTTTGTTCGCTCTCGTCGTGGTTTGCTGCCCGCATACTCTGATAAGTTGTTATTTTCTCTTGTTATTCTTTTAAATCATTTATCATGACTAGTTCCAACACTGTTGATAATAGTAAAGCTAGTTCTGGTTCTCATGAGATGAATACTCGTCTCACCTCTATCCTTCTCACTGGCCGCAATTACTTGCCATGGTCAAGGGCGTGAATCGTTGCCCTTGGAGGCCGTGCCAAGCTTGGTTACGTTAATGGTCAAATCAAGGCTCCTGCCTCTACGGATAATAAATTCCCTGATTGGGAAGCCAATGATAATATGGTCATGTCATGGCTTTTTAATTCTATGGAACCACAAATATATGAAATATTTGCTTATTCAGAAACATCAAAGATCCTTTGGGATTCCTTAAAGGACATGTATGGCCAAGTTGATAACTCCTCTCGAATCTTTGAGTTACAACGAGGAGATTGCTCATCTTGAACAACCTCCCGGTCAACCATTTACAGAGCATCTTGGTTCCTTAAAGAAAAAGTGGGATGAGTTACGTCAATACCGCCCTCCTGCCCAATCAATTGATACTTACATTCAACGTGAAGAGCAGGATCGCATTTTTCAATTGTTGGCAAGTATTCGTCCTGAATATGAAGATCTTAAGCGTCAAATTCTTATGAGTGCTACTCTTCCTTCATTTACCAATGTTTGTGCGACTATTCAACGAGAGGAAACTCGTCGTCGTGTAATGAGCTCCAAACCTGTGATGAAGAATCCATTGAAAATTCTGCTCACTCAGCCAATGGTCATGTTGCTATTGAGGGAAACACCCGTGGTACAGGTCGATCTTTCTCTCGAGGGAGAGGAAAATGACGCAGTTCTCATGCACCTTTCCATTGTGATCACTGTAATCGGGATGGTCATACCAAGGACAGATGTTGGTATTTATATCCTCACTTGCGTCCTCCCAAAGATAAAGGATCAGATACACCTCTTGCTGCTCAAGTTAGTTCGTCCACACCACAATTCTCGATTGAACAACTCGCTGCCCAACTCCATCAGCTTATGCAGTCACATGGAACTCCCACTTCCACCACAAATTCTGTGACTTCCGCATCTGGTAATGCCTCTCTTGCTCTGTTCGTTTCTACTAAAGATTCTTTTATCATAGATTCGGGGGCTACTGATCATATGTGTTGCTCATCGCATTTTTATCAGATATTCGTCATGATAATGGCCATCGACAGTTTATTACCGTGGCTAATGGTGCAAAGGTTCCTATTGAAGGAATTGGAAAAATCAGCCTTTTTTCAAATACCGTTGATGTTTTATTTGTACTTTCTCTATCTTGTAACCTATTATCTGTCAGCAAGATTACTAAAGACCTACATTGCATTGTTATGTTTTTTCCCAACAAGGTCATATTTCAGGACAGGTTCACCGGGAAGACGATTGGTGAAGGTCGATTCCTTCAAGGTGTTTACATTTTGGACTTTTCTCCTGCAGCATTGGTTGTTTAACAAAATCCATCTAAGGACTCACAGCTATGGCATTGGCGAATGGGTCACCCATCTGATTCTGTCCTCCATTCTCTTAATCCCTCATTGTCTCTTGATTCTAGTACTTGTGAGACATGTCATTATTCCAAGCAACATAGATTACCTTTCCCTACTCGTAATCATACTTCCACTGAATTGTTTGAATTAATTCATTCTGATGTTTGGGGCCCTGCTCCAATTGACTCTCGGGATGGTTTTAGATACTTTGTCACATTTATTGATGATAAATCTAGATCTACTTGGTTGTATTTATTACGCTCTAAAAGTGAAGTGTTACAAGTTTTTCAAGAATTTTGTTGCATGGTTCAAACTCAATTTGATACTCCCATAAAATACTTGAGGACTGATAATGGCACCGAATATACCAATACCTCATTTGAGTCATTTCTTAAAGGTCTAGGTATTATTCACCAAACATCCTGTACCCCTCAACAGAATGGTATTGCCAAGCGTAAAAATCGCCATCTCCTTGAAGTAATACGATCACTTCTTTTTCATGGGCATATTCCCAAGTCCTACTGGGCCGATGCTGTTCTCACCAGCTGTTACTTGATTAATCGACTACCAAGTCAAACCTTACATGCCAAATCCCCTATGGAGGTTCTTTACGGTCGCTCCATTGATATTTCCCACCTTCGTGTGTTTGGGTGTATTTGTTATGTTCATTCTCAAGCGGTGGGAAAGCTGGATCCTCGGGCTCATAAGTGCATTTTTTTGGGATATTCTTTCGTTAAAAAAGGGTTACCGCTGCTATGATCCTTCGGTTCGAAAAATGTACATTTCTCGTGATATCTTTTTTACCGAACGTCACCTCTTCTTTCCCGGCGGGACCAAAATTCGGGGGGGAGATTGATACCGACTATGGTGAATTTGCTCCTCCCATACCTATTGTACATGGTGACAATAGTGAATTTAGTGATCATAGTAATCATCCTATTGCAGATCATCCTCACCCCGTTGAAGCCGTCCTCGAGAAATAGAGAGACAGTTGAAGAAAGTCCCGATCTACCGATGCCGGTAAGAAGATCTACTCGGGTGTCACAACCTTTTACTAGATTACGAGATTACTTCACCTATCACTTCTCGAATATCCAATTCAACAACATGTTTGCTATGACAATGTTTCTTCCGAATTTTTGGCATTCTTGACAGATTGATTCTCATAGTGAACCAATTAATTTTCGTCGAGGCTAAGGTCTCTTCGTATGGATTAAGGCCATGAATGATGAGCTTTCAGCTCTTGATAGAAACCACACTTGGGACATAGTACGTCCACCCGCCGGAAAGGCCCCTGTTGGTCGTCGATGGGTATACAAGATCAAGTACAAAAGTGATGGATCTATTGAAAGACACAAGGCAAGACTTGTTGCCAAAGGTTATACACAAACATATGGAGTTGACTACAAGGAAACCTTTGCTCGGTCGTGAAAATGAACACTGTGAGAGTGTTAATGTCGATGTGATAAATTGTGGTTGGTCTTTATTTCAAATGGACGTGAAAAATGCATTCTTGCAAGGAGACTTAGAAGAAGAAGTATACATGACCACTCCTCCCGATCATCCCTTGAACATCAAGTCGAGTCGTGTGTAAGCTCAACAAAGCCATTTATGGGCTTAAAGCGGTCTCCACGGGCATGGTATGGTAAGTTGAGTACTGTTCTTATAAGTTTTGGCTTTCGTCGGAGTATGTCTGATTCATCGATGTTTGTTAGAAAGAACACCAACGGCATCATTGTTGTGTTGGTTTATGTTGATGACATTGTCATTACTGGTGATAATCTCTATGACATAGCGGCTCTCAAACAGTATTTGAATGAGAAATTTGACATCAAGGATCTAGAAAAATTACAGTACTTTCTCGGAATTGAAGTAGCCACATCGACTAAGGGTTTGTTTATCTCTCAAAGAAAGTATATTTTGGATCTCTTGAAAGAGACTGGCAAGCTCGGTGCCAAACCTGCCAATTCCCCCATGGACTATAATAGTAAATTTCTCATTGATACTACTCCATTACAAGACAGCAGCCGCTTTCAACGGTTAGTGGGAAGATTAATATACTTAACAATTATTACGGGCCCGACATCTCTTATGCAGTAAGTTATGTGAGTCAGTTTATGCAAGCACCTACTGAAGGACATATGGAACTTATTGACCGCATCCTGCACTACCTGAAATCTTGCCCGGGAAGAGGTATTTGGATGCAAAAACATAATCACACGAGAATTGTGGGTTACACCGATCTCGACCGGGCTGGAAGTCCCTCGGACGAAAAATCCACTACTTGGATTTTGCACCTTTGTGGGTGGCAATTTGGTCACGTGGAAAAGTAAGAAACAACATGTTGTGGCTCGTTCTAGCGCTGAAGCAGAATACAGGGCAATGGCTTCCACTACTAGCGAACTCGTCTGGCTTCAAGCTTTGTTACAGGAATTGGATCTTGTGACTTCTAACCGTCTGATGCAACTATATTGTGACAATCAAGCAGCCACTTATATTGCTTCTAATCCTGTCTTTCATGAACGGACCAAACATATAGAGGTGGATTGTCACTTTGTGCGTGAAAAAGTCCAAGATAACACCATTGAAACTCCTTATATCCAGAGTGAGGATCAGCTCGCAGATGTGTTCACCAAAGCTCTACCCACAAAATCCTTTCACAAGATGTTGATCAAGTTGACCTCCGATGATATCTTCGCCCCAACTTGAGGGGGGAGTGTTAGCTAGATAATGATCATGCTAGATTGAGCATGATCGTGATAAGATCTTCTATTGAAGGAAAGTTGGTTGGTGTGATTGATGCAAGATTGGTAATTTGGTTGGTGGGTAGGTGATTGTGGTAAGATCTCTTATAGAAGGAAAGTTGAGTAGGCTGATTTGGTTGGTGTACAAATTGTATGGATTATATTACTATCTATGGATAGTTTCCCTTGTATTATTTCCTCTATTTAAAGGATAATAAACCTCCCCAAGAAGTATGAAGAACTTGGGGATTCTCACCGTGGAGTAGACTTCTGTGGTAGAAGTTCGAACCACGTAAATATTTTCTCGTCTTTCCTTTATGCATAAGTTAACAATTTACATCCCTACTGCAAAGGACCATACACGCATATGCATACATTGGACAGCACACTTGGTCCATTTTAGGGGGTTGGAGAACATCCAGATGCTTTGTTCCCCACATCACTAGGGTACCATGCATGTGGAGAAGAGGGTTGCTACATGATATACGATGCCACATCAGCATATACGTGTATAGATTCTAGACGGTTCCATTTCTTGTTTTATAGTTTTATGTTTCAACAAATAGGTTCAGTTTTTTTAGTTAATAGTTGGTTTTATGTTCCATACAAAAAGAAGTACCAATTGTAAATGTTTTACTTACTTTAATTCAATGAAAGAAATAAATTTTATCATGGTATCAGACTATCAGAGCTGAGAAAATTTATCCGTTCTTCGTCCGCAATCTTATTCCTGCAAAGCAATCCATCATCTACAACCATCTTCTTTTCCAGCAATTGAGTTACGATTTGTTTTTCTACAAATATTTGTTCTCTGGCACGTTTTTCTACAAACATTCATTCATTCGTTCATTCGTTTCTTGATTCTTGATTCTTGTTACTTTTCTTGAACGTTCTTTCAAATCCTTGAGTCTTCATTAGACCATCTCTGGTCTTGAGTTCTTATATTTCTGTCTGCGAGTGCTCATCAGACCATCTCTTTTTCATTATGTCTTTTGATAGCAATTCCAGGCATGGGATAGTAATTTCTCTGTTTGATCGCCCTACCAGCTTTGCCATCTTATGTATTTGTAACACAACTATTAGATGGAAACAATTATGGGACCTGCAAGCGTGCGATGCGGATCGCCCTTGGAGTGAAAACAAATTTGGTTTTTTGGATAGATCTATTCCGAAACAAGAGGGAACTCTTTCAGAGATTCAAGCCTTGAAGCAATGCAATTTTATGGTTATGTATTGGCTCTACAACAGTTTACTCAAAGATTTACATCTCAGTGTGGTATACGCTGAATTTGCTAGAGATTTATGAATCAACCTCGAAGAAAGGTTTCACAGGGTAATGGCCCAAGGATATACGAAGTGAAACGGAACATTTCCTTATTGCAACAAGATCCCGGGGTATTTTTCTTCCCTGAAAATGCTCTGAGACGAGTTGAGTTTCTATACTCAAATCCCACCGTGTACCTGCAACTCCTTCAAATTTCTTAAAGACAATGTACAAATTGAGAAAGTTCTTCAGTTTCTAATGGAGTTGAATGATTCATTTTCTACTATTCATTCCCAAAGACTCATGATGGAACCTCTTCCAGTTCTCAGTAAAGCATACTCCCTGGTGCTTCAGGAAGAGCGATATAAAGGTCTCCCTACTAATCAAGTTTCCAATGCAGCATCGACTTTTCAAGCCTCTCATCTCTTTGCAAATCCTTCTCATAGACAATATTGTTCCACTGATACATGCTTAGGTGATTCTCAGTCCCAATTCACCGGTCAATTTTGGTCGGATGGTTGATGACGACCTCAATGTTCTCACTGTAAAAAATTTGAGCACACCAAGGAGACCTGCTTCCAGTTAAAGGGTTATCCTGAAGGCTTTATTGCCGAGGAAATATGAAGGCTGCCACTATTTGTACTACCACCGATTCAGGCTCCAATCACTCCAACACCGGCTCAAGTCCGATTACTGGTTTTCATGGCCAGTCCCTTCCTCCTTTATCTCAAGAATAGTATCACCAACTTCTTTCATTTCTCAATACTAAAACCTCCCACAGTTCAACAAATTTCGTAGGTATGCCTTCCAGTCTATCAGCTTTTTCTCATTCCACTTGGCTGATTGATTCTGATGCCTCCCACCATTTTACACCTCATGTTAATTCATCAATGGTTGCTGTCCCGTCGTTGCATCAACAACCCGCTTGCCCTCCAAATGGTTCAAGCCTATCTATTACTCATACATTCTCACATTTTTTTCTCTCCTAACCTTGGTTTAAAAGATGTTTTATGTGTTCCCAAATTTTCATTTAATATACTTTCTATTAGTTAAATAATTGCATCTCTTAACTATATTGTTATTTTCTTCCCATCATTGTGTGTTTTCTAGGACTTGTTAATGGGGAAGGTGATTGTAGTGGGAAAACTCCGTGATGGTCTGTATCATGTTTCGGACAATACTCCCATTGCTACCACTACAACACTACAACCTACATTGGAGATTTGGCACATGAGATTAGACTAATCTTAGTGAGACATGGTACACTAAATGCCAAAATTTTTATTCGTATAAGATTCTAATTTGACTTTTCTCCCTCTCATTAGTTTATTTATTTATTTATTTATTTATTTATTTTAAAATGACAATTCACACACAGATTGGCACACATTCACACATGCATGCACATACACACACCCTCAAAACTGCCATGAGGGTCCTCCCTCTTGCTGTGGACAAGGAGGGCCCACTTGGCTACCCCATTATTTTATTTTATTTTTTCTTGTTTTGTCTTTTTTTTGCTTATTTTATCTATTTGTAATTTTGCCCCTATCTTTTGTTTATTTACATTTTAACACTCAAAGGGGAGGGAGGATCACATTTAGTACTCCCACATGGGCTCACTAGGGTTTAGCCTAGACTTGGTGGGCTTTAAGTTGGGCTTCCACTCTACCTCTCCAATCTCTCTCTATTTTCTCCCTCTCCTCTCTCTCTCACAACTCATGGGCCATGGAGGGAAATGTTTGGGCACAGTTCTAATTGCCACATAGACACTCCAAAAGACACCTAGGAGGGGGTAATAGGTGACTAAGATGGGTTGACTGGTTTTGACTAGGATGATTTAAAGTTGACTCTAGGGATTAGGTATGGACTAGGACTATTTTGATCAACTTTAACCAAAATGACCAAAACAACCCAGAAATACTAATTGGTGGTTTTAGGCTTGGAAATGATCCCGGATGACCTAAATAAGACAGTTTTAGGCCCTAAGGAGGTTAAACACTAGGGGGTTTATTTATGACAGGTTATGGACTCAAGCTAGGTTTTGAGACTAGGAGGTTTATTTAAGGTAGGTTTTGGACTTAAGCTATGTTTTGACATTAGGAGGTCTATTTATGGTAGGTTTTGGACTCAAGCTAAGGTTTGACAGTAGGAGGTCTATTTATGGCAGATTATGGACCCTAAGGGGAAACTGGTTGTGGGTGAACTACAAACGGTAGGTTTAGGTCTCTATGGATTGCAAATGACTTAGATGGTCCTAAAATGGCAGGTAAAGGTTCCTAAAGGTAAAGGATGACTCAGGTTAACCCTAAAGTTATTGGTGAGACAAAAATGGGATGTTTACACCAGTCTTAGAGGTGTTGCCTGCAGTAGGTCCTTCAATGATGGCTCTAGTTTAGTATCCTGGGATCGCAACCCTTCAATTGAAGTAATCCCAACTCATAAATTCATTATCGGCTAGGACGAGCTGATATTTCTTTTCTGGTGTTCCAATCCTTCGGAGTGGTGGAGTGGTACTTCTCTTGAAAGAGTTTGAAGGTTGAATGGCCTTATAACTTAGATAGATCATAAGTTCGTACTTGATCCAAGTTGAAGCTTTGAAATCGATCAGAACTGAATTCTCTAAGTAAATCTCTGAGAACTGACTCTAAAGTCGGGACATATTATTTTGAATTTGGTATGCCCTTTTTCATTGAGTTGGATTGTGTCCTCTCGTTTGATTTTGAATGAAAGTTGGGAGTTTTATCACCAGTCCCATACTACTTCTAGGATCACCGACCTTGTGGAGTGGTGGTGATCCTTTTGGTTCATCCTTAGGGTCATCTCTGCGCAGATGACTTGGTTGTTGGGCAGCATCTGCTTTACAATCTAAGGGTTGCTTGCCCTTGTATGCGGTTGCTTTGTATGCAGCCGATGCCCCATGGTACCGAGCTTCAAGCTGTGGCTTGTCTACGTACTCCGCGAAGTGGTCACGGTTGATCAGGTATTCTAGCATTGTTCGTAGCAATTGACACTTGTCAGTATCGTAACCATGGTCACGATGGAATCTACAGTACTTTCTGGTAGTAATCTGTTTAGGATCTGCCAATATCTTGGGTGGCGTAGTGAGTTTTAGCTTTGTATTCTTTAAGTTGTACATTATTTCAAACATTGGGGCGTTAAGTGGTGTAAACACACTCCAATTGAACTACATCTTGGCTGTGAGCTTACCTGGGAAGCCATCTTTACCTGACCTCTGTTTCTTTTTTGTTTCTTTAGAAGTCGGATTTTCTGAGTCGGTATGCTTTTTCTTTGATCCAGTAGTGGCCTTGTCCTTCTTTTGTGCGAGAAGTACAACGTCATTTGCTACTGGATACTCTTCACACCAAGCACATAGTTCAGTAAGGTTGGTAGGGTTCTTCTTGTAAAAGGAATTTAAAAGTTCTGGATGAACAAATGTGGACATTAGAGCAGTGTACTTCACTGTTGGGTCGAGGTTCTTCATTTCAAGAACTTTATTGTTGAATCTGGTCAGGAATGCCTGAAGGGACTTATCCGATTTCTGCTTGATTGCCATCAAATTGACAACCATCTTCTTTGGCAGTGTTTGATTCTAAAATGCTCAAAAAATTGATCGCTCAGTTGATCGAAATTTTTGATGGAGTGAATTGGCAGGTTGTTGAACCACAGTCGGCTAGGTCCCTATAAAGTTGAAGGGAAAGCCCGGCAAAGGATTGGATCAGAGTATTCGTGTAGCAGCATCATGGACGAGAAATTGTCCAAGTAGAGTTGTGGATCGGTAGTTCCACTGTAGGGTTCAATTTTTGGCATAGTGAAGTGTTTTGACAGTGGAGTCCGCATGACTTCAGGAGATAGCACCATATCGGCTGGGTACTCTTTCTTTCTTGAGAAAACAAAAGACCCTGTCTAGTTCTTCACTATTCCATTTAGCCCACTTTGGAGACTAAGGAATTGATGCTCCAAAGTTCCTGGCTGTGGCTGTACACCAAGTACATGAGGTGCCTGCGACTGTGGGACATATTGTTGTGCTGTTGATGCCGGTGGTATTGGCAGTTGCTTTCCTGGTGGTGGTGCAGAGGTTGTTGCTGTGATTTTTACAGCAATGGCAGCAGTATTTGCTGCCACAACAATAGCTGTCGTTGTGGTAGCAACCAACTCAGTCACAATCCTTTCAGCGATGAGTCTATCTGTTGTAGCATGCTCTGCTACAAGTCGGTCTACCGCCGCTCTTTCTTCTCTGGCGGCATCCAGACGTGCTTGTACACTGACATGTATTGAAGGAGTGCCATGTGATCGTCGGAAACCTTGCTCTCTAAGTCGGTCATGAATTGAGACATGTTGGGAGTGTCTAGTTGGACTGTTGTGGAATATTCTAGGCTTCCTTCGTGGTAGTGAATTTGAGGAATTACTAAAGGAGGAACTGGAGCAGTTCTCCTGTTGTGTTGCTGGCTGTTATGAGATCTACCAGATTGATTGGATGGCTGAAGTCGATTGCGCTTCACTATTTGGGAATGACACTGCAATGTGGTTTTCTTGATCGCACTAGCGGGCACGACGTGTTACAAAATTGTTGTCAACTGTGTAGAAAAGTGTGCAGTTGTTCCTGGGTAGTATATTGTTGTGGGGTTAAAGGTATTGCAGGGACTGGTATAGGTACTGGCGTAGGTGGTGTGACAGACCCTGGTGTAAAGTTCACCTCACCATTGGTTACGTCCTGTGCATCCACAGTTCCTTCATGATGGGAAGGATTCCCATTCGTATTGACAGTGTTACCATGGTTATTGTTTCGGGTGTTCATCATTTTTCATAGTTAAGAGGAAAATGACTTTGGTAAATGATTTTTTTGAAATAATTTAAACAGGTCCCACGGTGGATGCCAAACTGTTGCTACTAAAACTAGTCTAGCCAAGTTCTCCTATATAAATCGAGTTCACACGTTGAATCCGAGTTCACTTGTATAAGCCGAGTTCACATGTAAATCCTGAGAACACAAAGAAAGATATCCAAGAGGTGGATTGAGTAATCCGGTAGCCACTCCAATGGTTCAGTCAATGATAGAGCAAGCATTATGAAATACAGTAAGAACATATACTTCTTGAGAGATGGGGTAAGGTTCTTACAGATTTATATTGGAGATTCTTGTTTGAAATCGGAGATGTGACCAATTCATCGAATTCAAGGAAGTCGTCTGATGAGGGTGGTTGTAGAGACAGTTGCTGAACGCATATCTTCGAACGTTTCCTTATTCCTCGGCACGGTATGGATTAATCCTTTGCTAGCTCGACTCGTGTCAGGGCACGTGTAATTCTTCTATAAGGTGTCGGATTCGAGAGTTTTGGACATGTCTCACCTTCTTATATATTGGAAGGTAAAGTATGCTATCAACTTATGCCATGAGCCATAAGAATCAATTTTTTTTAATTATACGAATTCTGAACTAAATGCTATATATATATATATATATATATATATATATATATATATATATATATATATATATATATATATATATATATATATATATATATATATATATATATATATATATATATATATATATAGTTTCTAAAATGGTGCGATGATACTCTATTATTTGCTGATGATACTCTATTATTTTCTGAAGTTAAGTTGGAAAAAATTTATAACCTCAAGGATTGTCTAGAGATTTATTGTAAAGCCAGTGAATAACAAATCAATTTCAGAAATCCACACCCAAACACTCCAATACGGATTCAATGGTCGATATCTCAGGTGATTAAAATCTGAAATAACTATGGACCCAATAAATATTTGGGATTATCGATTGATTTTGGAATATCTTAAAAAGAATTGTTTTAGGATTTGGGTGATAAATCTATACATCGGATTCAAGGCTGGTCTCAAAAGCTTCTTTCTTAAATCGATAAAGAGACTTTGTTAAAATCGACAGCATTTCCAATGATTAATTATGCTGGTTCTCACTTCAAATTACTTAAAGCCATTCATGAGAAAATCCAAAAGTCTACTACCAATTTTTTATGGGGTGGGGATGAAGAGCACTCTAAACTCCATTGGGTCTCTTGCAAAAGTTTATGTCAATCAAATCTTTTGGTGGCTTATGCTTTCGTGATACACAATTACATAACTATTCCTTATAATCTAAAGTAGCTTGGCTTTTATGGAAATACCCGAACACCTTATGGGCAACATTCTTGAAGACTATTTATTTTTTGAGTACTGACTTCCTTTCTACGACCCTTGGATCCAAACCATCATGGCATGGAGAAGTATTCTAGAAGGGCGTAAGGTCCTCTCTACTGGTTTATTATGGCATGTTGAGACTGGAGAAAATATTAGGATTTGAGATGATCAATGGGTTCCCACCTTATCAGGCTTTAAACTTCAAAATTATCGACCTACTGGTTCTTCCATTATGTGGGTGTTTGAGATAATTAATCAAACTAATAGATGTTGGAATGTTTTTCTTATGGATGAAGTTCTGCATCTAGAAGATAAGGTGTCTATTTTAGTTATTCAACTTGACATCTTACTTAGCCAAGATTATCAAGTTTGGGGTGGTTCTAAGGATGGACGTTTCTCAATCAAAAGTGTATATCATTTACAATGCAATATCATTCGTGACAAGGAACGACTTCAACTTTCCACTTCGCACTAGCATATGCATGCTAATATTCCAAACTTAGTTTGGGACCGGATTTGGAAGTGCCGCACTCAATCAAAAATAAAAAATTTCTTTTGGCAAGCATGTTCCTCGGCTTTGGCCACTGCTGAAATGCTTAATCAGAGATGCATTCCCATTGATAAGTTCATTAAACGTTGTGGAGTAGCTTCAGAGATCGTTGATCATATATTATTTGATTGTTCTTATGCTTGAGCGGCATATTTGCTTTTTTTTTTTCTTTTTTTTTTCTTTTTTTTTTTTATAATATATTCCACCTCCTACACCTTCTCTGATAGATTGGATCAAAAGCTGGAATTTTATTTACGGAGAAGGTAAATTACAAAGTTGGGTGACATTATGCCATAATTCATTCCTCTGTTGGTTCCTTTGGAAATTTAGGAATGAGTTTACCATTGGCCGTCCTTCTTGGTTGCCCAATGAAGTTGCCTCAATGGCACAATGGGCGTGTCTTGAGTTTATGGATCTCACTATGCCTTCATCTGTTCCGCTCCAAAGCCAGAATTGTAACTCTGATTCGCTCTCACTTTGGTTTTCACCACCGGTTGGTGTTCTTATCCGAAACTCTTATGCATCTTTTTAGCAATCGACGTCTAGAGGTGGATTGGGGTATATAATTCACAATTTTATGGGTACACATAAGTTTTTGTTGCTTCAAATCCAATGACGTTCACTTCAGCTTTGCAAGGTGAATGTTTAGCAATGCGAGCAAGGTTACTACAGGCAATTGGGGATTCCATTGATCACCTGATTGTGGAAACTGATTGTCTATTTTTGATAAACTTTCTTCAAAATGCAAATCAGGAACCACCTTTAGATGTTGTATCATTTGTACATGACATTAGTTCCTTGTCTCAATCTTTGTTTCATGCTCTTTCAAATTAATTTCTAGGAAGATTAACAGCATTGCTGACTCCTTAGTTTTGCAAACCCTGTCTAAGTCATGCCTGACAGTTTGACCTTTTTGCACTCCATGACTGTATAACATGTGTATCAATCAATCCATGAGCACGTCACGATTTAATGAATAATTTAAGTTCTATAAAAAAAATGACATTGGGAAGAATTGAAATTGAGTTGAATAATAATACAAATTGTTTAGTTTGGTCAAATAAATCTAAATTAGTGAATTTCGAGCACAACTACGAGGACCATTAACCCACAAATTGTCACAACTCACAGCCCATGAAATTTTCATAGAAGTTCAGGTACATTGAAGGAAAAAAAAAAAAAAAAAAAAAAAAGCATTACATGATTTTAATACCTAAATTCTGAGGTCGAGCTAGATATTAGACGTTCATGAGAATTGTAAATCATCATGGGTTTTACGATATCATTTTCCTTATTTATTTCTTTTAATTTATTCATCAAGAAGTAAGGCATCTGAGTCAATGACATGATATGGTTGCCAGTTGGCCTTCATGGTTTCATCAGGTAGTTTGGAGTAAATTATATTATCTTATTTGTAGATTTTGGGTTAAGGGTTTTATTTTTTTTTTATTTTTTTTTAAGGTTAACTTTATTGATTTTTAATATATAAAATATAAAGTACAAACTCAACTGCAAGATACTTTACCTTTGGCATTGCCATCAGTAGGGATTAAGCAAATGGTTCAGAAAAGAAATAATTACTAGAATTTAAATTTAGGCCTTAGGGATGTATCTCAAACGACCTCTCTTTCTACAAAGTCAGGACAAATTCTCCCATAGTATGATCTATCAAAAGCAGCCTTCTTTGCAAGTCTATCAGCGACCGTATTAATTTTCCAACGGCAATGAGTATATCTAATTTCACGGCGGACGAGCTTCCTTTGTAGAGCCCTACACCATTGAAATAAATACCAAGGTTGTGTGTTAGTAATCAATACCAAAACCACTAACTTTGAATCACTTTCCAACTAGATCCGATTGAAGCCAAGCCTACATGCTTCTTCCAGTCCACGTAACGCACCTTCCAATTCAGGTTATGGGTATGCCTTAAGCTAATATTATACTCGATTCTTCAGAGCTTCCATCACTTGTTGTTTGCTGGTCCGTTATTCACTTTCCACTTATCCAAACGTTTTTTAGCTTTCTCCATCTATTAAAATGCAACAAAAACGGCTAACTGATGAGCCCTTAGAATTAGTGTTTTTATTGTTTACCATCTTTCTATGGATAAAGATGATCAAAGACTTACTTCTGTTTTCCAATCTGTTCGGTATGTAACCCATAGTAAAATGATGGTTTGTATTGTAGTGCCACCTAACATCCCAGACCATAGTCCCTAAAATCAAACACAAGGCCAAAAACAATTTGGTTTCTTCAGTAAGCATTAGAGAGGGGTCAATCTGTGGGACAATTTGATTATGCATCATATGTGCTCACCATGAATGTGGAGTGATTCGTCCCATACATCTGAGAAGTAAAAACCTTAATTGGGATTTCTCCTTGTAAAATTGTAATGTTTTGGAGAGATTTCCTAATGATAAAGAGTGAACCCATGTCTAATAATATATGATGATAGTAATTATTGGGAGTTTAGTCTCATATCGACTATTATATAGTCTTCAGCTTCTCTTATATACTTGTGAGTCCGATTTATTAGCTCAAAAATTTGGGAAGAAAACTTTATAGTAATAGCCAACGGGAAATATATGTATGGACCACCGTGTTCAAAATCAGATCCAGAAAAGATCCAGAAGCCATGGTGACTAAAGAGGTGTAGCAAAGGTTGTTGGCTATGTGTAAGAATTAAGCTATGTAACAACACATAATCTAAAAAAGGATTCAAACCTAGATCGACAGCTGTTGACGAAGAGTTCTTCTGCACTGTATCGGTCTTGTTTATTCTGTATTCTATATGCCTGTGATGATTGCTACTAATGGACATATCAATCTTTTTATAGAAGAAAAGTATGGACCGAGGGTAATTTGATCTTTCCTATGATAAGACGAAAGTATCAAGAGGTCCACATATCACTTTAGACAATAAGGTGGTTAACTGGGACCTTGGGAACTCAGTATTGAGATCTTTTAATAGGGTTCCATCCAACGATTCCAACCAACTCTACCAATCAAAACCAATGTACTAATTCGAACCTACAGAGATCATATCCTTTTTAATAATGTTTCATCCAACTAAACCTATCAATCAACACTCATCCATTAATCCAAATCCAAACTGAATTCAAACATAAATTGAAAATTAAAATGGATATACCTTGGCACCAAAGTCGAGTTTAAATCCCAAAATAGCTCCTAATGGGATCCCAACAACGTAGTGGCATCCCACATTAACAAGTGCAACAAATTTTTACCAACCACACCCGACAGCCACACCTTCATAAATGGTAAAAGAAATTGATCAGATATACTGTTTTCACCCTGGGAATGCGGTTAGGGAGAGATCAGACAAGTATTGAGATCAGCACAAAGGTGGACCACCTTAATGCCTCAGATTCAGACCGTGTAAAGAATCGTCATGTGGTTTCTTCTTGGAGTCTAATATTAGACTATTTTTATTTGTTGGTAGCTCTTTGTATGTTCTCTCGGTTGTTATATATATATATATATATTCACAAAATAAAAAATAGAAAAAAAAAAATGATACCTGAGAGCACGGGTTGGATCCCATTGAGAATGAGAGTGATTGCCAACAACGGGCAAAGGTCGGATACTGTATTGGCGACAGTTTCACCACTGGTGAAGGCGTAGCCTATAAAATGGCGTAGCATCAACACAACTCCGGCGAGACTCACTGCAATTATGAATGATATGGAAGTCACTATCATCACCGAGAATGCTGCTGATTTTGGATTTCCAGCTCCAAACTCGTTGCTCACCCTCACACTGTGAATTAGTGATCTCATATTATGTTTCCACAGTACTGTCATTTATTAACGTGCAAATATATATATGATAGAGATGACTAATTGAATACATGCATAAGTTTTTTTGTGGCGTTGTTTAAAAAAGCTTGCCATGAGATGTTGGTTTGAAAACTTTGTATCATGTCGATTCATGCTGATCTGAATATGGCATATTTTAGGGCTGGTTACTACGGTTCCTAAAGCTCATGTCACAAAATCAATTGTTTGGACGGCACCATGATGGCTTTGGTGTAAATTTAATACCGATGGATGTGCACTTGGCAATCCGGGTGAAGCAGGAGATGGTATAGTAATTCGTATATCATCGGGCTAGGTACTATATGTAGCTTCTATGTATCTGGGAGTCCAAACGAACTTTCACGCAAAGATGATGGCGGCAAGGTACACAAGAAAGCCTGCGTTTTGGGATCTGACATTTGTGGTTGGAACTGGATTCTGAAAGCATAGTCCAAAGTGTACGATCGAGGTCTCTACCCTGGTATTGTATGCAACGATGGGGAGTCATGGCTGAGTCATTAAATCATACGCACTTACGTGTTACTCACTGTTTCCAAGAAGCAAATATAAATTCTTTAAATGTAAATAACTTGAAGGAGGGCGTTGTTGATGGTCATGCAGGTGGGGTATTACCTCCTTAAAGTTTGTAATCACTTATATTTCTTTCTCTTTCTTAATACAGTTTAATTCATCCTTAGCAAAAAAAAAAAAAAATATTTGAATTCATACCTTTTGACACCTAATTTTAAGACTGGTGGAATATTAAGGTATGGAAAAATTGACCTTCCATAAATAATTAACTGGAGTTAACCATTGCCCATTCCTTTATGCCCACTTTAAATGGCAACAACTGCATATATCTCATGGGGCTCAAAATTTATAGACAAATCTTAAATCCTATACTTCATTTGCTCACATGGTCAATTTCAATCCGGTGGAGTTTGCCATCTGGCAAATCAGAGTTATGAAAATGTAGGGCTATTGGAGAGTGTACAATAATGATCGGAATATCATAGGTTTGAAGGGATAGAGATTGGGATGCATGCCAATAAATTTGAGTGAATTTGATTAAATTAATCTTTGAAATTTGACTTGTAACTAATCCATATCTAATCCATACTATCTCTTCTCAAGTCAATGAGACCAGAGAATATATATATATATATATATATCAATTTCCATGGTTTAAAAGATTAGTGAGTGGGAATGGGTTACCACCACTAACATGTGGATGGAAAAATATCTTGTCTTGTTATCTAGTCCCTCAGTCATGATCCAACGATTAGAGTTCATCCACCACGAAGGACTTCAGCTGCAACTGGTGTATCACAATTGAAAAGACTCCAATAATGAAAAACGATCCAAATCCCATGCATGTGGACTTTATTTTGCCCCAACTGATACTAATCTAAAGGAAAAATATAAATAGAAAAAGACGAACCTTGCAGCTACGTTGAAACCAACTGAAATCATGAAAATCCATCCAAGTATAGTCATGCTGCATCCATATATAATACTCAAGACACTTTAGTTTAGAATAAAAGGAAAATATTTTAATTTAAATAAATGTAATAACAAAAGGACCCATTTTTACTTACCAGATAGAGAGAGAATCCAAAGCCAACTGCGGGTTATGGAGCAATTCGGTTAGCAAAACCAGAATCTGAAAGTACCAAGTCTCCAAGCACAGCATCACCGCCGATGAAGCCGATAGTATAAAGAAGTTGGGTAACCCAGAGAAAGCTTGACGGCTGAACCCGGTCCAGGTGTGCTTCCAGCGTTCACTTTTAACGTTGTATATGAACTGGGCAACAACTATGATCCACCACGACAGGCTCAGCAGCAAATAAGCCCCTAACAATCCAAGCCCGATCCTGTACACCACTACCCAGCTTAGCAACAGATGCACAAGCAGCGTAGCCGTAGATATGTAAGCACTGGGGGCCACTCTGTGATTCATGCACTTTTGAATGGGAAAGTTGGCTGCGTACGCGAAGATCTGAGGGATCAGACCGTATACGAAAATGGCAGCTGCGGAGGCGATACTTGGGGACTGGCCTAGAAGGATCAATATATGCTTGGAGAAGATGTAGATCATTATGAGTGGGACCCCAGCAAGCATCAGAAGGATTGTTGATCGTTGAAGGTATATCCCTAACATTTCATGCTTTGATGCACCGTAGGCTTGCCCACACAGGATCTCTACTGCACTCTCCATACCCAGCTGAGCAATGTATATAGTATGTTAGAACTCAGAAGCAAGTACAAATCTAGAGTTTGTTTATGAAAGAGAATATATATATATATATATATAAGAATACATACAAGGAGGCCATAGGTGAAACATTGGATGCCGGTGTTGCCGAGGGAAGCGGCGGCGAGCTCAAGGTTGCTGAGGTGGCCCGAGAAGATCAGGGTGGACATGGACATGAGGTAGTTGATCATGTGAACTACCACTGCAGGTGTGGGGATGTGGAAGAGTTGCTTCAGTTCTATCAATAAGGCTAACTGAAGACGTTTGAACCGGGGCAATTCCTTGCTTGAGAGTATGGTTTCAAGTTTGTTTCTCACTTCAAGTGGTGTGGTCAATGGTGGTGATTCTGATATGGTCGACGGTTGATGGGTTCCTCCATTTTCGATACTCTTCATGTTGTGTAATAACAATGTATCTACGAGAATGGAATTGTATTATATTGTTTGATGATTTATATTGATAGGAGTCCTCTATTTATATGTTACAAAGAAATATTGTAGAAGTAAACAATAACACAAATATGGAAAATTTGCAGCAGACCACATGTGATATGAGGGAGATCACATGGGATGTAGCTTTGCTAGGATTTGATTGTGGAAGATGACGTGGGATTGTATATATATGTGGGATTGTGAATATTGAGTTGCAAACCTAGTGCAATACAATATTCCTCATTACACCCACTCAAGCGGAGGGGTAGTACACTAGACCATCAGCTTGTCACAAAGTGATTGAAATCGAATAGTGGGTAAGGCCTTAGTGAGGATATTGTCAGCACCCCATTTTTGTCACCTCTAACCGAGCTGAGTTCTACTGTTGGGTTCCGACAAGAGAGAAAGTGAGGGAAAAAGTGAGAAAGAGAAAGAGTGAGAAAGAGTGAGAAAGTAAGAGAGAAAGTGGCGAGAAAGAGTGAGAAAAAGTGAGAAAGAGAAAGAGTGAGAAAGAGTGAGAAAGTGAGAGAGAAAGTGGCGAGAAAGAGTGAGAAAAGGTGGGAAAGAGCAAGAAAGAATGGGTAAGAGAGATATGGTGTGAGAGGGAGTTGGAGTGGAAGAAGGGGAGGTCGACACCTCATCCCTCATCCCTGAAATCCCTCCCCCAAAAATTGGCAGCCACCTACCTCCCTCTGTTAGCGGCTAGACCATGCTGCTACCACCTACCGCCCACTGTCCGCCAACCAGACCATGTTGCTACTCCCACCTGTCCCCTGAAATCCCTCCCCAAAATCGGCTGAACCACCTAGCTTCTCCCCAGCCGCTACCGCATCTTTTTGAGCCAACCGCCAACCTACCTACCAAGCCGCTTAGAGGATCTCCCATCAAGAGCTCGTCACCCAATGAGGCTGCTGAGGAGGCAGAGAATAGAGAGAGACAGAGAGAGAAAGTGTGAGGGAGGTACAGCCACCTCCCTCTGTCCGCCGACCAGGCCATACCCCCAAATCCCTCCGCCACTTCTCCCTAAAATCCGGCCACCTCCCATACTCCCTCATGACTTCAATCTCCATCAACCCCCACTCCACCTCTCCTCATCCAACCTCCTGCTTCTATAAATACCCCAATGATGCTCACATTTTTGGAAGAGGTTTGGAGTTTTTTTTTAAAGCTGGCCTTTCTTTTTTCTCTCGAAATCTCCGTGCCCATCTGTCCCCAACTCGCGCCCAGTAACACCCCCCTGCCCATCTGTCCGCATGCCAGCACCCCCTGCCCATTTATCCCCAACTCACGCCCAGTAACACCCCCTGCCCATTTGTCCGCACACCAGCACCCCCTGCCCATCTGTCCCCAACTCGCGCCCAGTAACACCCCCTGCCCATCTGTCCGCACACCAGCACCCCCTGCCCATCTGTCCCCAACTCGTGCCCAGTAACACCTCCCTGCCCATCTGTCCGCACGCCAGCACCCCCTGCCCATCTGTCCGTATGCCAGCACTCCCTGCCCATTTGTCCCCAACTCACACCTAGTGACCATCCTATACCTATCCGCAACCTGCACCCAGTAACCATCTGTCCCCAACTCGCACCCAGCAGCCCAGCGACTATTCCTCATACTGTCTGCAACCCGGACCTAGCGACCATCCCACATTTGTCCACACCTCGCACTCAGTGACCATCCCATACCTGTCGCAACTCACCGCCAGCGACCATCTCTCCCAACTCGCATCCAGCAGCCTAGCGATCATACCTGTCCGCAACTCGCACCCAGTGACCATCTCTCCCAACTCGCACCCAACAACCTAGCGATCATACTGTCCTCAACTTGCACCCTACGAAGATCATCATCGACCATCCCCGCGAGATCCTACGAGAACCTTCATCATCAACCCAAGGATCCTCGCGACATCCTGCGACATCCTACTGTTCAATCTCGCCGGTGCACATCAGGTTGGTTTCTCTTCTAGTTTACCATACTTGTATGTCGTATTGTGATTGTTTGCTTCATTTATTTATCGTATCTTCGCATACGTGATGATTCTTTGATCATTTGCATCGGCTTCCCCATGTGCATGTTGGGTTTTAGCTCTGCCGTCCTTGTTATGCATGTAATGAAATGAAATATTAGCTGTTGATCATAATGGTAATGTGATTTGAAATTTGAACCGTTGGATTATCATCATGAGTGATTTGGATAAGTTTGATCCATTGGATTATCATTATGGATGATATGATGCGATCTGAACCAAGAGATTATCTTTGGGAGTTGTTTAAATGAATCTGAACGGTTGGATTATGATCTTGAGAGATTTGAACCATTAGAATTTTATTGTGAGTGATTTTGAGTGATTTGGACCATCAGATCTTCATCATGAGTGTTTTAAGGGACTTTGGACGATTGGATCCTGGTCTTAAGTGTCTTAGATGAATCTGGACCATTAGATCTTCATCATGAGTGCTTAAAATGAATTTGAGCCATTGGATCATCTTTCTGACTATTTTAAATAAATCTGACCCGACAGGCAGTCTACCTGGGTATCCCGAATATGGGATATGAGTGAGATATTAGTGAACCCCATGTGTGGGGAGCTGAGGCATTTGGCCTTTCCTGAGTGTTGCTACGCATGTCCATGGCTCGTCAACCCATGGGAACTACGCTTGACCTGATTCTAGAAAGACAGAGGTCTCGAGGGATACGTAAGCTGCGGGGGACTTTGGTCGCTCCATGCTTGGTCAAATTGAGGTAAGTTCCATGTAATATGGGATTACTTCGCCGAGGGGACTTCATTGTGATAGAGAGTACCTCAACCCTGAGATGGGTCCCACTGTTGTGGGGACATCTCTCACCATTAGATGTGTTCCATGATTATGGGAGCATCCATCGCTTGGGATGCGTTTTAACATTTTGGGAACGTCCCTTCTCTTGCACACACCTGATACGTACACACCCACCCGACCTACGTTTGGCCTGATTCCCGCCGCATAGGGATATGTAGGCGGTCTGGGATTTTCCTAGACCTCGATCATACGTTATATATCATTTTTTCCTTTCTTTTGATGTATGATTAAGCCATTCATTAAATTCTTTGATTCATTTTGTAATTATTTTCTTGTTTAATTTGTTTAATTTCAGCTTATGTCATGCATAGTTAGTAAAGAATTAGAGATCAAATTAAGACTTTTCCTTGTACCTTGTAATTTAATTAGATAGATAGCCCCAAGCATTCATAAACTGTAGGAAAGGATAGGATTTAGGGAGACTGGTTCAACCGGGCGAGTTGGGTGCCTAACACCTTCCCAACTTGTAATTTGGCACTTACCCGCCTTTGGTGAGACGAGATAGCCATTCCATTTGCGCGAGTCATTAGTGTCCCTCCATTGAGGGACATCATTTATAGGTCCTAGACCTTATCTAGGTGGCGACTCCAATCTTCTTACCCTCCACTGGCATGAGTAGATGGGATCTGAAGGTGAAAACTTTCCAGATCCCAGTTTGAGTGTAATGAGGGTAGACAAGTTTCACAACATGTAAATTCAAATTTAAAAATGAGGAAAATTAAATTTTCAGATTTTTTTCACCCCTGGTCCTCACAGATATCAGCAAGTTGACCTTGGGTGGAGATAAATTTCACATGAAGCTTGCATTGGGCCATTCGCTCGCAAACAAAGTGAAAATCAATCTCTACATGCTTAGTACGAGCATGGAAGACCGGGCTAGTAGAGAGATATGTAATGCCAATATTATTACACTGGAAAATGGGTGGATTGTGCAATGGAATGCCAAGTTCATGGAAATGTGACTCGAGCCATATTAGTTCTACAGCTGCGTCTGCTAAGGCATTATATTCTGATTCGGTGAAGGAATGGTTCACTATTTTCTGTTTGCGAGAGGTCCAAGAAATGAGATTGATTACCAAAAAAATTGCATATCCACCTATTGAGCGTCGATCGAAGCTATTAATGGCCCAGTCCACAACTGTATAGGCTTGTAAATTAAGGGTGGAAGTTTGTTGTAGTAGGATGCCATGGATAACAGTGTGCTTCAGATAATGAAGTATCCTTTTGACCATAGTCCATTGGTCCATGGTTGGGGAGTGCATAAATTGGCATGCTCGGTTGGTAGCAAATGCCACTTCACCAGTCTGGTTAAAGTGACGTATTGGAGGGCTCCAACAATGGAGTGATACTATGTAGGATCCGAGTAGAGTGCACCCCCTGTGATACTAGGTTTTTGTGTTGTAGCCATTGGTGTTTGTACAGGCTTGCATTCCATCATCCTAGTATGGTGGATAAGATCCTTGATATAGTGTTCTTGAGAGAGGAGATGTGCTTGAGGATGGCGGACAGTGACTATACCAAGGAAGTAGCTGAGTTAGCCCAAGTCGTAGATGAAAAACTCATTTGCAAGTTTGTTAATGAGTTCTTGCGCCTTAAAACTGTCAGAACTAGTAACAAGAATGTTATCAACATATACAAGGACATAAATTATGTCCATACCAGTGTGGAGGATGAATAGTGACTAATCTGTCTTTCAGGCGTGAAACCCACTTTGTAACAAAAATTGTGATAGACAATGCAACCAAGCTCGTGGGGCTTGTTTGAGATCATAGAGGGAACAATGAAACCAAAAATAACAAAGAACAAAGAAAATCCAGGGGGCTGTACCATGTAGACTTCTTCATTTAGATGTCTATGTAGAAATGCATTGTGGACATCTAGTTGCCGAATAGACCAATGTTGATAGCCAGTATGGTACGTATTGTGGTGGGTTTGACAACTACACTGAACGTGTCAATGTAATCAAGGCCCTATTGTTGATGAAACCCTTGAGCTATAAGACATGCTTTGTGCCTTTCAAGACACCCATCCGTATTTCGTTTGATCCGATATAGCCCTCCAAAAAAAAAAACTGACATGTGGCACAGTGTCTAAAAAAAGCCAACCACGTTGAAGATGAACACACTCGGAGAAGATATTTGGCCGATTGCGCCAGCGGCCTGAAGCGAAGTCCCACTCCTTGGAGGACACGGCGAAAGAGTTCTACCCCTCGTAGGACACAACACTGAGGAGTTCCGTTTCCTATGAAACACGACTGTAGGGATGCGGTAGCCACGGCCTAGATATCCAGAGCTGACTCCATCACGCATCAAGAGTTCTTTCCCAACAGGACATAACTCAGGATAGATTTTGACTTATTCGAAGTCGGCTGATCCAACACACTTCCCATCTGCATAAGGACTCAAGCACAGGACGACACCTTTCACCCCGAAATATTCGGACTCAGCCATCCATGCCTCGGTCCCCTACTACTACGACTCAAACACTGAGACTTGGGAGCATCACATCTATTTCTTTCCGTCTTCTGTTTTCTCTCTCTCTCTCTCTCTCTCTCTCTCTCTCTCTCTCTCTCTCTCTCTCTCTTATATATATATATATATATATATATATATATATATATATATATATATATATATATATATATATGGACTAACTTGACTCGATCTGGACCGGTCTTGTCACACCCCAATTCCGCACACTTCAGAATGGTGTGATGAACCGCTAGCAAACCAACGGTTCAACCAGGATCTCGTACAGGTGGTATCTGACTGATCTAAACCTCATATATCCACATTCATAATCAGAGTAAATACACAATAACGGAAGTCTTATAGTAAAATGAACTGAGAATCTACTGTGATATTAATATTTAAATTGCAAATTATTCTGTATCAACTAAGACATAAATAAGTATCAAATACATGTCTTTAATAAATCCAAATAAAGAAAACTAAAAAATCTAATCGAATACACATGAGTTGCACTCACAAGAGGAGTCATGTGTATCCACTTCATCTTCCACTTCCATCGCCACCACGTGACCATACACTGGAGCATTGACATAATCTTCGACAGTACTACCTGCATCATCAACTAAAAATATTCGACGTCGAGGGGGTGAGCACACATCATGGCTCAGTGAGCAAACAAAACAATGCAACAATACATATGCATGCAGTCAATTCATATCTTTGGTTTGATTTAAAGTTTGCAATGCGCAATAGAAAGGTTGGGTGGTCAAAGGTTAACGTTTATTGACCCTGCCTCTATACACAGGGTGTGGAAGTCCGTCCAAAGGTTAACGTTTATTAACGTCCCCATCCACCCTACCATAATATTGTACAACAAAGGTTAACGTTTATTAATGTACAGTGCCATACCAACACGTAAGCCCCTGCTGGCGAGGGCTTACAAACTGGGCTCGCAACTAACCAATCCTAATTCCAAATAGTGTATCCAAGGCCTCACCCCAGCATCCCTCAGAACGTCCATAGAGATAGAGCTAAGGCCCCCCGGTAGAGTCAGAGACTACAAGGACCAAGACCACCTCCCCTGATACTCTACGACGTAATAGTTCTGCTAAAGTAATGGTGATACGACGATGCTAATGCACAAGACTTGAGTTTGAGATAGAGCTAAAGTGCTGAGACCCGCCAAAGGTTAACGTTTATTGACGTTCCCATCACACCTCCCTTGATACTCGCTCGCATCAAGTACACCAACCACACACATACATTCACATGCCTATTCCTATCATCATCATCATCATCATCATCATGTTATAAACAATAAAGTAAATATATATGAACAAATAATAGAAATATTGGATGACATGTTATATGCACATTACAAACATATTCGTATAGGATCAGGCATAACATTGGACTTAAGAAAAGGGAAAACAGTTTGTTATTAACCAATTAGTTTAGAGTTCTGTTTCCTCACCTTAGCTTACTAATAGATCCTCTTACAAGCTTTAAGATCACCTTTATATTGTTATTATATTACTAGAAAATCTAACAAAGTCGATAGAATTTAATTATAATTAATTCTGCATTTAAAAACCATGTTTTTAACTGGGGGTCGGAGGTAGGGTCAGAGTAATGATCGACCCTGGCTGCGACCACCCCTATTCTGGACTTCCCGAACACTGGGGGTCGATGCTCAGGGCCTGATAGGGTCGATTGGCCATCGACCCCCCATGCGACCCCCTGTGGGTTTTGGTCGATTTTCTTCCTTAAATCCATTCTTCATGTTTGGGGTCCTCTGGCTTGTTCCTATAATCCATTCATTATACACATGTTTTATGGTCTAGAACCATGATTCTACCACCTATATGGCTTTCATGATTTTCCCCCATGGTTTTCCATGAAAATCTAACCATAGGTTGATGGTTTGGATTTCTCCGAAATCATACTCTCTGTATTATCTATCCTAAGGTCTTTAGCAATTCATGGAATTAGTATCCATACCTGAGAAGAATACTCCTTCTCTGCAACTCTTCTCCTTTTGCTTTATTCTCTTCTTTACTTCTCTTTTCCTTCTCTTCCTTCTCTTCTCTTTCTCTCAATTCAATTAGGGTTGTAAAAGGAGTAAAAGAGGCTTAGGGACGTCCTATTTATAGAGTAGAAACTCCTAAAATAACTCCCATTGAGATTTGGAAGGAATCCCATTGAAATTAGGAAACTTTCCTAGTTTTTAGATAGGAGGGGTCGGAGATCCCGTCAACCCCTGGTTCCTGAAGTGTCCGACCTCCCAATGTAAAACTGGGGGTCTGACTTCTATCTTGGGGGGTCCGACCCTCCCTTGCTGGGTATGCGACCCTCCCCTTAATTTAAGTATTTTTTGGTCAGTTTAATACTTGGGATCGTGATCTCCTTCACGCACTTGGTTCATTTGGCTCATCCATGATGGGTAGACCTGGTTCAAGGTGGTAAGACCGGGTTAGTTTGATATGGGTCTTACAGGTCTGGGCTAGGTCAGGCAAGACTGGTCGAGGTTGACTGGGTTGGATTGACTTGGGTTGTACCTGGCCGGGCTAGACTAGGTTAGACTGGCTTCTCTCTCTATTTCTATCATTTGATGGCATTTTGGAGTTTAGTCTTCATGGAATTTTTTGAAGATCTCTGTCCTAGATTTTTTCACATCTACTTTGAAGAGGACTGACAATGGAGCACCCTGGTGCTTGAATCGTCTGATTTAGACATCAGATGAGCAAGTTATGAAGAACTGAAGTTTAAAAGGACATATCATCTTGCAACTCTACATGGGATCTTTTAGTAGCCTCTATTCTGGATTTTCCACATCCACTTTGAAGAGGAGTGACAATGGAGCACACTGGCTCTTGAATCGCCTGATTTGGACTTTGGATGATTATGTTATGACTGTATGAAGTCCTATCGATTCAATTTACGATAATTTGCTCAATAAATCTTTAATTTATAGTAATTTGCAGAAAAACCCTGGAATATTTATGTACATTTCAATCCGACTAAAATCATAATATCTTATCCGTCTGACATCGGAATTGAGCGATTCTAGTCTCATTTGGAAGATAATTCTATGACCTACGCATCCATATAGGTTGCAGTCAATAAAATTGCTATGGGTTCTATCAAAATCAGCCTTGAAGTAGTCAATAAAAATCCGAACCTTGAATTGGGAACCACAACATTTCCGAATGTGCATACCTAGACTCCTGCACACTGGGGGACACTTCGACTCAACTCAGAACACCATAGAAAGTACATAAAGACCGATCGACTATATTGGTTTGAGAGATGCTTCTTCTTTATGAAGCTCAGCTCTTTTCTCCTTTATCTCTCTCTGTCCCCCTCCCGCTTTTTCCGATCTTGTTGGATTCCTTTTCTTTCTCAAACTACTCTCTTTCCCTTTTCTGCACGAAATCCGCCACACTTATGTAGATAAATTGGCTTTTGGGCCTAACCCGATTAAAATGAAGCTGTTCATGGTCACTCGAAACCGGTATTAATTGACAGTTGACCGTGACCCAAACCGACTGTAGCTTTTGTTTTTTGCAATGAAACGCCAAACTTTCCTAGATTATCTTTCCTTGATTTCCGTTTTCCATATTCTGAAACCAGATTCCCTAACTTTTTTTTTTTCATTGTATCATCTCTCCTCTCCTCCTCCTTTGTCTTCTTTTCTTATGCTGTGCACCACATTACCCATATATATCCAAAAACAGAAAATTACACAATTAGAAGGGAAATCTCATATATCCATTTCTTTAAAAGACAAAACCCGAAGAACTGATTCGGCTTTATTTGTTGGGCTTTGCTATTGCTTCTTATTCTGTTTCTTCTGCTATAAGCTAATCCTTCTCTATCGTCTCCAAACACCAAATTAGATATTCCTTTCATCTCACAATGGGTTCTCTTTCTTGGAAAGAAGAAAAAAAAATCCAAGTTTAAGTATAGTGGTTGGAGCATCATTTCCAGACCCCATTAAAGGTGAAGGGTATCCGATTTTGGACCAAAATCGACTGATCAATTAGGTTTCAGTTATGATTTGACTTTTGAAGATCAATTAGTTAAGGGATACACTCACGATACATAATCTTAAAGTGGTGGGGTGAAACCGGAACTCATTGATTGACAACCCTGATGAGATGGACATAATCAATAGTTACCCATTTTAAATACTAAAAATGCTTCATAAAATGAATGGACAGATGGAGCATATCCCACCAGCAATAAAAATCTTTTTTTTTTATTTATTTATACGAAATCTGAACTAAATGCTATATGTATACAGTTTCTAAAATAGCGCGACTTATTATGACACTGGAAAGAATTGGTATTGAGTCGAATAATAATACATATTGTTTGGTTTGATCGAATAAATCAAAAATTAGTGAATTTCGATAACAACTACGAGGAGCATGAACCCACAAACTGTCACAACTCAGAACCCCATGAAATTTTCATATAAGTCCAGGTGAATGAGGGGAAAAAAATTACTTGATTTTTCAATACCTAAATTCTGAGAAAGAGCTAAATATCAGATGTTCATGATGTAAGATTTTTTAATCCTTTTTGGGTTTTTTCCATGGGATTTTTCATGAATCCTAACGAACACATCACACAGATTACTAGAATACAATGGGTATTGAAAAGAGATGATAAAACACATACTTCTTACTGTAGATTGATTTTCGACCATTTTTTTTGCTTTAAATGCTTAGAATGTTTGGATCAGAGTTTTTCACAGCCTGTTGAGATCCCTTGATCTTCTCTCTACGTATGAGAACAGGAGAAGAAAATAACACCGTGACTATGGGACTCTAACCATTGGTATTTATAATACCACCACCAATCCTGGACCAGTCCCACAGTGGACCAGATTGGTCCATCTCTAATTATATTTAAACCGGTCTACCTATAACTAGACTCCCACTGAACCAACTAACCTTATAATTAATTTAGCCTATAAAATATCTTACAATCTCCCACTTGGGCTATATTAATTATAAATTCACCATTGATCCAATATGGTCATGGAATTTAATTACACAAAAATCATCATTTACTTTGATTCAGTTATCAAGTCTACCAATGTCGAACAACAGCGGAAAGTACTCCTACACATCCGGTGTACCCCCTTCTATCAGTCACATACAGAGGTCTACTTAATGACATAAATCACTTTGAGATGAATACTTCAGTCCAATGATCGATTACCACGATTCCTGTTACCTTAAAATTCTTATAGGTCAACGCATTTTGATATTATCCAACTTATATAGGCAAATCGCCTCCAATTTGGACTAATATCATACTTTGACTTATCGCCTTCTTTGGCTAAATACATCTTTGTAATTTTGACATGTCTTGAACAATCAAGAATACATACAAGCAATAAATGCTCACCAATAATCCTACCCATTAAACCATATACAGAACTAACAATCATAGATAAATATCTCCCACTAACCAAGCAGATCTGAATACTCCCACTAACTAAGAGAATCTAAAGACTCTCATTGACAAAACATTTTTAATCATTCCAAGAAAACTTTTTTAACCTGTCTCTACATTGCCCTAGAGATCAATTATGACTGGTACAACTAGTCAAACCTAAGATTGCACAGTCAAACATGAAAAACTATTCACCACATCACATAACAAATACGATCAACATTACATGCAGTCATTTACCTTACAACATCATAAGCATAATTTATTTCCATTTAATTGAAAAGAAAAACATTATATTTCGATATTTCAAATAACATCATTACATTTTTAATATGGGAACAATATGTTAAGTCAAACAATAAATATAAAACAAAGTAAAATCAAGAGCAGAAAAAGCATTTGAATATAAAAAAAACTTTACAATATTCAAGCCAACAGTCTTCAAGACCTTCTACCCCAAATACCTTGGGAGTCCTAGAATCGTTATCATTTTCTAGATATGCTTATCTGGCTTAACAGTATTTGGTTAAACCACCTATCTTTTGTAAGATCCGCACTCCGTAAACCCGGTCTAAACCTTGGTTTTGTGTCGTAGCAGGTCTTTCGATCATCACCGGGCCAGACGGGACGAGCGGATGACAAACAGGTACGAAATCAGACCAAAGACGATCAAATCAACATGATTTTATGTTGACCGGTCGATGGTACCGGTCGATCGGTCAGCTCTGCGCAGCTGACTACGGAGATCCAGAAATTGATCTCTGTGGGTCCCACTTTCCTAAACCCTAATGCCTGAACCTTCCTAATCCTAATAGGGTTACTAAACCCTAATTCTAGCCTATATAAACACCCTTAAACCTCCTCAAATCCTTTCCATTGTCTCTCACAAACCCTAGAGAAGAGAAAGAGATTGAAAAGGAGAAGGAGCTAGGAAGAAGAAGGAGGTGCCGCCATTACCGTTCGACGACGCTCACTTTACGCCAGTCGACGGTAAGTGTTTTAACTATTCTTCTTACCCTATGACTTTAGGATAGTTGTGTGGGTGGATCAATACCATTAAAGTAGGTATTGATTTAAAACCCTTACTGGACCTTAAAACCCTAAGTTGCCGTCAAACCCTAGATTCGAGTTTCGAGATGATACTCATCGAAATAGGACTTGAATGAGTTGGAGATAACTCTAACTCAAAGCTCAGACTTAGAATGGATAGGAGAAACCCTGGAAATCCATAGAGATTGATCGACGGCAGTCGAAAAACCCAAGTATAGTCTTCCGGAGACATACCGATCGACTATACCGGTTGCACACAGTGTGGCCGGTATGTTGCCACCGGTACCTTCCGGGGGGCTGGTCTGTGGGGACCGGCTGACCATACCGGTCGCCAGTCTTCCCCACAGAGCTACGATCGGTACATGCCACCGGTCAGCTCTGTGAGGGTATATTGTAACTTTGTTGGTTTCCAACCAACATGAAACCCTAAGAAAAATATTTTAATGAAACCCTAATAATATTGTAGGACTTTGTGACTTTTCGTTTGGATCTTGCGACGTGGAGCAAGCTAACAAACGAGCGTCAGGTAAGGGAATCTAACCTAAACCTAATAATTAATGGACAGTAAATCTTAGTTATGACACTGAATATATATGATGTGATGTTTTGTGCATATTCACATGCCATCCTTTACTTTCAGTTATTATCATTGTTCATGCATTGATAGGATGTGATTGTTAGGCAAGTGGTTGTTTTAGTTAGTGTGTGGAGTGGGGCATGGAGCCTAGGATCATTCCTCACACTGGCACCTTTTGTAGTATTCTGTCCTAACATGCTTGGTACGGGTGGGGCATCAAGGGAAGGTCGTGGTACGGTGGACTCCGATGTTGATGCTGGCCTGGCCATGGTTATGTGGCACTGTGGTCTCCGAGGTCGACGCTGGCTTGTCCACGATGCTTTAGCTCTATCTCTATGTCGTAGGGAGTTATATTGGGATAGGGTCTACCTGCGTATTGTTCTATCCTAGTGTGTTAGTTGCGGATAGGGTATCAGGGGGAGGTGAGGTATTGTGGTCTCCAGCCCGGCCTGCACGCTCTAGCTCTATCTCTATGCCGTAGACGGTTGTGCTGGGATAGAGCGTACATTGATGACATATAAAATTGGTTAGTTGCGAGCCCAGTTTGCGAGCCCTGGCCAGTAGGGGTTTAGGTACTGGTATGGGTAGAGCATCAGGGGAGGTACGGGGATATCTTAGCTCTATCTCTATTCCATGATGGGTGCATTTGGGCCGGTGGTGATGTGATTCCATGCGATGCCACACACTCATGTATAGAGGTGTGGGGGCCATCAAACCTTTCTATAGCACATTGCAAACTTAAACCAGATTACAGCATAAAATGATTGTTATTCATGCATAATATTGTAAAACTGTCTGATTGTCTTACTGAGCTAAGTTGTGAGCTCATCCTTTGTACGTACATTGTTTTAGATGTTGATGCAGGTTACTCGGTGGACGATTATGTGAACGCTCTGGCGTATGGTGGTGTTGCTGCGTTGGATGTACAAGCAAGAGAGGACGAGCATGACGCTTCATGCGAGTGCCTTTCTGCGTGTACCTTTGATTGGATTTTTATTTATTTTCATTATTTTCGATTGGATTAAAGAAATGTAATGATATTATATTTTATGTTTGAATTTGAATAATTGGATACTTATTTAATTTATCAATAGATACTCAGTTCATTCTATTTAAAGACTTTCGTTGTATTATTTATATTCTGATTGTGGTTATGTGCAATGGTTTGTATGAGAGGACACGGTCTATTCGAGATCCTGGTGTGAACCGTTGGTTCAATGACGGTTCACTCACACCATTCTGGTTGAATCAGAATTGGGGTGTGACAACTTAGTATCAGAGTCTTTAGGCTCTGTCCAACACACCATATTGCACTTAACTAAGTCGATGAACTGGGTTAGGAAAAAAAATCTTAATACAAACACACCCTAAGCATTGTTTGATACCTGAAACGGACTAAGAAAGAGAATAATGTACTATATTTAATGTGGAACTTAACATTTGCACATACACTAGTTAAATGAACCATGAAAACTTTCATTTAAATAGGAAAAAGGAAGTATCAGATAAAATAGTGCTACAGGGTACGGTCCACAAACTGGACACTTACCCTGTTATATAAACAGTCAAAATAGAAGAAAATAAAAAGGGACAATCATGGGGAAGGGGGCCTAGGAGGAATAGGGTCCGCTATGTCATAGTCTCGCTCGTATGCGACCCTAAGCCAGTGCACCTGGACCTGAGTCACCCGTAGGCTATGAGCCAGACGTCCCAACTCCTGACCCATCTCTCGCTGAGACTCTAGGATGACCCTCTAGGTGTCCCTGATCTCAGTGAACATGTTCAACACTGGGTCTAGAGGGGGATGAGATGGTCCAGCTGTAGATGTAGATGGTGGTGCTGCAGGTGTAGGCTGTGGAGATGACGTTGGTACACCCTCTGCCCTATCCTCATCATCATCACGCTCGGCCTCTGCTGCATAGGCTGCATTGGCCGCTGTTGTTGCTGCTGCTGCGGCTGCTACCCTCCCGAGTGGCCGAGGGCGAGCCTCCAACTCGTCGTCGCTAACGGGCAGATTGACCATCTGCATCTTCTGAATGGCATCCCAGTCAATGTCGGATGTCATTGTATCCTCAACAGTCACCTCGCCTCTCACGCTCACACCTAGGCGACGTAGAAGGAAGGTGATGCGACGACCGTATGGAAGGTTACTGGCCTGATCGACCAGGGTCGCCTGATGCATGGTCCGGATGATGAGGTAAGGGAGAAAGACCCGCTCCCCGGTGCAGACGCAGTAGGTGATGTATTAAGTGAGCTGAGATAACTCACTGTAGTGGCCGCTCTGGGGCACAATGTTGTGCTGGATGATGCGGATATAGATTCGAGCTAGGGGCTTCAGACTAGCCGCCTTCATAGGAGCCCCAGGATTTAGGATCTACTCCGCTATCTCTCGGCATAAATCCTCGCTAAGATAGCCCTTCACTTTTGGAGGGCAATACACTAAATCTCCATCATTTGGAACCCCTAGCAGGTCGGCCAACTGATGAGTGTTGAAGGAAATATGGACGCCCTTGACATAGCTAGTGATGCGCAAGTCCCTACCCTGATTGGGATCGTTGACATCCCCATGAAGCTCCAGGTTAGCATAAAAATGCTTAACCAGGTTGGGACGAGTGGTATCTGTGTAGGAGATTACAAGCACCCACCCTAGCGCGTCAAAAGCTGCTCGCACATCGAATCTGTCCAACTGATCCAAGTTAACTTGCCACCCAGATTCGATGTTTTTGCTATTAAACCAGGGGAAACAAGCTTGTGCCTCCAAGGAACGGAACTAATGCTCGTCGAGTTGTGGAGCTGGTGGCTGAGAAGCGCGCACGCTCGAGCCATGAGGACGTTTGCCAAGAGCACGTCGTGGAGCCATTTAAACTGCAAAACAAAAGAAAATAAGAAGAAAAATGTTAGATTTTGTCGAAATTTCGGCAGCATAACGACTGTAATTTGGGAAAAAGCCTCGAACTCACCCAAAAACTTAGGGAGGAGGACTTACGTAACCCCCACACTCTTCAACAAATCAAACACAGGCAATTACAATAAGCAATTTCAAGAATTTAAGAAAAACCAAGAAATTTTGAAATTTTTGAAAACCTAGGTCAAAAATTGTAAAAATTCGATTTTTCCAAAAATCGTTCGGTGAAACCTCAAATTGCTTGAGGGCTTTTGCTCTTAGGGGTCCCTAAACCCTTTTTAAGCCGAAGGAAAAGAGTTCCTACGGTTGGAATCTCTCAATCAAAGAAAAACCTAGAATTCTACATAAAGACGATATGAAAAAGTTATAAAAACTCGAAAGAGAGGAAAGAGACCTACCTGGAGATGATGTACTAAGCTTTAAACGGAAGAAATCGGCTTCCTTTTCGTGATTTTTAAAGCCTTTCTGGGCATACCGGTCGACCAATACCCCTACAGGGTTGCGACCGCTATGTCCCGGTCAGAATTTTCATTCTGACCGGTCGACTATACCGGTCTCACCACTTTCTACAGAGTAGCGACCGGTATGTTGCGACCAGTCAGCTATAAAACAGCCAGAAAAATCATGAAAATTTTGAAAATTTTTGTATATTTAAATTCTACCTTTCGACTGTTTCGCCTTACATTGTTCAAGACTAACACCACTACTATTGTCTTCATTCTCATGTGTTATGTCTTCTTCTCAAATCCAAACAGAATAGTCTGAGATGGTGGGTGGAAATGGTCGTAGGGGTCGAAAGCGTCACTAGGCTAGGATGCGCCTCGAGGAAGAAGAGCAGGTTGAACCAGGCTATGTAAGAGAGCCAAGCCCGGTAGCTGAGGAAGAGCAGGCTCCACGGGTACCGAAAAATTTGCCTGGCCCACCTCATAGGAATTTTGAGACCATTGTTACAAACCTGGTCTATCAAATGCAAGCTCAGCAGAAAGAATTCCTAAACGAGATCTTGAAGATGTTCAGGCCACTGGGTTCTGTTCCCACTGGAGGTACGCCCGAGTTTGGAGGGAATAATACTACACAGCCGATGCATGGTAGTTCAGGGCCAATGGGCCAACCCCAGAATGTACCACCACCGCACCAGTTTCCGTCATCTTCTGCTTATCAAGGAGCATATCCGTATCCACCACCATGGTACGAAATGAATACACAGGGACAGTACGATCTGAGTCGGGCGGTGGATAGATTCCTAAAGCTGAAGCCTTCTTCATTTACAGGTAAGACAGGGAAACCATTGTGGCCAGCACAGTGGGTTGCATAAATGGAGAAGAATTTTCGACTGATGACTTGTACAGAGGATGAAAAGGTCCTGTTTGCCACTCATATGCTGAAGGAAGATGCGAATGCTTGGTGAAATTCTACACGCGCATATCTGGAGACGAAGCATACACAGGTGGATTGGGAAGCATTCAAAGTCGCCTTCTTCGATAAATACTTCCCGAAGAGTTTCAGGGATCAAATTAAGGGTGTCAAAAATGGGCCCGGCCCGGTAGCATGGACCGAGCCAGCCCAATATAACCCAAACCCAACCCGGACCGAACCTTAATGGACAGGTTTCGGTCTCGGCTTGTAAAGCCCGATACCGTTTTAGCCCAAACCGAGACCAGCAGGGACCAGCCCGTTAAGAAGCCCGAACTAGCCCGAATCAATAATACCTAATCCGAACACCGATAAGGTCCATTCGGGCCCAGTTTCTTAATTTTAATGGTTTTAAATTTTGATGGATTATATTACATTGTTATAGTTCACTTCTTGATCGAAAAGATTATATGAATCTATAGTTGAAAAGAGTATGTTAATTGTTACGATTTATTGAATTACATGCATATAGAATGAATGATGCTAATTTTATAGATAGAAATAATAAAATAGACTATATATCTTACATATAAAATAGGCCCGATAAGCTTGATAAGCCCGGTCCAGACCAAACCAGCCCGAAATCACCTCAATAAGCCCAATCCGATAACAAACCGACACCGGACCAGTCCGATAGTTATTGTGTCCAGCGCAGCCCAACCCAGCCCGAACTCTTAATGGACATGTTTTGGGCTGGGCTTATAAAACCCGACACTGATTTAGCCCGGACCGAAACCGACCCGGACCGGCCCGCTGATACCCTTAGATCAGATGGAGAGGGAGTTCCTCAATCTACAACAGTCTCAGTCGACTGTGGATGCTTACCTCAGCAGAGGTACGAGGAGTTATTTTTCTTCGCACCGGCAAGTATGCAAGAAGAAGAGACCAAGATACGCAGGTTCACCATGGGACTGCATGGAGGCATCAGAGAGCACATATTGGGGCTGGACAAGAAAATTTACAATAAGGGTGTGCAGGTTGCGAGAGTGATAGAATCTAGTCAGAGGGACAGCTTGCATAGAACAGGGGAGTGAAGAGACCCGCTATTGAGAGTTCGGGTGGCGGTAACAATAGACCTTTCCGTCCATACAGGGCTCAGACAGCTACAGTGCCTGCAAAGAACAATACGGCACCACACATTGCCCACGGGTTCGTTAGACGTAACCCGAACATTAAATGTTTCAACTGTCAGCAAGTGGGTCATATTGCAAAGACCTGCACTCTACCTAGAAAGCAACCTCCCCAGCAAGGAAAGGTATAAGCGGTCACTACCGAAAAGGCAGCCGCATCACCCGATGTGGTCACTGGTATGACTCTATCCCTTACTATTTGGCTTACTATTTTCATTGTGTGTATGCGCATGTAGAACTAAGGGATAATAAAATTTCAAGAATTGTAAATGTAGCTGGTATACCTGCCAGAGTACTATTTGACTCTGGGGCCACGCACTCTTTTGTTTCTATTTCCTTTGGGAAGCGAATGGAGTTACCAATCAAGCACTTGAACCCAAGCTTGATAGTTCGCTCTCCGCTAGGAGTCGAAGTGGCTTTGACTGAATATTTTGGACCATGTACAGTATGTATTGAGGGCCGAGACTTAGAAGCAAGTTTGGTGCTACTCGAGATGGCAGACTTTGATGTCATCTTGGGAATGGATTGGCTAGGCCATCATTCAGCTATCCTATTATGTGGTGAAAGGAAGCTTGTGCTTATAGACAAAAAGGGGAAGGAGTATAGCTTCACTGGTACCAAGTTACCTAGGAAGCGGAAGCTGATCCTCTCCGCCCTAAAATCTAAGAGATGCTTAGAGAAAGGGGGAGTGGGGTATCTAGTATCTGTAGTCGACATCACGGCGGAATCACACAAGATGGAAGATATAGATGTGGTTCGAGAGTTCCCAGATGTATTTCCAGAGGAGCTTCCAGGTCTACCATCGGACAGAGCTACAGAGTTTGTGATAGACCTTATGCCAGGTTCGGCGCCAGTGTCTAAAGCACCATACAGGATGGCCCCTACCGAGTTAAAGGAGTTGAAGATCCAGTTACAAGAATTATTGGATAAGGATTTCATACGACCCAGCATATCACCTTGGGGAGCACCTGTACTATTTGTCAAGAAGAAGGACGGAAGTGTAAGACTATGCATTGACTACCGTGAACTGAACAAGTTGACGATCAAGAACCGGTATCCTTTGCTTAGGATCGATGATTTGTTCGATCAGTTGCAGGGTGCAAAGGTTTTCTCGAAGATTGATCTCCGATCGGGGTATCATCAACTGAAGATCAAGGCCGGAGATATTCCAAAGACTGCTTTCAGGACGAGGTATGGGCATTATGAGTTTCTAGTTATGTCGTTCGGGTTGACCAATGCCCCAGCGTCATTCATGGAACTAATGAACCGAGTGTTTCATGATATGTTGGACACTTCGGTCATCGTATTCATCGATGACATATTGGTCTACTCAAAGGACATGGAGACTCATACAACACATTTGAGGGCAGCCCTACAACGGTTGAGACAGGAGAAGCTTTATGCTAAGTTCAAGAAGTATGAGTTTTGGCTAAAGGAAGTGGCTTTCTTGGGCCATGTAGTATCTGAAGACGGTATCAAGGTTGATCCAAGTAAGATAGCTGCTATAGTAGGATGGGAAGCACCAAAATCTGTTGCGGAGATTCGTAGTTTCCTTGGGTTGGCTGGTTATTATAGAAGATTCATGGAAGATTACTCCAGGATCGCTGTTCCACTTACCAGATTGACCAAGAAGGGGGAGAAATTCATATGGACAGATGAGTGTGAGAAGTTTTTTCAGACTTTGAAGTCAAGACTAGTCTCTGCACCTATCTTGACCATCCCAGAACCAAGCGTACTGTTTACTTTATATACGGATGCTTCAGGGTTGGGTATCGGGTGTGTATTGATGCAAGGAGAACAGGTGATTGCTTACACATCAAGACAGTTAAAAGAGCATGAAAAGAACTATCCTACGCATGATTTGGAGTTAGCAGTGGTTATACATGCAATCAAGACTTGGAGACACTACTTGTATGGTGAGAAGTTTCAGATTAAGTCAGATCACAAGAGCTTAACTTACCTTTTCACTCAGAAGGATTTGAATATGAGACAGAAGAGATGGCTGGAATTATTGAATGATTATGATTGTGACATCCAGTATCATCCGGGTAAAGCAAATGTTGTGGCTGATGCCTTAAGCAGAGAGTGGGCATCGAAACCTGAGGCAGGACCAAGTACAAATGTTACATTATGTGCCGCAGCCTCAAGTTCAATTGAAGGCGATGAAGAGTACATAATAGAGACTGCAGAAGATCCAGTTGAGCAAGGTTTAATTCATAAGTTCACCATGATGTTTGCAGCTTTGAAGATCTCACCGGATCTAGTTGATGAAGTTAAGGTAGCAATCCTACAGGATCCACATCTCAAGACAGTGCAAGAAGACTTAGAGAAGGGTACGAGCAATCCTGACTTTACCTTGGATTCAGACAAGGTACTCAGAAATCGTGGACGGTTATGTATACCTGAGAGTGAAGACTGCAATATCAGAGATCGAGTTATGACTGAAGCTCATTACACTCCATATTCGGTACATCCAGGAAGTACCAAAATGTACCATGATTTAAGAAGACTATATTGGTGGAGGGGTATGAAAGCAGATATAGCTCGTTTCGTGTTCCAATGTTTGAATTGTCAACAAGTTAAAGCAGAAAGGCAGAGACCCGCAGGTTTACTACAGCCATTATCGGAACCTGCATGGAAGTGGGATTGCATTACTATGGATTTCGTTACTGGCCTACCTTTGACACCAAGGTCAGTGGATGCAGTTTGGGTTATAGTTGACCGACTCACCAAGACAACTCGATTCATTGCAGTCAGACCTCAGTATACCATGGAGAAATAGGCCAAGTTATATGTTGATAATATAGTCAGACTTCATGGCGTCCCAGAGAGTATAGTATCTGACAGAGATCCTTGTTTCATATCAAAGTTCTGGGAAGGATTACAGAAAGCTATGGGAACGAAGTTGAAGTTCAGTACAGCTTTTCACCCTCAGACAGACGAACAGTTAGAGCGAACTATTCAAATTTTAGAAGACATGCTCCGAGCCTGTGTATTAGACTTCAAGGGAGCTTGGGATGAGAAACTATCACTTATCGAGTTTTCTTATAACAAGAGCTAGCAGGCTACAATTTAGATGGCCCCATATGAAGCACTCTATGGGAAGAAGTGTCGTACATCTCTGTTATGGAACGAGGTGGGACAAAGAAGAATTGTAGGGCCGGAGTATGTTAAAGAAACTTTTCGAGTGATTGATCAGATCAAAGAAAGAGTAAAGACAACTCAAGTTCGACAGAAGCACTATGCAGATAATCGACGTCGAGATCTGAAGTTTGCAGTGGGTGACAAAGTATTCTTGAAGATATCACCGGTGCGAGGTCTGAAAAGGTTTGGTAAGAAGGGGAAGCTATGCCCCAGGTATGTGGGACCATACGAGATAATGGCTAGACGTGGTAACGTAGCATATCAATTGGCTCTACCACCATCTATGTCAAGTGTCCACGATGTGTTCCATGTATCATTATTGAAAAAGTATGTCAGAGATCCATCGTACATCTTGACAGCAGACCCCCCAGACTTGACTGAAGACTTAACATTCGAAGTGGTGCATGTGATGCTCTCAAGCCGAAAGGTACAGCAACTTCGAACCAAGGATACTCATTATGTGAAGGTGCATTGGAGAAGCCAAAATATCGAAGAAATTACTTGGGAAGAGGAGAGCGCGATGAGGAAGGAGTATCCTAACCTTTTCGACGATCAAGGTACGTTTTAATTTCGAGGCCAAAATTTCTTTTAAGGGTGGGGGAGTTGTGAGACTTACATGCAAATTTTGGGACGAAATTCTTTTAAGGGTGGGGGAGTTGTAAGACCCGCACTCCGTAAACCTAGTCTAAACCTTGGTTTTGTGTCGTAGCAGGCCTTTCGATCATCACCGGGCCAGACGGGACGAGCAGATGACAAACAGGTACGAAATTGGACCAAAGACGATCAAATCAACATGATTTTATGTTGACCGGTCGATGGTACCGGTCGACCGATCAGCTCTGCGCAGCTGACTACGGAGATCTAGAAATTGATCTCTGTAGGTCCCACTTTCCTAAACCCTAATGCCTGAACCTTCCTAATCCTAATAGGGTTATTAAACCCTAATTCTAGCCTATATAAACACCCTTAAACCTCTTCAAATCCTTTTCATTGTCTCTCACAAACCCTAGAGAAGAGAAAAAGGTTGGAAAGGAGAAGGAGCTAGGAAGAAGAAGGAGGTGCCGCCATTACCGTTCGACGACGCTCACTTTACGCCAGTCGACGGTAAGTGTTTTAACTATTCTTCTTACCCTATGACTTTAGGATAGTTGTGTGGGTGGATCAATACCATGTAAAATAGGTATTGATCTAAAACCCTAATTGGACCATAAAACCCTAAGTTGCCGTCAAATCCTAGATTCGAGTTTTGAGATGATACTCATCGAATAAGACTTGAATGAGTTAGAGATAACTCTAACTCAAAGCTCAGACTTAGAATGGATAGGAGAAACCCTGGAAATACATAGAGATTGATCGACGACAGTCGAAAAACCCAAGTATGGTCTTTCGGAGACATACCGGTCGACTATACCGGTTGCACACAGTGCGGCCGGTATGTTGCCACCAGAACCTTCCGGGGGGCTGGTCTGTGGGGACCGGCTAACCATACCGGTCGCCAGTCTTCCCCACAGAGCTGCGACCAGTACATGCCACCGGTCAGCTCTGTGAGGGTATTTTGTAACTTTGTTGGTTTCCAACCAACATGAAACCCTAAGAAAAATATTCTACTGAAACCCTAATAATATTGTAGGACTTTGTGACTTTCCGTTTAGATCTTGCGACGTGGAGCAAGCTAACAAACGAGCGTCAGGTAAGATAATCTAACCTAAACCTAATAATTAATGGACAGTAAATCTTTGTTAATAACACTGAATATATATGATGTGATGTTTTGTGCATATTCACATGCCATCTTTTACTTTCAGTTATTATTATTGTTCATGCATTGATAGGATGTGATTGTTAGGCATGTGGTTGTTTTCGTTAGTGTGTGGAGTGGGGCATGGAGCTTGAGATCATTCCTCACACTGGCACCTTTTGTAGTATTCTGTCTTAACATGCTTGGTACTGGTGGGGCATCAAGGGAAGGTCGTGGTACGGTGGTCTCCGATGTTGATGCTGGCCTGGCCATGGTTATGTGGCACTGTAGTCTCCGAGGTCGACGCTGGCTTGTCCACGATGCTTTAGCTCTATCTCTATGCCGTAGGGAGTTATGTTGGGATAGGGTCTACCTGCGTATTGTTCTATCCTAGTGTGCTAGTTGCGGATAGGGTATCAAGGGGAGGTGAGGTATTGTGGTCTCCAGCCCCGCCTGCACGCTCTAGCTCTATCTCTATGCTGTAGATGGCTGTGCTGGGATAGAGCGTACATTGATGACATGTAGAATTGGTTAGTTGCGAGCCCAGTTTGTGAGTCCTAGCCAGTAGGGGTTTAGGTACTGGTATGGGTAGAGCATCAGGGGAGGTACGGGGATATCTTAGCTCTATGTCTATTCCATGATGGGTGCATTTGGGCCGATGGTGGTGTGATTTCATGCGGTGCCACACACTCGTGTATAGAGGTGTGGGGGCCACCAAACCTTTCTATAGCACATTGTAAACTTAAACCAGACCACAGTATAAAATGATTGTTACTCATGCATAATATTGTGAAACTGTCTGATTGTCTTACTGAGCTAAGTTGTGAGCTCATCCTTTATACGTACATTGTTTTAGATGTTGATGCAGGTTACTCAGTGGACGATTATGTGAACGCTCCGGCGTATGGTGGTGTTGCTGCGTTGGATGTACAGGAAGGAGAGGACGAGCATGACGCTTCATGCGAGTGCCCTTTCTGCGTGTACCTTTGATTGGATTTTTATTTATTTTCATTATTTTCAATTGGATTAAAGAGATATAATGATATTATATTTTATGTTTGAATTTGAATAATTGGATACTTATTTAATTTATCAATAGTTACTCAGTTCATTCTATTTAGAGACTCCGCTGTATTATTTATATTCTGATTGTGGTTATGTGCAATGGTTTGTATGAAAGGACACGGTCTATTCGAGATCCTGGTGTGAACCGTTGGTTCAATGATGGTTCACTCACACGATTCTGATTGGATCAGAATTGGGGTGTGACATCTTTGGTCAATCTACCCATCTTTGAGTAATCCACCTTGGAGTTACCCAACAACAATCTTATCACTAGCTATTTTTCCCCTTTGGTAATGTAAGCCACCTAGATCTGAATATATTTTCTAACAAGGAATGAAATATTTAATATATCAATTATATTGGGCTCATTGTCCTTAAGCTTTTCAGTGATAGTTGATAGCTCCCAAAAATACTTTCTCACATTGTAATTTTCAACATAACTGGTACTAGAGAGCTGGGTTAATAAACTATCTTCCGACCCCCTCTAGAACATTATTCTTATCCTTTGGATTTTTCTTAGATAATCCGTTCGTAATATTTCTCATCTTAATACTACTACACATAACCTCAATAGTAGAATACCTCACAACTTATGTAAACTACTATGAAAGATACATCTAGGTCAAACGATCCTAGATTAGTCTCCAACCTTTTCATAATAAATTTTATTCTTTGTCCTAGGAAGAGTGGGAAAGAAACTACCAAATCATATGGTACATTCACTAAGACAAACATCCTAGGAGACATAAACCATCATCATTATATGAGTCCAAACACAAATATCCTGCAATAGATAAATTACGCAAGACTCATATAAACACATGCAATTTATATTTATTTATACTTTATCTCGAATAGAAAAAGATAGATATCAAAATATTCTTTGGGACAATCATACTTGGATGAACACATCAGTGTATGAGTTTAAATACAATATCAAACAACTGAAGACTCATACACATACCCTTTACTTGCATTAACCATATAAACCATTCATGCAAATAAATATCTTTTTCCAAGAGTTAACCATCTACACATTCTCTTTTGGGATAAACATGCAGTGGTCTTCTCAATTTCTATGCAGTGACTACGAAAGAATAATGAATCTCGAAAATCCCACCTCCTTTGGGTTAATGAGATCCCCTAAATTCAAAACCCTTTCAACTCATGTGCATGAACATACCTTTAATTTTGACAATGCCACATGTGGGTTAACACTGTCTTTCTTAGCTGCTTTTCACACTATGGAGAATAGTGTAATAAAAATATATCATTTATTGTATATGTAAATGTACAAATTTGGGGTTTGAAGACCACCATGTTGGAACTGAGTGTACCACTTTGGTGGATTCCACCCAATCTTTACATGACAATCACAAATCCTAATTTGATCAAAACTTGACAATGCCACTTTTAGGTGTACATCGCCTTACACAAGCATTTACAAGTACATAAACTTTGAATTTGAAGACATCATGATGAAACTAGGTGTACCACTTTGGTGGGTTCCTCTCAATTCCACAATGATATCTCTAAACCCTAATTTGTAGCACATTATAGGTCAATAAATAAAATCTCATGCACACATAACCTTCTACATACATCTGGTACAAAAAAATTGATAAATAAACAAAAAATTACAAATCGAACTAATTTGGGGCACCTTTTAATCAAAACTAAATTCCCCAAATCATCAAACTGTGTCAAACTATGTACCAAACTGTAGAGCATGAAAATACGAACACAACGTAAAAAACCGCGTCAAAATCCGATGCTCCTAACTCCCACAATCGTCGATCAAAGTCGGCACTTGCATTCTTGCATCCTGAACCGGTTTTGGGTGGTTCAGCCTGGGTCGGTTTGGTCTGGCCGGGCTCGGTTATGGGCTGACCGAACCCACAAATTAAAACCTTTTTTTAATGCTTTGGTCCAGGCCAAACCAAATTGTCTGGCCTTTAAATCGAACTGTAAACCAGCGGTTCAACCTCCGACCCAACCAACCCACCCATTCGAGTTCTCGGGTCCACTTTCCGGGTCGTTGGGTCGGGTCCTCGGGTCACAAATTAGGGTCCACCATTTGGATTACCGGGTCAAATATTCGGGTTCATGAATTGGCGTCGGGTCGCACTTGCTAACCACACGTGCACCCTGAGTTGGGTTCACGGGTCCCCTTGGGCCCGGCCGGGCTGGTCTGGGCTCGGGTTAGGTCCCGGACTGGCCCAGATCTGCTCGGTCCAGTACGGGGCTGACCAGGTGATGTCACCCCTACCTTTCTCATCTCTTTTTTTTAATTGTCGCCAGGGTGTGGATCTCACACGCTTTTTCATGCGACGAGTGAGAGCTCGTTAGGAAACATTTAGAGACCAACCTTATGTCGCCAGCTCCATCTCTCCAAGAACTACAATCCTATAAAATTTATTTTACTTTTTAATGGTCCGATTTTTTTTTTCGAGGATCTAAATGCTAGACAAATTCATATGAAAATTTTGAGAGAAAAATCTCTCCCTTTTCCAATCCAATCAAACATGAAGTCTTTACAATGCTTTCCCATCCATTCTAGATCTGTGTAGGTGGCTCTGATACCACTCTAAGATTTTTTAGATCCTCTTTGGGTTTTTCCTATGGGATTTCCCATGAACCCTAACGAACACACCACACAGATTACTAGAATATAATGGGTATTGAAAAGAGATGATAAGACACATACCTCTTACTGTAGATTGATTTTCGACCGTTTTATTTGCTTTGAATGCTTGGAATGCTTGGATCAGAGTCTTCCATAGCCTGTCGGGATCCTTGACCTTCTCTCTGCGTATGGGAACATGAGAAGAAAATAACACCATGGCTGTGAGGACTCTAACCATTGGTATTTATAATATCACCCTCAACCCTGGACGAGTCCCACAGTGGACTAAGTTGGTTCATCTCTAATTAATCATACTTAAACCAGTCTACCTGTAACTAGACTCCCACTGAACCAACTAACTTTATAATTAATTTAGCCCATAAAATATCTTACACATGAGAATTGTGTACCACCATGGATTTTACAATATCATTTTCCTTATTTAGTTCTTTTAATTTATTCATCAAGAAGTAAAGCTTCTGAGTCAGTGACATGGTTGGACTTCATGGCTTCATCAGGTGGTCCAGAGTAAATCGTTTTTTTTAAGGTGTTGGGTACTTTAAGCTAATATTATACACGATTCTTCAGAGCTTCCATCACTCGTTGTTTGCTGGTCCGTTATTCACCTTCCATTTATCCAAACGTTTTTTAGCTTTCTCCACCTATCAAAATGCAACAAAAACAACTAACTGATGAGTCCATAGAATTAGTGTTTTTATTGTTTTTAATCCTTCTACGCATAAGGATAATCAAAGACTTACTTCTGATTTCCAATCTGTTTGGTATGTAACCCATAGTAAAATGATGGTTTGTATTGCAGTGCCACCTAACATCCCAGACCATATTCCCTAAAATCAAACACAAGGCCAAAAAATTTGGTTTCTTCAGTAAGCAATAGGGAGGGATCAATCTGTGGACTATTTGATTGTGCATCATTTGTGCTCATTAGTGTGGAGTGATTCATCCCATACATTAAAGAAGTAAGAACCTTAATTGGGATTTCTCGCTGTAAAATTGTAATGATTTGGAGAGACTTCCTACTGATAAAGTGCGAACCCCATGTCTAGCTAATAATATATTATGACAGTAATTATTGGGAGTTTAGTCCCATATTGACTATTAAATAGTTTTCAGCTTCTTGTATATACCTGTGAGTCCTACTTATCAATTGGAAAATTTTGGGATGAAAACTTTATAGTCATGGCCAATGGGCAACATGTTCAAAATTAGATCCAAATGCTAGGGTGACTAAAGGGGTATAGCAAAGGTTGTTGGCGACGTGTAAGAATTAAGGGCTTGTTTTATAAAACTTAAGAATCTGGATTTTGACCCTCAGAGCCAATATGGAGTAGAATCATGTCTGGTAAAGCTGGTCAGATTCTTTACTCCCACAGAGTGAACTGATCCAAAAAGACTTTTTAATCCAAAATTTTGGAGTACCAAATATAAACTTTTTTGCTCTGGAGCAAAATTTGGGAGAAAGAACCACCACCACCACCCCTCTGCCCCAGCACCCATCACCCACCACCACTACCACCACCACCACCCTCCTCCCTCCACCATCCACCACCACCGCCCACCGGTTGAACACATAATGCAAAAAAGGACTCAAACCTAGATCCATAATGGTTGATGAATAGTTCATTTGCACTCTATTGGTCTTGTTTGCTCCAATTTTTATACGCTTGTGAAGATTGCTACTAATAGATATATCTATCTATTTATAGAATGAGAATATGGACCAAGGGTAATTTGATCTTTCCAATGATAAGGTCAAATTACCAAAAGGCCCATATGTCACTTTACACTATAAGGTTGTTAACTGGAGATCTCATTTAATAGGGTTCCATCCAACCAATTCTAACAGTCAAAACCCAAGTACTGATCCAAACCTACACTGGTCAGATATCTTTTAATGAGGTTCCATCCGATCAAACTTGTCAATCAATACCCATCCACTAGTCCAAATCCACACAATAATTGATGCATAATCCATACATGTTGACAACATTTCACGATGACTGTACTTTGATCAAATTAGGAATTCAAACATAAATTGAAGTGAATATACCTTGGCACCGAAGTTGAATTTAAAACCCAAAATAGCTCCCAATGGGATCCCAACAATGTAGTAGCATCCCACATTAACGATTGCAACAAATTTTTGCCAACCACACCCAACAGCCACACCTTCATAAATGGTCATAAAAATTGATCAGATATATTGTTTCAACCGTGGGAGTGGGGTTTAAAGGAGAGATCAGACAAGTATTCATGTGGTTTCTTCTCGGGGTCTAAATATTAGACTATTTTTTGTTGGTAGCTGGTTAGGCTCTTTGTATGTTCTCCCACGTAAATCATATATGAAGAAAAAAAGAAAAAAAATAGATACCTGAGAGCACGGGTTGGATCCCATTGAGAATGAGAGTGATTGCCAACAAGGGGCAGAGGTCGGATACTGCATTGGCGACAGTTTCACCACTGGTGAAGGCGTAGCTTATAAAATGACGCAGCACCATTACAACGCCGGCGAGGCTAACTCCAATTATGAATGATATGGAAGCCATAATTATCACCGAGAAAGCGGCTGATTTTGGATTTCCAGCTCCAAGCTCGTTGCTCACCCTCACACTGTGAATTAGTGATCTCATATTATGTTTCCACAGTACTGTCATATGTTAATGTGCAAAGATATGGTAAGAGATGATTAATTGAATTCATACCTTTCGACATAAAATTTTAAGACTGATGGAGTACTTAAAAGTACGGAAAAATTGATATTCTTAAATTAATTAACTAATCTATACCATCTCTTTTCAATTCAATGGAACCAGATTATCTATATCAACAATTTCCATGATCTAAAAGATTAGTAGGCGAGTGGGAATGGGCACCATTAACTTGTGGACTCTATTTTGCGCAACTGATACTAATCTGAAGGATATACAGAGAGAAAAAGACCAACCTTGCAGCTGCGTTGAATCCAACCGAAATCATGAAAATCAACCCAGTTATCGTCATGCTGCATCCATATATAATACTCAAGAATCTTTAGTTTACAGTAAAAGGAAAAATATTTTAATGTATTTGATAATAAACATAATAAGAAAAGGACCCATTTTTTCTCCGCCCACCGTGAAGAATGAATCTCTTCACTTTCCACTTTTAGAGTAATAATGAGATAATGAATGTGCACCATCTGATGTGCTTAAAGAATAGGAATATAGTTAACTAAATCACTTTTTGACTGATCAATGTTATGAAGAATATAGTTTTTTTTTGGTAAGTATGAAGAATATAGTTGACTAAATCAATTAATGCACCCTCATCTTGCTCATACGGAGGATGGGATCGATGGAATATTCCTGATGATATTAGACAAGAGATGAGGAGGTTTGAGAGGAGTTGTGGGCCGGATTTGTTCCAGTTGATGCCGAAATCAACTTGCAATAGGGAGAAATCAGTTTGAGACCTTAGAATTTTTTTTTCTTTTTTAAATGTTTAGATCATTTATTAAGCAAGAAGGGGAAAATTAGTGAATAGTTCATCTACATTTACTTGGATCCTGCTTGGGATCACATCACCATCTATATTCAGTGGGTCACATACTCTAGAGGTGGATCTTACACCACATAGAAGGTGATGGGAACCCACGAAGAGTATATGTACATGCCGGTGATCCGAACTCAGAAAATTATATAGAACTAGCCGTCACATCCCTACCTCAAGACCGAAAAACTAGAAGGCACCAAACCCCACCTAGACAGGATGAACATCAAAAGAGGGAGAAAGGGAGAGAGGAGAGGTCTAAAGAGAGGAAGGAGGGGTCTTAGGGGATAAGCTCTATTTATCTGGGACCTCCCTCTTAATATTATTTATGGTAAATTACACAGACACCTCCTGTATTGTAGTGAAAATACACAGAACTATCCTGTTTTTTCAAAAGTTATACAGAATACCCCTATAACAATGCTATCATATAATCTTACCCACACCGTTACTTTAAACTTAACGGTAGAAGGTAAATTTTTTTAAGACAAAAATACCCTTATTCTGTTTTTTTTTTCCTTTTACCGTTCTTCTGCTTCAACTTCTGATTCTGTTCTACTCTGTATCCTTTTCTTCTCTCTCTCTCTCTCTCTCTCTCTCTCTCTCTCTCTTCTGAAACCCATTAGTCATGGGAAGAACAACAAACATTTCGACGTTAATTTGTAGATTCAATAGCTTAAAAAAAAAAACAGAAGAAATAAACCCTCTTCTAAAATTTTCTTCTTGATGCTCCAGAGCTCCTGCAAGATTCCATAATCCTCATCTATGTTTGGCTTCTAGAAGATGCTTCCAATAATGTAAGAACAAGAAGAGCCTGTAGTGTTCGTGGGTTTCTTCTTTGCTATCATGTGGTTAAAATGACCTAAATGGGAAATTGAATCTCATAAAAAAGTGATCGGGATGAGTGTTTAGGGCTTCTGAATTAACTTCTGGAGGAAACGAGAAAGAACATCGGAATCTATTGTGGTGTTGATCCTTCTGATACGAGTTACACTCATATAATGATAGAAAAATTAGGATTTTTCATAGCTTGAGATGTTGTACGCTTGGTTTTCGAGGCTTGATTATGGTTTGAACTCCTAGGAGTTGCTAGAAACTGAAACCCCCAAAACAATCGCTGCAAGCACCTCTCTGCAATCATTTCTCTTCTCGTTTCCACCATTACCACCGCTCACAATTTTCTTGTCCAGAAAGATCTACATCTTTCATCATTCCCAGACCCTAGCCCTAGAATCGCGAAACGCTTGTGCCCTATCTCTCACTAAATTCAATTCTCTCCATTCTCTATTTTTCTGTTAAGAGAATCCCACAATTTCTAATAGTTTCCGTGGAGAAGAATGAGAAAAAAGAGGGAGATACTAAGCGCTGGAGAAGAAAACAAGTTTACAGCAACTCGTGGAGGAGAAGATCTACACCAATAGATTCTCTTCAGAGATTGATAATTGGTCTGATGGCTACAGACAGCCCAAAACGGTAAGGCATGGTAATGGCCTCTAACTTCAATATCATCCAATTGGACGAGTTCCCTATTTCGAAATCCCATCACTAGAGGTTGCACAAGCGGCACTGTCGGGATTCCATGGCCTGGGGCCATGGTGGCAGCTCCAACAGCCTTAGCTTTCAATTTGTTTTTGATTTTGATCGGAGCTCTGTTTCAGATTCTCATTGTGGATTTGGGAAGAAGGGAGAAGAAGGGTTTTGGATTTCAGACTCTGAGTTTGACATGTTGTCCTCTACCCCCACTTCCCAATACAACTTACCTTCTCAATCTCTACTTTTGGAGAAGAACACGAACTCTCATATGGGATTTCTTTGGAGAAGAACACGAACAACTTGTTTCGTTGGAGAAGAAAGAGGAATGATTAGTCTGTTTGATTTTTTTGGAGAACTCGAATAAGGGTATTTTTGTCTTAAAAAAAATTTGAGCATCTGCCGTTAAGTTGAAAGTAACGGTGTGGGTGAGGTTGTATGATAGCATTGATATAGGGGTATTCCGTGTAACTTTTGAAAAAACAAGAAAGTTTTGTGTATTTTCACTACAGTACAGGGGGTGTCTGTGTATTTTCACAATGATCTCTCTAGATTTTTTTTTATATATAATAAAACCCTTAAAATTGAATGAATTTTTTTTTATCAAAAATGATGAAAAAAAGAAAAAGAAGTAAAAGGAGGTGATTCGAAAATTTGGTTGCACAAGCGGCGCTGTCGGGATTCCACGGCCTGGGGCCATGGCAGCAGCTCCAATAGCCTTAGCTTTCGATTTGTTTTCGATTTTGATCGGAGCTCTGTTTCAGATTCTCATTGTGGATTTGGGAAGAAGGGAGAAGAAGGGTTTTGGATTTCAGACTTTGAGTTTGACATGTTGTCCTCTACCCCCACTCCCCAATACAACTTACCTTCTCAATCTCTACTTTTGGAGAAGAACACGAACTCTCATATGGGATTTCATTGGAAAAGAATACGAACAGCTTGTTTCGTTGGAGAAGAAAGAGGAATGATTAGTCTGTTTGATTTTTTTGGAGAACTCGAATAAGGGTGTTTTCATCTTAAAAAAAATTTGAGTCTCTGCCTTTAAGTTGAAAGTAACGGTGTGGGTGAGGTTGTATGATAGCATTGTTATAGGGCTATTCTATGTAATTTTTGAAAAAATAAGATAATTTTGTATATTTTCACTCCAGTACAGGGGGTATCTATGTATTTTCACAATGATCTCTCTAGATATTTTTTTTTATATATATAATAAAACCCTTAAAATTGAATGAATTTTTTTTTATCTAAAATGATGAAAAAAAGAAAAAGAAGTAAAAGAAGGTGATTCGAAAATTTGGATTATTTCCTTGACCTGATTCCAATTCCCCAATTCCCCAATACCCCACCCATGCAAGTTTTCTACTTACCAGATAGAGAGAGAATCCAAAGCCAACTGCGGGTTATGGAGCAACCCGGCAAGCAAAACCAGAATCTGAAAGTACCAATTCTCCAAGCACAGCATCACTGCCGATGAAGCCGATAATATAAAGAATTTGGGCAAACCGGAGAAAGCTTGGAGGCTGAACCCACTCCAGGTGTGCTTGCAGCGTTCACTTTTAACGATGTATATGAACTGGGCAACAACTATGAACCACCACGACAGACTCAACACCAAGGAAGCCCCTAACAATCCAAGCCCGATCTTGTAAACCACTACCCAGCTTAGCAACAGATGCACAACCAGCGTAGCCGTAGATATGTAAGCACTGGGGGCTACAATGCTCTGTGATTGCATGAACTTTTGAATGGGAAAGTTGGCTGCGTAAGCGAAGATTTGAGGGATCAGACCGTACACGAAAATGGCAGTTGCCGAGGCGATATTTGGGGACTGGCCTAGAAGGATCAATATATGCTTGGAGAAGATGTAGATCACTGTGAGTGGGACCCCAGTAAGCATGAGAAGGATTGTTGATCGTTGAAGGAATATCCCTAACATTTCATGCTTTGATGCACCGTAGGCTTGCCCACACAGGGTCTCTACTGCACTCCCCATACCCAGCTGAACAATATATATAGCATGTTATAGAACTCAGATGCAAGTACAAATTGCCAAGGAAAGAGAATATATATAAGATTAATGATACATACAAGGAGGCCATAGGTGAAAACTTGGATGCCGGTATTGCCGAGGGAAGCGGAGGCGAGCTCGAGGTTGCCTAGGTAGCCGGAGAAGATCTGGGTGGACATGGACATGAGGTAGTTGATCATGTAGACCACCACTGCAGGTGTAGCGATGTGGAAGACAAGCTTCAGTTCTATTGATAAGGCTAATTGAAGACGTTTGAACCGGGGCAATTCCTTGTCTGACAGTATAGTTTCAAGCTTGCTTCTCACTTCATTTGGTGTGGTCGATGGTGGTGGTTCTGACATGGTCGAGGGTTGATGGGTTCCTCCATTTTCGATACTCTTACATGTTGTGTAATTTGTGTGTGTGTGGGTGTTGGGGTTCTGTGCTTCTGTCAGTTATTCTGTCTTACTCCCACAGCGGAGAATATATAGACTGATGCCCAGATTTGTTTATTGGATTTGGTTTACTCGTTTCTGCTATTTTTGGAATTTTTTTTCCGACCATTAATTGTAAAGCAGAGACATGGATAGTTTACTTATATGTACTTGTATTTTTCTTGAGATTCTATCATCATCTATATTCAGTGGATTCCACACTTCAATGGTGAATCCCACTTCACATAATAATGATGGAATCCCATGGAGAGTATATGTACACGTAGGTGATCCGAACTCAACACGTTGCACCCCACACCACCCATGCACGTGGAGTAGAGGGTTTGCTTCCTCCCCCTTTTTCAATTTTTAGATATTACAACCAACCATGTACTACAATACTACACCGTTGTTTAGGTGTTGCCGCTCGCCCCTAATGATACGTTGTGGCCCAATTCCAGAATCTGACTCACCGGTGATGGTCCATGCATGGGAGAGTATTCATATGGGGGGCCAGCCTCTATCAAACAACCCCCCCCCCCTTTTTTTTTTTTTTTTTTTTTGTAGAATTGAATCGTCTTGTGTGGCCCATTTTTGTCAGTCTTATCAGCCTGTTCGATGGACGATTGAACAGTTGAGCTACAAGAGAGGATTTTTATCCTTTTTTACCCTTAACGGATGCATGTATGAATTGCAGTGTAGCGCATGTGTGCATTGTAAAAACGTTTTAGCACAAGTTCTTTTAGACCGGCAAATCTAAATTGGTTCCACAATTTTGTCACTTGGAAACGTGTTATGTAATTGGGTCTGCTAAATGTCATTGATCGGGCAACAAAATTTGGTGTCATCGATTCTCTTTAATTCATATTCATTAGACCACGATGACGCAATAATGATAAAAACCTTCTAACCTATTTGTAGATATTAGATTATATTGATTTATTTTAAATATAAATAGGTACTATAAATCATATCAAACAACTACATATATCATAATGTATGACCTAATTAATTCTATATATTACATACCAAAGAAAGCCTTTTAGTTTAGTTACCATAAGATTTTGAAGTAAGAACTGTAGGGGGTACAAAATTAAAAGAACAAAACATTAACATTATAGCTACTCAGATTATTTTGATCAATTGATCTTACAATATGCTAATTTCAACAATTCTTATTTTTTTTTGTTTCTTCCTAACTATTTGAACTATGTAACTAGGTATGTGATTCAATTTTGTTTTTTTTTTTTTGGATAATTCTGTCCCAAGGAGAGTCCATCACCTAACGTATTTCAGGTATCTAATTCATTGCAATAGGTATTAACACCCTTCCTTCAACCAAAATAGTTTTATTTTCTTTTTTTTTTCTTTTTTTAATAATTGATGAACCCTATTAATTGCTTGTTCAAGAGGTCTATTCCGGTTTAAGTTGTTTGCCACTTTCCTTTCTTTTTTTTTTTTTTAAGTAAAACGTGAAATCATTCAATTACAGGGAAAAGGGATACACGCAAGGCATTACGATAGCAAAGATCATGAAGCCAAAGAATGGAAATTGACTATCTGGTCACTCGAAAGGACAACGAGGTCTCTCTGGCCAAGGAATGAGCCACAATATTAGGTTTCCTAGGCAAAAAAAAAAAAAAATACATTTATCACACTTGGCAGCATGATAAAAGATATTCTCTCTAATTGATTGGAGATCCACTTCGCAAGAGCTGTTAGGATCATGAATCCTAATCAGATTGGCACAATGGGACTCCACTTTGATATTAGAGAATCCTTCCTCAATTGCTGACATCAAAACCCAATAAATAGCTATTGCTTTTCTTTTTATAGTAGAATTTGTAACCACCTCTTGTGAAACAGCCAAAACAAAATGCGCAAGATCATCTCTAAACATAAAACCAATACCAGCTTTCTGATCACTTTCCAAAAGAAACGCGTCAGTGCATATGGGAGTATATACTTTTCCGAGGAAGCTGCCAAAATAGATCGAAGCCGAGAGTCTCGCCACTTTGTTATTGCTTTAATTTCAATTCTCAGATCTCTGAGTGCAATATTATGCAATTAAAAAAATTATGAGGGATTAGGGCTTCTTCCAGAGTAACGAGAGTTGTTGATAACACTTTTTCGTCTTTGGATAATCAGTAATGCTTTTCCTCTTTTTTTTTTTTTTTTTTTGGTGAGTAATTCTTCAATGATTAAAGAGTTTCGAATTTTTAGGAGGAATATTGGCCAGCAAATGATTATTTTTTTGATAATAACTACAATTTGAATTTTATTCCATCAGAAAGGGAATAGCGTCAGGCACGTACACAGCATTGTGGCCCCTGTGTCCACATATCAACGGCTACGCTGCGTCCGTGTCTGTTTCTGTTTCTGTTGCTTAGCTGGGTGGTGGTATAGAAAATGGGGCATGGGTTGTGGAAGGGCTAAGGATGTAAATGGATCAAATTCTAATCGGATACATCATTATTCGAATCGATTGACCAATTAATCTATTCGAAATCGATCCGAAATCCTATGTATAAAAATCAAATTCAAATTCGAATTCGAAATTTAACCAGGTATCCGATTAAAATCTGATTTGAATCCTGAAATATGGAATTAGAACACAAATTGCAAGGAAAATGAGAGAAAATCCTAATTTAAAATAAATATATAGCATACCCTAAGAAAAAAAGAGACAAAACCTTAAATGACTATATAAACATTAAGGTTATATGCATCTTAACAGTCTAAAATCTAAGGTTAATATGCGTCTTAACACTAGGATAAACGGCATAGATATAATCCTAGCCATTTGACTGATATCTAAATTCGCATCTGAATCCGATCCCTGCTACGGTCGACTGGTATACCTAAAATCAGGTATAATTGGTCGACTTCGGTCCGATTTCGTACCTGTTTGTTATCCGCTTGCCCCGTCTGGCTCGGTGATGATCGGAAGACCTGTCACGACACAAAACCAAGGTTTAGACCGGGTTTTCAGAGTGCGGGTCTTACAACTATATCCGAATTCGAATTTGAACCTGAATCCGATTGTTCGAATTTGGATTCCCCTTAACGGATGTGAGTTCGAATCAGATCCGAATTTTCGACTATTCGATTAAATCCTTAAGTGAGACTGACTTGCATTAAGCTTGGTTGGTAAAATTTAGGGGTAAGGGTGTCAATGGGCCTGTGTGGGACTTCCTCATGTTATAAGCGTAGGGCTAAAGTGCATTCCTTGCCTCCACCTTTTTCTTAATTTCTTCATCCTCTGATTTGTTTCTCTCTGCCTCTTTCACCTTCTTCTCAAGCTCTTCCTTGCTGAGTCTACCCTTGTCGTTGGTAATTGTGATCTTGCTCTTCACTTTGGCATCTTGTCCTCAGCCGACACGTTCAAGCCACTCACATCAATGTCAAAGCAGACATTGATCTGTGGGACACCCCTTAGTGCTGGATGAATACCACTGAGCTCAAATGTGCCGAGGAGATTGTTGTCCTTCATTAGAGGCCGCTCTCCTTCATAGACTTGAATCAAGACTCCAGGTTGGATTTCAGCTAGTGATTTGAATCAGTATGTGAGTCATGGAAGACGCCTTGGGATAGTGGAAAGTAGTTTTCTCAAAAAAAAAAAAAAAAAATGGCAGGAAGCATGCAAGAGGCGGACTTGGATCCTCTGCAGTAATGTAGTCCCTGCAGTCTCACTTACGCCGTTGGATTACATTAATACACATATAGATGCGCTCTTAATGGTTTGAATGCGACTACTAGAGCTGCACGATTATTGGAAACCCAACTCCAGCAAGAGGCTCTTCACGTTATGAAATACAAATGAGGTCTTCAAATTAGGACAAAAAAAATCATTTCATAATGTTAAAAAGTCAGCAATCTTTTAATTGGGTTTTTCGCATGAGTGACTGAGTGAGCTGGAATTTTGTTAAAACTAAGGGTTGGAATTGGACCCATCTGCCCAGGCTTGTGTTATAGAACTCCCATTTTGTCCTTAAGAAGGTACTAGATACGACGAAGTCATGACCAAACTCTGCCATTGGTATTCTTCCAATCCATCAGATGTGTATTCCCCAGTCAATGGGAAGATCTCTGTGTTAAGCTAGCTAAAAGAAAAAAGAGGTAGATTATAGCCAACCACAATCTAAAAATGGATCCATAGTGCATAATCAATTTGTTGGTCATAGGAAGCATAGGTAGGGTAAGTCTGGTGCCTATGTTCTGACTCTTAATCATAGAGGGCATCCATTTACATAGCATAGCTTCATTCCACCGTGGATGGAATATGGTTTGGAGATGTGTGGAAGGAATAAATGTGGTAGATAAGTACATAACAAGGTTATGTGCGTAGAAAGGGAAATGAGAGGTAGTAACAAACTTGTCAATGAGATATATAATAAGTGATTTATGGACGCAATAGCATGTACTTTTACAAAAGGCAATAGGGAGAGCACGAGAGACCAAGAGAGACCTCAACACTAAGAGCAAGTGTAGCAAGGGGAGTAGTAGCTGGAGCAGGAACTTGGATAGACAGCATCTGGCGCAAATAAACCTACAAGGGTGGTGGCAAAGGCGAAGGGGCAATAGGTGGTGTAGGAGCCGCAGAGGGGGTAATTGTAGGTAGTGGTCTAGGGGAGGCAGGTGGTGGTGGAATGGCGGAGCAGGGTATTAAGATGTATCTTCAAAGAAGGTAATATTAGCACTAACGAAATAGGGATGGGTAACCACGTCATAACACCTGTAGCCTTTATGAATTCGAAAATAACCAAGAGAAATACACTTAAGCAAACGTAGAGATAATTTGTTTTGCTGAGGATGCACTATATAAGTAAAACAAACACAGTTGAACACACAAGGTGAAACAGTAAAAAAAGAAGCAGTAGAGTAAAAGAGAGAAAAATGAACTTTATTCTGAATAATAGAAGATGGCATACAATTGATAAAAATAAATAGATAAAAAAATAAACGATCAATAAGAATAGCATCACTCCAAAAATACTTAAGACCATGTATATGGAATAAAAGAGAATGACCAACCTCTAAGAGGTGCCTATTTCTACGCAACATCATTTTGCTAAGGAGTATTAGAAAATTTATTGTAGTGAAACATGCCATTAGCAAAACAAAAGTCAGAAATAGCCTATTGAGTATATCCAATAGCATTATTAGATCGAAATATATGAATTGATTTGTTAAACTGAACTTGGATTTCTTTATAAAATCCTTTAAAAACTGAAAGAAACTCAGAATGATCATTAAGTAAATAAAGCAAGGTCCTCCTGGTATAGTCATTAACAAAAGTAACAAAAAATAAGAACCAAGTCTATTAGGGACATGACATGGTTCCCAAATATCTGAATGAACTAAATGAAAAGAAGAAGAGCTATGAGTATCAAGACGGATAGGAAAAGTAGTGTGGTGATGTTTGCCTAATCATAAGCCTCACACCTAAGATGGGTAAGAGACTTGCCACTAGGAATAAAGGTCTTCATCTTGGAGAGAGAAAGATGTCCAAGCTGATGATGCCATTGAAGAGGGGTAGAAGCAGTGAAGGTGGTAGCAGCAATGGTGGATGGTCCAGTTTGATTATAGTAGTAAAGACTAGATCGCTCAAGACCCCCACCAATTGTTGCCCTTGTCTTGAAATCCTGAAAGACACAACAAGAGGGGTAAAGGGTTACTGAGCAGTTTAGGGAGTTAGTAAGTTGACTAATGGACATAAGGTTAAGAAGTAATTTAGGGACATAGAGAACAGAGGACAAAGTCATGGCAGGGGTTAAAGAGACCGTTCCATGTCCTGTTGCAAGGGTGGAGGAACCATCAGCATGAAAAACAGGTACATATGTAGTAGTGTCTTTAAAGGAGGTAAATACATGAGACTTACCAATCATGTGGTAAGAAGCCCCAAAGTCAATGATCCATGGAGTAGGGGTAGTGGTGGAAAATAGCGCTTTGGTACCTATGTGAATCAGTGTGGTAGAGGGGGTGCACTAGATTGCTCTAACAGTGAACTTATTGAAGTAGTGCTTCGAATTGAGTCGCACGAATCAGTAGTTGTAGCAACCGAAGCAAGGTCAATTGCTAAAGCTGATGAAAGAGCATCTTCTTTAAAAGCAGAGTTGGATAGAGCCTCAATCCATTTTGGGCAGCCATACAGAGACCAACATTTATCAACATTATGATTAATTTTGTTACAATGGATGTAATACCTGTTAGCCTTATCTATATTAGACTGGTCTGTGGCACGATTAGAAGAACCTCCTCCACGGTCTTTACCTAAGCCATGGCCTTTAACAGAGGAGGAGCCTCGACCACGAGAGGCATATAAAGCCCAGTTATCCTTAGTAGAAGCACTGGAAGTGTAGACGCTTCAAGTTTGTCGAGCAAATTAAAATTGATTTTCTTAGCTCAAGGTAACAAAAAAAATAATAAAATAAAATAATAAATAAAATAAAACAAAATAAAATAAAAAACAAAGAAGAAGAAGAAGGAAAGAAGAAAATAAAATAAAATAAAATAGAAATAATAATAAATAAAATAAGATAAAATAAAATAAAGATAAGAAAACAAATAATAATAATAATAATAATAATAATAATAATAATAATAATAATAATAATAATAAATCTAAACCTATTTTAATTAATTAATTAATCAATGAAATTAAAGAAATATACATTCAAATAAATAATTAAAAAATAATAATAATGATAATAAAATATAAAATAAAATAAAAATAAAAATAAAAGAGAAAGGAAGGGAAACTTCTAGACTTGCGTTAAAATCAAACAAGAGGAGAAGTTTCATTTGGCTTTAAGGGTATTTCGGAAAATTCCTAGACAAATAGAATATAAAAAATAATAAAATAAAATAAAATAAAAATAAAATCATTTAACTCCATTTGAGAAACGAAGAGAGAGTAGAGAACAGAGAGAGTGAGAAAGAGAGAAAGCCGAGAGAGAAGAGGGTTCGAAAGGGAAGAAGAAGAAGTCGCATCAACAAAGATCAATAGCGACGGCGGCGACTTGCTGCGACGGCAACTACGACGGCGGCATGGTACCGCAACGACGACGGCGGCACGGTGCAGCAACGAAAACTCCAACGATCTTTGCTGAGATTCAAACCTCCTTCAGTATCTTGGAAAACCAGATTTCAGATCTAGGTTTTTTTTGGTTTTTTTCTAGCAATTTGAGTTATACTCCAATGTCAATTGTTTCTTCTCCAGCACAATTCAATGGATCTCGAGCGACGAATCTATTCTTGATCTGCAAACTGTGGTCTAATTCTTGTAAAGGTAAGTTTATCTGTCAATCTCTATTTTTCGATCTATACTTCTGGTTGTGATTCTCGTTTTTTTTTTTTTTTTAAGAAGAAAGAAAAAATTCACTACCAAACTTCTTGTTTCTTTCTCTGAAGTTCTAGATTTTTCTTTGATGTCATGATTGGTTTATCGACGGCGAGAATTTAGATCAGATCTGGCAGTAATTCCGCAGCAATTTGATTTCCATATCTTGAGTTCTTGTTCAATTTTGATGATATTCCGATAATGACTTTAATCCTGCATCTTAGGGATTTCAGTTAGGCTTCGGCGGCAATCCTAGTTCTACATCTACAATTCTTTATTCTCTTGCCAATGCAACTATCCCAACAACAATCAATTTCTAATTAATTTCCCTGATCTGATTTCATGTGATCGATTCAAATGGTGTTCGATTCAATCGGCATTTTTTCTAATTTTCCGTGAGTTCTCGGTTCGATTGACGATTCTGACAGTGATTCCGAGATCTCCTTCCATGAGTTTTAATAATTTACGGTGTCAAGAAGTCGCAGAAGGTTCGATCTTTTATTCGAAACGTAAAAGAGAATCTGTAGCTTCAAGGTTAGGATTTCTATCTTTCAATTGATTAATTTATTCAGTTCAGAGATGACTGTGATTCTCCATGAATATTTCTCCGAGCATCGATCTGGTTTCTTGTGGTGATATCTTAAGTTCTGAACTTCATAGTAACTATTTGTTTCGATTTGCATTGGCATCAAGTTCTTCACTAGGTTTATGATTCTCTTTGCAAACCTCTAACGATAATTCATGTTCTAAACTTACATTCCTTTCTACAAATCTATGACAATAGCGTTTAAGGCTACCTATCTATTCATTTTAAGTTCAGTCCATCCCTTCCTCCATTGTTAAATTTCATTGTTTATCGATTTCTTTCAACTTCAGTGTTGTACATTTTATAGGCTGATCAAATTCCAGCTACAATAGATCGACGACTACACATTTATTTGTTGATGATTATTACTGCCCAAGCTTGGACAATTCATCATGGTAATTTGCATTATGAGTGGAAAACACAGACAGGCAATGTATACATTACATCATTTAATTACAGCTTCAAATTGGACTGTTGAAGTAACATATGAAATCAAGGTTTTTTTCTAAGAATATGAGGAAACAAAGATCTTTTTGCTAAAGCAAAGAAAAATCCATGTGGTCATAAATTGATGGCACTCTGGATTAAGTTTTCAAAGCGTTACAGATCCAAAGATTTAATGACTTATGGGGACATAGTGAGAATTTTATTTGCGGTCGGATCAGTTTTAGAAATTTACTCAAGCGTCATTTATTGAAGTAGAATTGATCGAGTGTCAAGATGATTTTGCTTTTTTAATCTTTCACTCCATAACTTCAAGATCATCATCAGTCGAGACGTGAGCATCTTCTTCAACCTTTCATGCGGCTTTAGAAGCACAGGATCACTTCTTCTCCCTTGACGTCCACCACTACTCACAGACAGGTAACACCCCTAATTCTATGTCTTTACCTTATGTGGTATATGGATTCGACCATCATGCGCCCATAATTATCTGATGCGGGTGGGTAATACGATATGCATGCGGCACATGCCATCCCTAGTGTAGTGACGGGCGGGATAGACTAGGACGTCCCCTACCCCTTTAATGTATCTCATAAATGCAAAAGGAAAATGTATTAATAGTTTTGATTCCCAATCCCTACTTATGTATCCGTTAAGAATTTCTATAATTTTTGTAATTATTTTGGTGCAATGCGGACTCACGCGCTTGTGATGCGTGAATAAATGTGAATGTGTAAGTGTATGTAAAAGAAGCGAGGTTCAGATGCCTATTTTTCAATGTCGAGAGCACACTCTCATATGTTGACAAGTAGAGATCATTTCCATCTCTTTATGCGTAGTTCATTCCGAACTACGTATGGGCTTGATTCTCGGACCTCACCCCGAGATACGTATGCTGCCTGGGGATCCATCACCCAAGCTCAGTCCAATTGCAATGAGGGTTGCAATAATACCCAATTTGCATCATAATATGCCTTGCAATTTGCACAACTTGCTTCTAATTGTATTTTCAAATTTTATTTTTTCATGTCATCAAATTCAATTTCAATTTCAATTTTAATTCTAATTCAATGTCAATTTTAGTTTTTATTTCAAGTCCAATTCAATTTCAATTTCAAGTTTGATTCAATTTGAAAATTCAATTTAAATTTTAAATTCAATTCAATTTCAATTTCAGGATTCAATTCAATTCAATTACAAATCCAATTTCAATTTCAATTTCCATTTTAATTCTCCATCATCGCATGGAAGTCTTTTTCAACCTTGGACAAACATTCTATCATCGTATGGAAGTCCCTTTCAAACCCTATTTGCACATAGACAGTCTACCAGCTTGACTAGTAGCTGTAGAAGTCTATTCGATTGTTTTACGTATATGGTCTACCAGCTTGACTAGTGGTTGTAGAAGTCTATTCGATTGCTTTACATAGACGGCCTACCAGTTTAACTAGTGACTGTAGGAGTCTATTCAATATCCTAAACCTAGATGACCTATTAGCTTGACTAGTGGCTATAGGAATCTACCATTTTACCAACATATGCGGTTGAACTACATTGGGCTTGATTCTTGGGCTTATCCTGAGATACGTAGGTAGCTTGAGTGCTTATCATTCGAGTTCAGTCCTAAACCTACTTTTCATTTTTTTTTCGTTTTAGAATTAATTTCAAAGTCATTGCATTTAAACTTTGGACTACGCTTCAATAGCTGAAAATGATTTTATCTGTCAACGTATTGAGGTTGTGCACTTGTTATCCGAAATTGGTTGATTGGTCCGTCATCCAATCATTTTATTTCTGATCTATATCACATTTTAATTCTTTTTTCTATTATATTCACAATTGTATGACTTGCTCCTAGATTGAAATATATCTAGAACCTAGGTCTGGTACCTATTAAAATTTATTTAGTCATTTCCTGTAATTTAAAATAGGATAGGAAAGGATAGTATATGGAGACTAATCTTCGGATTAGGCAATTTGGGTGCCTAACACCTTCCCAAATTGTAACATGACACTTACCCATTGTATCTCTAGTTTGACCATAAGCCTTAATTCATTACGTGAGTCATTAGTATTTCTCATTTGAGAAATTATATATAGGTCCTTGACCTTATCTAGGTGGTGACTCCATTTCTATTTTTTATTATATTTCAATCATTTCATACCATTATAAGAATTTCTTCCTTACAGGAAAACACTAAACATTGAAGCCGAAAAAAGTTTCATTAAGAGTAGGTACCTTCTCACCTGATAGCAATTGGATTTTGAAAGATTGATATTCTGGAGGAAGGCTTGCTAAAAACTTGGTCAAATAAAAATCATATTACTAATCCTTAAGTTGTTCCAAATTAGTAGTTAGGGGTTGAACAACATGGAGTTATTTAAGATGACTTTTAAATCCACTGTAGTAGTATTCGTTAAGGGATTTCTCACCCAATGAGAAATTAAACATCTTCTTGTAATGGTCATAAATCTGAGAGATATTATTCTCCTAAGCATAGCTTTCCTTGAGATCATTCCATATGTCTTTAGTCGTTGAATAAAACATAATATTAGAGACAATGAAGGGTCAATATTACACTATAACAAGGTGGTTTGGAGAGTAGAATTTTCATGCATCCATTCATCATAATTCTTGATAGAAGAGGCAACATTTGAATCAATAGATGGAAGCTCATCGGCTAGGTATTGCAGTTTACCTTTAGAGTGAATGTAAGTTTTAATAGCTTGGGCCAATAAGAGATAGTTAGACACCCCTTTCAACTTTATTGAGGCGATTTGCGCAAAATGGACATGATTCGAAGAAGCCTTGTAGTCAGTGTTGGACTTTATGTTGTCATTGTTGGCAACTTGGCTAATGTGACAGTATTTGTGAGTATTCAGTTAGAGAAATGAGAAGAGAGAGTGTCAGTGTAGGAGAGAGAGTGTCAGTGCAGTGGCACAGATGTGGCAACTTCACTTATGTGTTCTACAAGGTTCTACATGTGTTTCAGATGACTTACAATGAGTTAAATGGGATATTACACTGATTTTGATGAGAGAGAGTGTTTGTGGACCTCACTGGTGATGTGGCCGAGTTTCTGATGATGCGACAGTGTTCTTGAAGCTTTTCTAATCATGTCCATGTTTCTCATGTTTCTGGTGTTGTGGCATTAAAGAGAGAAATTCAAGAGAGAGAAAGAAGAGAGAGAATCAGAAGAGAGAGAAAGAGGAGAGAGAAAAAATATGAGTGGGACCCACAGGTATGGTGGCAAGGTGACATGCCAACACGGCAGCCCACGGCACTTGACATGCATGCACACAAAGTTTCGGGTTCAAATTCCAAGGTTTGACAGAGTTTTAACTTTGGGTCTATTTTTGGTGGGTCCCGCAATAGGGTCATGGAGATCCGGCATTGGAAAGATGTAGAGCATCGAGTTAGCTTTCCAACGCAACTTGAATCACTCAATTCCGACGTCGGATGAGAGAGATATCGCAGTTTCTGTCGGATCGCTCGAAAAAGTGATTTCACAAATTGTTTAGGGGCAATTTCGGCATTTCACAAGTTGTTAAGGGGTAAATTTGTCAAGAAAAAAGAAGAAGATCCAAAATCGGCCGCCCAAATGAAGCCACGTAGGCTAGATTCCAAATGGACGGCCTTCAAACTTGCGGGCTAAGGTGTGATGCAAAGATTCCGTTTAGATTCCATCGCGCTGTTCGTGAGTGGCCAGACGCAACCTATAATCATGCACCGCGGTACATGCAAGTTTAGCCGCGATCCAGTGTGACGCTTCTACGGTGCCGCGGCACCATTGATCCAGATCCTACGCTTAATATGGGATCCGAGGTTCGCTGACGCGATTTGTTCGGATCCGACGGACATCAAAAGATCCCGCCATTTCTTCTCAGATCCAACGGCAGATGGCCTAGATTCCTCTCTAAACCAATCAGAATGTGACAGCGGCGCGGCGCGGCTCGGCTACGGTGCGGCGCAGGTGCAGGTTATATAAGGAAAGATTCTCTTTCCTTATCCGAGATTAGCCGATTTTCAAATTGCCATATCTTCTTCATCCGAGCTCCAAATCGGTCCGTTCAAATTGCAGCATTCATATTTTTCGATGCCCTATCTATTGGGCGCCGTTGGGAGTCATGAAAACTTAGAAAAAAATAAAAAAGAGTGCTTTGAAGCTAAAGAGAAGATTTTTCTAGGGTTTTGTGCCCTGTGGGAGTGATCTATCACCAACTGCGTCTTCTTTGTGCATCAATGAAGTGCTAAATCCCTATGTCAGTAGAGCTTTTATTTTCATATTCATGGTGATTATGGGTTGTGTGGAAGAGATTGGAAGCCTGTGGACAAGGTATGCTCTGTGAATCGATCTCTATCAACATTGAAGGCTGTTGAAGAGTACCTGAGGTCAGTGTGAAGCTCCAGAGATATTGTTGGCCATTCGAAAGCATTGTTTGTGAGATTCTCAATTCCTTATCTATTTATGCTTTCAATATATTGTATGCTAGCGTAGGTGAAAATTATTGAATACCTAGCTAGTGGGAGAAAAATTGTAAGACATAATTATAAGCCTAAAAATTATGTTATTTGCTTCTTGTGGGTGCGGGTTAAGCGTGGTGTGCAGCGTGTGCTGAGCACTGGTACTTGATACCTGAATTCCTGGCACATGTGTGCCCTCCTAGTTTTATGCTGGGTAAATTGGGTGTATGTACTCCCTGCTGTGTAAACAGCAAAAAGAAGTGTATTGAGTATATACGGAGCCCGTTGGGCATTACTCCGTGGACTAGCCATCACACACTGTGTTGGTGAACCACGTATATCTTGTGTTATGGATTGTCTTTATTTTTCTATCATATTTTGGAGTGCATGGAATGGCTTGTAGGGTGGGTGTGCAAATCTGGTAGACCTGGCCACTGAGTGGTAGCGAGGTAGATTTGCATACGCTTGTGTGTGTATAAAAGAATATATCTCCATCAGCTCTGGGCAGCAATAAACAATCAGGAAAAGTTTCAGACACTGATTCACCCCCCCCCCTCTCGGTGTCATATCAAGTTCATCAGTCAGTCATGAGCAATAATCAATGAAGCAGAAGTACCATTAAATAGAGAGAATACCAAGAACCAAGATCTTGAAAGCAGTTCTGATTAACCAGCAATAGAAGCAAGAACCGAATCCAACATAATAGTAATGTAACTCAAATAAAATCAAAAAACATAGATCTTGAGCAAGATTTGATCAATAAATATAAAAAACTTTAAGAGATAGTTACCAAAACCAGTAGGACAATAAGATGATCAGAGTTGAGAATCTAATCTTCGGCACTAAAGAAAACAGCTGTAGTCCGATAAAGATCTAGAAGAACTGATCTCGATCAAGAAAAAAAAGCTTCAGCGATAAAAAGAATCAGCAACAATTGCAATTGCAGCATCCAGGGCCAAAATTTTGAGCAGGTTTTATAGCATCAAAGTAAGACCGGTCTTCTTTCATAGGCAGAATATGGTAGCTACTACCAAAACAAATTTAGAGAAGGAAGAAGGAGCCTATTAGAACTGCAGAGATGCGAGATCCAAAACTTAGATTTGTAGAGGCCCTGATACCATGTGACGGCTTATAATAAAGAAAATTAGTAACTGTGAAACCGAAAGAGAAAGAAAGAAGTAGAAGAAATGAAGGAGGGTCAATTCTAAGAAGAGAGAAGAATTGATTGTTGTAAATCCTTCTACTACTGCTATATTTATAGAAAAGAAAAGGGCGAAAAACAAAGACATGATCCTATTTAGTTACAATCCAAGAAATGAAAGGACCTAATCAACAAAACAAACAAAGCTAGCTAAACTAAACAAGTACTAAAAGCGGTAATGGGCTTTAATAAATAGGCCCATTACTTACAAAGAACTTTATATATATATATATATATATATATATATATATATATATATATATATATATATATATATATTAGAGCCTGTAACCTACAACGACATTTCCTACAATTAAGCCGTAAAAAGTACTATGTGTAGTGGCATTTATTAGAAAACGTCGTCGAATAGGACTACCTAGGACATTATAACAACGCTACTATAAACATTGTTGTATTTGTTAGATACTGGAGTTTATGATTAAACGCCATTGAAAAGTAAGATCATACTCAAACCATGCGAAGCATAATGAGTATAGGGACCTTAAAAGAATCTCTTTTTGTCCTATGAACTTTAAGGTGTATTAAGTTCACATTTTATTCTTTGAGCAGATTGATAAACTCTTTTAAATTAGGTTAATTTTGGCCTGAGGCTTACTATAAGACATGCACCCAAAATTCCCTACTGACCCGGATTTCTATTGTGCTAGGTCTTTTCACGTCAGCAGCTGATGTACCTAATGCGAACCCGATGGATACATCTAGATCTTATGTAAGGAACTCTTACCCAGACTTTAAGTAATTTAATAGACCTTAGGTGGGCCCAACACATTGAACAATGCATAGGGCCTAAAACACTGAAGCCAGGGTTGTATGGGGATGTCATGCCCCACGAGTTAGTTGCCAAGTGCCGCTATTCAGGAACAGATGGAATGCTTTCTACTTCAGGAACTGAATTGGCGAAAAGCCTCATCTTTAGGAAGTCATTGGCCCCGGCTTCTTTAGTCTTGCTGGCGGCATAGAGCCAATGGATGAGCCAATAGGCTTCCTGTCGCCGGTTCAGCTGTAGAAGTCACTCTTTCTCCTCATTTGTTATAAACAAAGGCTTGAGCCTCATTTATTAATTTTTTGGCCATTTTGTGGGATTAAGGGCGAACTGAGGTTGAAGAGGAGAAGGAAACGGTTGGAACTCTTGAGGAAGGCTCTCCAACCTTTGGGGGATTACCTTGCTACCAAGTAGGTGTTCTATTCTTCCCCTATTTAAAATGTAATAAAGATCACCATTAATGGTAGTGGTTAACCACCATTAATGGCTACCCAAAGAAGAACTTAAATTCAGTCAGGGATTTATTAAACCCCATGGTGGTGTTGTTCACCACTAAAATACTATCATGGGTGGGGAAAATATTTACCACCATGTATTTGATGAACTTGATATGACACCGAGAGGGGGGGGGGGGTGAATCAGTGTCTGAAACTTTTTCTTTATAAATTCAATGCTACCCAGAGCTGTTGGATATCTGATTTGTCAATACACACAATCGTATGCAAATCCACGTCGCTATCACTCAGTGGCCAGGTCTACCAGATTTGCACACCCATCCTGCAAACCAATCCACACACTCCAAAGTATACTAGAAAGCAAACACACAGTACACAAAGATATTACGTGGTTCACCACCACAGTATGTGATGGCTAGTCCACGGAGTAACGCCCCACGGGCTCCGTACTTACTCAATACTCAACTTTTAGTCTCTTACAGACAAGGATACTAACCCTATATTTTCCCAGCGTAAAACTGAGAGGGCGAAATAATGCCAAATTTCAGACATAAAGCTAGTGTCCAGCACCCACTGAACACACCACAAATAAAATATTTTAGGGCTTATAAGAATTGCCCTACAATGAAACCTCACAAGCTAGATAGGTATTCTACTATTTTTCTTTCACCTATACTAGCATACAGTGCATAAAAATTATTTAAAGAGATAGGAAATGAGTAAATCTCACAACCAATATTCTTGAATTGCCAGCAATAATTTTTGATGCTCCACACTGCTTTGAGAAACCCTTGATCAACCTTCAATGATAGTAAAGCTTGAACCATAGAGCTTGTCTTGATCATAGGCTTCCCATCTCCTCCACAATCACCATGAATGAACAATAAACAACCTACCAACCTCTCTCAGGGATTCAGCAATCCATTGATCCACAAAGAAGAGGTAGATGGTGATAAATCATCTCACTGGACACACAAACTGGAAAAATCCCTCTCTGTAACTTCAAAGCAAACTTTTCAATTTTTTTCTACACTTTACCGACTCTCAACAGCGCCCAATAGGTAGAGCATCCAAAAATATGGAAGCTGCAATTTGAACGGACCGATTTGGAGCTCAGATGAAGAAGATATGGCAATTTGAAGTTCGGCGAATCACAGATTTTCTCTTTCCTTATATAAACACGCACCCGCGCTGCACCGTAGTCGTGTCGCCGATGCGCTGTCGAGATCATATTGGTCGATCAAAGAATCATCAGCACGGCCCGTCAGATTGACTTCAAAAAGGCGGGATTGATCTGATCCCTTGGATCTGAATAATCCGCGTCAGGCGCGATCGGACTCAATATGGAGCGCAGGATCTGAATCAACTATGGCGCCTCTCATTACGCGCGCTACACCGAATCATTGCACTGATTGCATGTGACACGGTGCAATCTGTTATCCTACTTCTGACCAATAACATCATGCGCGGGAGAATCTAGGCGCATCGTCTGCGCCACACGATAGCCCGCAACTTCTAGAGCCGTCCATTTTGAATCTGACATGCGTGGCTTCATTTAGGCGGTCGATCTCGCATCGTTTTCATATTTCTCTTCCTAAAATACCCCTAAGAACATATAAAATGGCGTCTGTAACCATTTTTCATTCCAAAAATCCTGTAGAAGTGTTTTTTGGCCAAATGGTGCTTCTCTCTAAGCACCCCATCCGACATAAGGTTTCTCTCTAGAACATTTCTCAAACAGTTAGGAAAAGGCAAGAGGGGAGGGCATGGCCATGCGGTAGCGGGCCTGCGGGCCTTGCTGCCTTGCGGGCCCACTGCTGGGCATGCCATGGCTGCTGCCTAGCATGTGGTTGTGGCATGCCAAGCCATGGCTAGCCTCGGCTATGTGATGCCGCGGCTGGTCCTCAGCCAAACTGGCGACCAGTGGGTCCCATCCACACCTGGGTCCTATAATTTTCTCTCTCCTCTCTCTCTCTCTCTACAGGCTTCTCTCTCTTCTTTCTCTCTCTACAGACTCCCTCTATTTTTGATGCTTCAAAAAGTGTTTAAACACTGTCACATCACCTGTAACCTGGCCACATCGCATGTTTCACTATCAGATTGCATTTGAGGTCAGCAGACACTATTTCTCATCAAACTTGGCCCAGTTAGCCCAATTTGCCAACAATTACAATACGAAGGTCAACAATCTCCCCCTTTGGAGTTGTTGGCAACTACTCAATCCACCATGAGACATTTCTCCCCCTTTGACAACAAGGACAAAGGGATTTGCCACATAGGAGTGCCCACCGCATCTTCCCATTCCTATGGACGCTCCAAAAACACAAACTCAATACTATAGTAACATAAAAAAATATCAATGGACTCCTCCTGAGTCCTACATAGGGAGCAAAAAAAATAGAACAATCAAACACTGCTCCCCCTCACTCCAAGCTCCTCAATGCTTGGGGAGGATAATCACTCCCAACTTCTATCGAATGTAATCAAACCGATCTCTGGGAAGTGGCTTTGTAAAGATGTCTGCAATCTGCTCTGCTGTGTGAATAAACTCTAACTGAACTTCTCCTTCTAGGACCTTCTCTCGCAAGAAGTGATACCGAATGGCTATGTGCTTCGTCCTGGAGTGCATAACTGGATTTTTTGATATATTTATGGCACTAGTGTTATCACAAAACATAGAAATAGGTTTTTCTAACTCAATGCCTAAATCCTTTAACATCTGTTTCATCCATAATACCTGTGTGCAACATGAGGTAGCTGCAATGTATTTTGCCTCTACCATAGATAATGACACTGACTCCTGCTTCTTACTATGCCAAGCCACCAAATTTCTGCCCAGATAAAAAACACCTCCACTAGTGCTCTTCCTATCATCAACACATCCTGCCCAATCTACATCTGAATAAGAAGATAATTACAGATCCTTACTTTTTGTATACCAAAGACCATAGTCCATAGTTCCCTTCAGATATCTGAAAATTCTTTTCACAGCTATAACGTGTGTCTCTTTTGGGACAGCTTGATATCTAGCTACCATGTAAACAGACTGTAGAATATCTAGCCTTGTAGCAGTTAAGTAAAGCAGACTTCCAATCATTGACCTATACATAGTGTGGTCAACTGATGGAGAGTCATCCTCTTTGCTTAGCTTACAGCTTGTCATCATTGGAGTACTCATTGGTGTACAGTCTTCCATTGTGAATTTCTTCAATATTTCTTTCACAAATTTAGTCTGAGATAAAAAGAATCCATTCTTTAATTGACTGATCTGCAGACCTAAAAAGTAAGATAGTTCCCCAATCATGGACATCTCAAACTCATCTTGCATTCTCTGAGAAAAGTCCTGACATAATTCATCCTTTTGGCCTACAAAGATGATATCATCTACATATACAACCACAACTATCTGACTATCATCAATAGATTTAACATATAAATTGCTATCAACCAAACCCTTCTTGAAACCCAACTTACAGAGATAAGTATCCAGTCTTGAATACCATGCTCTTGGTGCTTGCTTCAATCCATACAATGCTTTCTTCAGTTTACAAACAAGTGTAGGGTCCTCACTCAGTTAAAATCCATCTGGTTGCTCAATGTATACCTCCTCTTCCAAGTCACCATTTAAGAAAGCTGACTTTACATCCATCGGATAAACTTTGAAGTTCTTGTGCACTACAAAAGCAAGAAACATCATGATGGCTTCCAACCTACCACAGGAGCAAATGTTTCTTCAAAATCAATGCCCTCAACCTGAGCATATTCTTTACAAACCAATCTGGCCTTGTTCCTTACAATTTTGCCATCTTTATTGAGTTTGTTCCTGTAGACCCATTTAGTGCCAATGACATTCTTATCTGTAGGCCTTGGAACCAATTCCCAAGTTTTATTTTTCTTTATTTGATCCAACTCTTCATTCATTGCCTTGAGCCAACTAGCATCTTCACATGCCTCTGCAACTGATTTTGGTTCAATGTGAGATAATAAAGAAAACATTTGTTTTGGTTGTCTCACCTTCCTTGTTTACATACCAGCTGATGGATCACCAAGAATTAATTGGTCAGGATGATTCTTTTTTACTCTGCTTGAGCCACTTTTGTTCTGCCTATCTGCCTCTAAATCTGACTGCTCTTCTCTTTCTTCTGTATCAACCACTGCTCTCTGTTCTGGCACATTTGTCACATTTTGCTCTTTTTCTATTTCATTGTCATTTTTCTCACTATCCAAATCTTCAAAAATATGAGGATCACTGTTTAACTCTGTAGTTGAATTTTTGTTCTCATCAACTCTCACATCTGCACTCTCAATAATTTTACCAAGCTTCTTGTTGTAACATTTATATGCTTTGCTCGAGGTGGAGTAGCCAAGAAAAATTCCTTCATCTGCCCGATCATCAAACTTTCCTAAATCATGATTGGTGTTTTTGATATAACATTTACTACCAAACACCTTGAAGTGCTTTGCTGTGGCCTTTTTACCAAACCATAATTCATAGGGAGTTTTATCTTCATGTTGTCTTAACATACACCTGTTCTGAACATATATTGTTGTATGCACTGCTTCTCTCCAGAATTTGTTCCCCATGTCATTTTCTGTTAACATAGTCAAGGCCATCTCTTGAACAGTTCTATTCTTTCTTTCTGCAACACCATTCTGCTGTGGTGTTCTAGGAGCTGAAGTCTGTCTCTTGATGCCATTCTCAGAACAAAAATCTACAAAATTAATCGAGGTGTATTCTCCTCCCCTGTCAGACCTCAAACATTTAATTTTCTTTCCTGTCTCATTTTCAACTTGAGCTTTGAAGATTTTAAACTTTGCAAGAGCCTCTGACTTATTTTTCAAGAACATTACCCAAGTCATCCTGGAGTAGTCATCTATGAATAGAATAAAGTACCTCTCTCCTGAGATGCTCTGTGTTCTCACTGGCCCACATAGATCTGTGTGGATAATCTCAAGTGGTTGAGTAGTATGATAATCTTTTGGTTTAAATAATACTATTATCTGTTTCCCTTTCTGACAAGATGCACATATGCCATTTGTGGGCTTCTTCAAAGAAAGGATATCTCTCACAGCATTTTTATTGGAAATCTTTATTAAATTTTCAAATCCAATATGCCCTAGTCTTTTGTGCCATAGCCATGTTTCTTCTTCTTGGCTCAACATGCAATTTTCTTGAAAATCTTCAGACAATGTATAAAGATTTCCTGACGTTCTCTTTCCAGTTGTCATCAATTTACCACTGTCAGTTCTTCGAATCTCACATCCTTGATCACTGAAAATTAATCTGTGGCCCCTATCACAAAGCTGACTGACACTCAATAGATTATGTTTCAAACCTGAAACATAGAGAACCTCATGAGATTTTACCTTCCCATTGTTGAGGCTAATGCTTCCTTTCCCAACAATCTTTGCACCAATATCATTACCAAACTTGACTGAGCCTCTTTCATAATGTTGAAGCTTCTGAAGCCTCTTACTTTCTTCTATCATGTGACTCAAACATCCACTATCAAGAATCCATGGTGTAGAACTATTTTATGCCTTGAAAGTTGTCCGTACAACCAAAGAGCTATTTTTCTGAACCCAAACTCTCTTATTTGATTTTGATATTTCATCTTGCTTCTGTCTTGGAATCTTGCTTCTAATTCTGTCATACTGTCTCTGTGATGGTGGCATAGGGGGAAAGATGGTTCTGCAGTTCCTTGCTATATGCCCAAAATTGTTACAGTTATAACACTCAACAAAATTTTCTTCAAGGGGAGCAAACTAATTTCTACCTTCAAATCTAACTTCTCTCAGATTGAATTTGCAAGTAGCTATTTTGTGACCATAAGTATTGCATTTATAACAATAACCTTGAAAATAAGATCTTGGCCTAGAAGGAGCCATGTACCTCATCTTTCTCTGCAATGCACTGGGATAATTTCTTCCATAGATGTTGCTCTTCTCCACTCTCATACCTTGCCTTGCATTATTTGTCAGTGGAGTAGGAGCATGATTTTCTTCTTGATCATAAACCATAGCAGCCTTGCCCTTTCCACTCTCTTTCACGAAAGAGATGGGATCTTTCCTATTTGAGTTTGCATTATTAGAAGTCTCTCCCTTATCAAAACCAAGACCAAATTTTACATTGAAAGGTCTTTGAGAATTTATAATCCCATCTAGCTTACTGCTACTAGGGTGTATTGTTGTGTTGTTTGGCTCATCAGGTTCGTTCAATTTTTGTTGTCTTTCAAACTCTTCTTTTTCATATTCATTCACCTTTGCTTTTAACAAAATAAATTCCTTCTCAAGCTCTTCAAATTTACTCATCACAGGGGCTTGCATTTCAAGTTGAGCTCTCAAACCTGTATTCTTAGTCATTAGTTTGGAGTGGTCTGTAGATACCTGTCCAAGCTGAGTCTTGAGATCTTTAATAATTTTCTTAGATTCTACAACTTGAATTCTCAAATCTTGAATTACCTTTTTCTATTTTTTAACTTCTTGTGAGGCAAGCTTGTTATATTTCCTTTCTTTCTTGAGTTCCTTCATAGCTACAGCAAACTCTTCTTCAAAATTCACCACACCTTCATCATCATCGCCAGAGCTTGAAATTTCATTCTCTTTTTCTTCTTCACTACTAGAGATAGATTCCACAATGCCTTCTTCATTTCTTTTTGAAGAGAATTTTTCTTTATCTGTGTTCTTCTCTTGATCTTCAATGTAAATCATGAACAAAGCCTCACTAGGCTCATCTTCTAAGATTTCATCAGAGTCATCATCTGAGGTTTCAGTGCTTCTCTTAGATATAAAACTCTTTCTGTTGGACCTGTTTTTTTTTAAGTTGTAGTTTTTCTTTCCTTTAAACTTGCTTTTTTTATCATCTTCATCATCACTGTCAAACTTACTCTTCATTGGGCACTTTGCAGCGAAGTGTCCAACTTTACCACAATTGAAGCATTTGAATGGAAGCTTGTTTTTATACTTTCATGTACCCTTTTTCAATTTCCTAGTGAAATGAGCTGTGGCTTAATCTTCACTTTCTTCCTCATTTTGTTTTTCAGAAATCTTCAGCTTCTTCATAACCTTGGAAGCTACCTGCTTGTCACTAGTGGTTCCTGGATCAACCCTTATCTCAAAAGCTGTTAAAGCTCCATGAATCTCATCAATAGTAACCTGTTCCAAGTCCTTGGTCTCTTCAAGAGCTGATACTTTTGACTCAAATTTTGGAGTGAGAGACCTCAAAATTTTCTGACAAACAATATGACCTTTTAAGTCTTCACCAATTCCTTTAATGGAATTGACCACTTCATTAACCCTGTTCATGTATTGATCAATGGTTTCATCCTCATTCATCTTCAGATTCTCAAACTAACCTCTGAATGTTTGCAGCTTGACAGTCTTGATCTTCTTATCTCCTTCATATATGTTGATCAGTCTATCCCATACTTCCTTTGCTGTCTTGCAGTCCATGATTTTAGCCACTTCACTATTTGTCAGTCCCCTTGAATGGCATTGAGAGCCTTTCTATTATTCTCAAAATTCTTCTTGTCTACTACAGTGGGAGCATTTGTGTCATGTGGTATGTAGTCATTTTCCACAGAAGCCCAAACATCATAACCAAGAGATCCTACATAGACCTCCATTCTCCTTTTCCAAAAGATAAAATCCATCCCATCAAACAATGGGGGCTTGTTTGAACCTTCTCCTGGTGCCATATCTTTTATTCTGATCTTCTCAGTTGCTGATTAAACTGTCACTGAACCTGGTGTTCTGATACCAATTGATGAACTTGATATGACACTGAGAGGGGGGTGAATCAGTGTCTGAAATTTTTTCTTTATAAATTCAATGCTGCCTAGAGCTGTTGGATATCTGATTTGTCAATACACACAATCGTATGCAAATCCACCTTGCTACCACTCAATGGCCAGGTCTATCAGATTTGCACACCCATCCTGTAAACCATTCCACACACTCCAAAGTATACCAGAAAGCAAACACACAGTACACAAAGATATTACGTGGTTCACCACCACAGTATGTGATGGCTAGTCCACGGAGTAATGCCCCACGGGCTCCGTACTTACTCAATACTCATTTTTTAGTCTCTTACAGACAAGGATACTAACCCTAGATTTTCCCAGCATAAAACTGAGAGGGCGTAACAACGCCAAATTTCAAGCATAAAGCCAGTGTCCAGTACCCACTGAAAATACCACAAATAAAATATTTTGGGGCTTATAAGAATTACCCTATAATGAAACCCACAAGCTAGATAGGTATTCTACTATTTTTCTTTCACCTATACTAGCATACAGTGCATAAAAATTATTTAAAGAGATAGGAAATGAGAAAATCTTACAACCAATATTCTTGAATTGCCAGCAATAATTTTTGATGCTCCACACTGCTTTGAGAAACTCTGAACAGCCTTCAATGATAGTGAAGCTTGAACCATAGAGCTCATCTTGATCATAGGCTTCCCATCTCCTCCACAATCATCATAAATGAACAATAAACAACCTACCAACCTCTCTCAGGGATTCAGCAATCCATTGATGCACAGAGAAGAGGTAGATGGTGATAAATCATCTCACTGGACACATAAACTGGCAAAATCCCTCTCTGTAGCTTCAAAGCAAACTTTTCAATTTTTTTCTACACTTTACCGACTCCCAACGGCGCCCAATAGGTAGAGCATCCAAAAATATCGAAGCTGCAATTTGAACGGACCAATTTGGAGCTCAGATGAAGAAGATATGGCAATTTGAAGTTTGGCAAATCACAGATAAGGAAAGAGAATCTTTCCTTATATAAACACACACCCGCACCGCACCGTAGTCACGCCGCCGATGCGCTATCGAGATCGTATTGGTCGATAGAAGAATCTTCAGCACGGACCGTCAGATTGACTTCAAAAAGGCAGGATTGAACCTGATCCCTTGGATATGAATAATCTACGTCAAGCGCGATCGGACTCAATATGGAGCGCAGGATCTGAATTAACTACGGCGCCTCTCAATACGCGCGCTACACCGAATCATTGCACTGATTGCATGTGACGTGGTGCAATCTGTTATCCTACTTCTGACTAATAACATCATGCGTGGGAGAATCTAGGCGCACCGTCTGCGCCATACGATAGCCCGCAACTTCTAGAGCCGTCCATTTTGAATCTGACATGTGTGGCTTCATTTGGGCGGTCGATCTCGCATCTTTTTCATATTTCTCTTCCTAAAATACCTTTGAGAACATATAAAATGGCGTCTGTAACCATTTTATCATTTCAAAAACCCTGTAGAAGTGTTTTTTGGCCGAATGGTGCTTCTCTCTAAGCACCCCATCCGACATAAGGTTTCTCTCTCTAGAACATTTCTCAAACGGTTATGAAGAGGCAAGAGGGGAGGGCATGGCCAGGCGGCAACGGGCCTGCGGGCCTTGCTGCCTTGCGGGCCTGCTGCTGGGCATGCCATGGCTGCTGCCTAGCATGCGGCTGTGGCATGCCAAGCCATGGCTAGCCTCGGCTATGTGATGCCGCGGCTGGTCCTCGGCCAAACTGGCGACCAGTGGGTCCCATCCACACCTAGGTCCTACAATTTTCTCTCTCCTCACTCTCTCTACAGGCTTCTCTCTCTTCTTTCTCTCTCTACACACTCCCTCCATTTTTCATGCTTCAGAAAGTGTTTAAACACTGTCACATCACCTGTAACATGGCCACATCGCCTGTTTCACTATCAGATTGCATGTGAGGTCCGCAGACACTATTTCTTATCAAACTTGGCCCAGTTAGCCCAATTTGCCAACAATTACAATACGAAGGCCAACAGTATTTGTAGAAGGAAGTGAGTTGGGTGAGTAAATCCCTAACTTTCACTTTATCTTCCTCGGTTGATTTGGTTTTTGGACTCAACCGGTGGACCTGTGCCAGCGGATGGGGTAAAACCATTGCCTCCGGCTCCGATAATTTAACCAAGGGCTCTGGTCAGTGGATGTAGCTGGAGGATGGTCCGCCAAGTTTTCATCCACCGCCAGACCTACATTTAGAATATTTTTGAGCATGGGCTCAGCCGGCGGCACCTAACCGGGACTACTGTCTACCGGCTAGCTCATGCTATTGGCTAGTTATGGGGCCGGCTTGGGCCTTCAGCTAATGAGTTGAAGGTTTTCTAGATTCGACGGACTTGTTTGCCAACTTGATCAACCGGCTCATCCACAGAGGACTCATACAAGCATTGGCCTAACCGGAGGATGTCAGCCTGCGGCACTTACTGTCGGGGAATTCCATCCGTAGCCATGATAGCAGATGCCCTTTTGCTTGTCCAAATCCTTTGTGGACCAATCGTAGGGTTCCCAGCTTGCTTGGGACCAGCATAATGTCATTGTGGATGCATCCACACTGGTTTAAAAGTTAATTAACAAACATAATGAAACTTATGTATATGTTTAGGTAAACTGACGTAAGTTCTCGAGGGGAAGCCTTTTGCCGGCTTTCAATAGTTTAGCACTATAGTGCATATAGGTGAGGGGTCAGATCCATAGTAACTAGGATATATTTATATATTTGTTTATGTTGGATATATAAGATGCCATGCTTATTTGTGTTATTTTGTTCATGCATTTGCATACAAATAACAACTATATATGATATATGGAGAATGTGTGTGTTTTGTCTACATGGCGTGGGTACACCGAAGGGACTGGTGGCGAATGATCACATAGACCCTGCTTTGCATAGCTAGCACTTTAACAGGGACATGACAGTCCAACGGTATCAAAACTTGAGATCTCTATTAGGGTTCGGCCCCCTTTACATTATATGTACATGTTAGACATAAGTGGTTATACATTCACCCATGGTCTTGAATCCTTGCTAATAGGGGGTTACGTATTGGTATAAACTCATATCCCTAGTGATGCCGATGTTAGTATGCGATGGGAGAATCCAATTGGCCTGGGGCCTCGGATGCTAGGACGGAGCCTATTCTGAGAGGTGACGAGCCCTTGATCTGGGATCTATAGGGGGAGGGGGGTTCACTTGTAGAGGCAATTTAATAGTCTAGGACTATGTAACTTGTCTCTACCTAGCCTGGTACATGAGAGTTGGAAGCCACTAACCATAGGTGGGGTTGAAAGCTGTGGTGGATCTCAATATGATATCTTGAGAACCATTATACCAAGACTTAATAGATGAATTGTATTATCATTTATTAGCTTAAGTATCTTGATACCTGATTTCCTCACTGAGCTAGGATGGGAGCTTACCCATCATATCGATACTGTTTCATATTCTAAAGCAGGTTCCTTCTCTGTTACTAATTCAATGGAGCCTCTTATGGTGGGGGATGCCTCTATCGACGAGGACCCTATGGAGGATTATGGCGAGGGCTGCATCTGCAGTGATTGGGTCTACAATTGATATGGCAATAAAAATTGATATATTTTTAGAAACCTTGTTTTAAGTAGGCCAGAGCCTGTGGATTGGCTTTGGACACAAAATCTTTCTTTGAGTAGGCCATCGTCTATGGATCAACTTTGGACATGACATTTTTTGAGTGGCCATTGCCTGTGGATCAGCTTTGGACACTTTATAATTTTTTAACTACATTTTGAATTTGATTCACGGATACCTACGGGACATGTAGGCAGTTTGGGAAAACCTCCCAAATTTAGTCCAACTTTTTAGTTTGGGTTTATCTCATTCTCATTTAAATTTCAAATAATTCACATTTATTTTTGGATTTCAAATCATTTTAATTTCAAATTTAAAATTCAAATGTTATATTCATATATTTAATTTTAAATTTGGCATTTTACACTTGGTTTTCGAATCTGATTACGGCATCATTTCAAATTATTCTATCTCCTCAAACTACGTGGGGAACCTAATTCTTGGACATCTCTGGGATATGTTGGTAGTTTGGACAACCTACAGATTTGGTTCACCGACTTTCAAAATTTTGTTTTGTTTTCTTTATTTCTTTCACATTAGAGTGTACGGGCTTAAGCCTAGTGAGAGATAATTTTATGAGTGAGATTTGGTAGTCCATTTAGGATATCTAATAATTCATTAGATTGCATGATTGGACCATCATCCAATTCCAATTTACATGATCCCCACACGTTTTATTTTATTTTCTTTATTTCTTAACTTGTTTGGCTATACTTTAGCCTAGAATGACCTAACAACTTGGTTTAGGAATCCTTTGAAATTTAGTCATCCATTGACTAGAATGTCACAATAGTAGTGTTAGGAAATGAATTATATGGGAGACCAATTTTTGGATTGGGCGATTTGGGTGCCTAACACCTTCCCAAATCATAACCACGACGCTTACCCTATCATTTATGAGACCAAAACCTAAGTTGGGATATGAGTCATTAGATGTCACTCTTATGTGAGATTGACAATTTATAGATCCTAGACCTTAATCTAGATGGCGAATCCAATTTATTTTAGTGCATCGACTTGGGTGGACAAGATCACAAGGTGAAAGTTATGATTTGTTGTTTGGGAACAAACCGTTCATTTTTTATTAAATGGGAAAAAACGATTGTCCTCACAATCTCCAATACATTTCCCTTACTCGGTATGATGTTGTCTACTCCATCAACCATGCCTATTAGTTCATGCATGCACCTGTGATGAGGATTAGGCCCTTGTTAAGCATTTCTTCACTATCTCAAGCAAACCATCTATCATGGTCTCTTCTTAAACGGGTCCTCCTCCCTCTAGCTGCAGACTTTTATTGATGTGGATTAAGCGGGCAGTGTTGCTGATCATAAATCCACTGGTGGCTATGCTACCTACTTGGTGCTAATCTCATCTTTTGCTCCTCGGGCAAGGAAAGGAACACAATGTCGGTTACTCATCTTTCAGAGGCGGTCCTTGCTGATGCGGGCACCGAGTTCATGTGGCTCCCTTCTTTTTTAAGGTTCTCAGTCTTCCATGCCTAGCTCTCCCGTCCTTTGATATGCCAATATATGGGCTACTTATCTCTTGACAAACCTGGTGTTCCATGCTTAGATCAAGTGCGTCAAGATTGATTTCCATTTTGTCCGCAACATTGTTGCTCATCGTGCCTTGTTGTCAACTTCATCTCTACAAAGGATCAGATTGTTGATGTCTTAACGAAGGGTCTATCCGCTGCGCAATTTTAGTTCTTCAGGGAGAAGCTTAAGGTTTGAGAACCTTGTGCTTGAGGGGGTGTGTTGAACCATATAGACTCTCATGTAATCCATCCATGAAGGAGTCCTCCACATATGAAGTGTTTTCACATGTGAGGACTCCTTCACTCCTTAAACATCTTCTCTTCAAGCCATATCAGCTTAGGCGCATCCATCCACGCGCATGTGATCATCTTGTTATCTCTTCTCTTATCTCGTCAGCTCTCATTGTAATCGTTATCTTAGTAGTTCATCTCATTTGTAGCATTCTATAAATATAGCCATTGGCTGAGAAACATAACTAGAGTTCCATTAACTCTGAGTTTAACAAAAAGCCATAAAATGTGTCTTTTCCCCTTTTTCAAGCTAGAAGTTTACACATACATGTATCATGCATGGTCGTATTGGGAGTGTCAATCTACTTTGTGCCGACACCTACCTCAACTTGCCTTGAGCTCAGACAAGGCTTGATTATAGGGCTGGTTGGGCCTGATTTTAAGCCTCGAGATGGAACAAGACTGGAACCAGACCAGTCAAACCCGACCTTATTTTTTAGGGTAAAAGACAGTTACCTCTCCTATAACTTACCTTATTGACAGTTGACCCCAAAGGTTTCAAAAAAGACAGTTACCTCCCCTAAAAAACTATTAAAATCCAAATAACCCCACCTGCTAGGAATATTCCATTATATGGTAACGGTGGGAGTCCAATAGTTTGTTAAATACCAAACTACCCTTTTAGAGATATGAACTACCCATTTTACCCTTACTAGTTAGGAAGGTTACTATTTGTCAGTCGAACGATTCCCCGATTTCTTACTTGCTCACCACAGTCGAGCTCACTGTTATTCTTTTTTCCAAACCCTTGAATCGCCGTCGTCTTCGGAGCTCTCCACCGCTGCAGATCCTTGAACATTGAAGCAGCTCATCATTTGAAATGTTTCCTCTAAAATCTTGAAGTAGTAAGGAGTTTCGAAATATTTCCGCTGAAATCTTGAAGCAGTTCCATCCTGTCGCTGCAAGGAGTTTGAAGTTCCCATGTTCCTTCGAAATCTTGAAGCACAAACTGCTGCAAATCCTTGGGAGATTTGACCACTTCAAATCTTGAAGCACAAACTGGTTCCAAGCATGAAGTACTGACTGCTGCAAATCCTTAAGCACTGCCCACCATTCAAAATCCTACCTGCTGCTGCAAATATTGAAGCATTGAAGCACTGTAAGGACTTTTTTTTAATTAGCTTTTAATATGTAGTGATAGTAGTAGGATGCTTCTTCCTTGAAACCCCCAAATTTTGGGATTGTTTAATGTCGATTTTGAGGTTCACAGTCTAACCCACCCCGCCCCCATTTTTTTTTATTTTTTTTAGTAATCTGGCCTACGATTGGGGATTATTTAAACACAGCACTGTAAGATTTGTGATATTTTATTGTCTGGGTACCATCCTGCGTCTCTTTAGGCAGAATGGTATGTATTTCTTGTCTTTCTCCCTTCGTGTAATTTTTTATGTTTCTGTTTTCTTATTTTTCGTCTTTATGTTTCTATTTTGTTGTCTCTATGTTTGTGTTTTGTTGCCTTTGTTTCCATTAAGTTTATGTTTCAAGTACTTGTGGCTGTATGAAGTAAATATGATAGCTGATGGTGAAAAAGGTGAAGTATTCCATCTTTTATTTGTCTTTATGTCATTATCTGCTATAGGCAAAGTACTCAGAATTCTAGTATTGTGTTTGGTGGGGAACATCTATGATTTTCCTCTACACTTCTTTAAATGTTACCACCCCCATTGTTTTACTAGTTTTTACATGTGGCCTGTCTCAGTGATCAGCCCCATTAATTTACTAGTTTTTACATGTGGCCTATGGCCTGTCTGAGTGACCACCCCCACTAATTATAGGGATTTTATTGAACCGTTAGAAGAAAGGTTATATAGATGGTAGTCTTATTAGCCATGCTACAGGATATGTATTCATTATTTGACTTATTGTTTCTACCTGAATCCCAAAAACTTTTAACCAAAAAAAAAAAAAAAAAAACCCAACAACTAATTAGTTTGTTGGAGGATTACTTGCATGAGAAAAGAACAAAAACTCTATATATGTTTTATAGGTTTCGTGTAATTTAACATGTGTAATATCTTTTACTATTTTTTACATGTTTACATTTTGTTTTGCTGTATTTCTATATTTAAAATGGAATTCTTTTGCATCCATGTGTACAGGCTAAACTATTGAGAGACCCAATCAGTATTGTGTACCATTATGGTGAATATACTGAAATTAAGAATCCTGATCCGGAACGCTATAGTTATGTGGATGTCATATACGATGCATATTGCGGCGTACTGAAGGACATCCCAAGTGGGAAAACCATAAAATTCAGTATTAAAGTAGTATTACCTAATGGTGATGAATCACTCCTTAAAGAAGATAAGGACGTAGTGAGAATGTTTGAGAAGTTTACAGATGCATGTGATCCAATACAGTGCTATGCGTTTGAACTAGAAGTAAATGAAGAAGTTTCAAATGTTACTGGGTAAACATTTTTGAGGGTAATGTGATGCAAAGACCCAAAACTAGTGTTGTAAATAGCCCAAGTAGACAAAGGACTCCAATCAAAAGGCATGTGCAGAAGACTCTTGCCAACAGGAGCAAGATTGGTGTCGGTGGTAGCAAAGCAATAGGAAAAAATTTTGCAAGTAGTAGGGAAGTACATAATCTCAGTAGCTCAAGTGAGGCTGACTCATTAGATAATGGTGATGTAGATTGGCATCAACATGGTGGAGGTAGTGATGATCAGAATTATAGTGAATCAGAAGGATGTCAGAGTGATGGGGAAGATGATGAAGTCTCTGATGGAGGTCAGAGTGGTGGATGTATGTTTGGGAATGAAGGGGATGAAAATCAGGCTATACTAAAATGTGTTGACAGTAACAAAGATATTGATGACAGTAATATTTTGAAGATGGAGAAGGGATTACGGTTTGATGATGTGAATGCTTATAGGAAATATCTTAGAGATTATGTCATCCAGGAGGGGGTTCAAATCTTGTATTTAAAGAACGAGAAGTCTAGGGTTACAGTGGTTTGTTGTAAAAGGGGATGCACATGGAAAATTCATGCTTCTCCTACACCAGATTGTACTACATATTGTGTGAAATCATTCAACCCTAAGCATTCTTGTAGCAGAGTTGACACAAACAAAGCCGCTTCAGCTACGTGGATTGCAAGGAAGCTTGCAAACAGATTGAAAGTTGATCCTCACATGTCCATAAAGGCAATGAAAACAACAATATGTGCAAAGTATGGGATTAGTCCAAATGATAAAATGTTGTATATAGCACGTATAATTGCTAATGAAGAAAATGAGGGAAGTTTCAGCAAGTCATATGCTTTGTTGCCTCATTATGGACGGTTAATGCTTGAAGAAAATCCTGGTTCCATAGTCAAATTATAATATGTGGAGAGGCAAGATAGTGAAGGAAAGCCTATTTTTAAGAGATTTTTTGTCAGTCCAAAAGCTTACATAGATGGGTTTGCCCAAGGGTGTAGACCGTTCATTGGACTTGATGGATGCCACTTGAAGGGGATGTTTGGTGAAGTGCTCTTATCGACAGTCTCAATGGATGGTAACAATGGAATATTTCCAATAGCATACTCTGTTGTAGAATCAGAGACCAGAGACAGCTGGCAGTGGTTTTTAGAGTGTCTACACTTAGTACTGTACACAGCGTATGATGGAATGCCTCTAACATTCATGTCAGATAAGCAGAAGGTAAATTACTATTCTCTTTCCGTTTGTTTTTTTAGTTAATACTAAAAGGTTCCTACTAACACATATAATTTCACTTTATAGGGATTGGCAGAGGTAATTTCCATAATTTTTCCAGGGGCATTTCAACGTCATTGTTGTAGACACTTATACAATAATTTTAAAACAAAATTCCCACCGCAACTACTAAGGAAATAGTTTTGGTCAGCATGCAAGTCACCTACTAGGATGGGCTTTCAAGCAGTAATGGATTAAATGAGGGAGACTGACAGAGCTGCATATGAGTGGTTGATGAATTTACAAGTGTCTCTATGGGCTAGGCATGCTTTCAACCACAACGCAAAAATCACAAACAATATCTCAGAGAGCTTCAACCAGTGGGTGGATTGTCTATGAAGCAAACCTATTGTTGCCTTGCTTGATGGTATAAGGACATTGACAATGAACAGGCTAGTAAATAGGTATGTAAAAGGCTGTGGAATGAAAGAGGGTATTACACCCATGGTGAGGAAAAAACTTAACTCTATATAAAGCTCTGCCAGGTTTTGTACAGTTGCTTCAAAGTTGGGTAGATGAATTTGATGTTACTGTCAGGGACATTAGGTATAGAGTTTGGACTTCAACTCAATTATGTGATTGTCATGGCTGGGAAACAACAGGGATTCCTTGCAAGCATGCAGCAGCAACACTTTCTTACAAAAGGGATAAAATTGAAGATTATTGTCACTCTTATTTTAGCACCAAGACTTACATGCTTGCATATGGACAAATGATCCATTCTCTGCCAAATCTTTCCATACTAAAGGAGACTGATGGATGTGTCTTGCAGCCTCTTGCACTCAAAAGACAAAAAGGAAGACCTTTTAAGAATAGAAGAATAAGAGAGCCAGGGGAAGCTGCTAGTTCAGACTTTAGAAAAAGAACTGGTACTGTGAAATGTACAAGATGCAAGTAGTTGGGACATAACAAAAAAACATGCCAAGGACTACCTGTGAAAGGGAAGGAAATGAATGCAAAAAAGGTTTCTTATTCTTGTTAGTCTTGCTTTATATTGATTCTTCTTCCAAGGCATGTTGTAGTGACTTGTTACTTTTTTATGGTAATATGTGCTTATTGTAGAGGCCAAGAACTGCAAGAAATAAGATTGATGCATCATCTTCCCAGTAAGGTGCACAGTCATCAACAATTACTTTGCAAGATAAGGTGATAGATAAGATGACAAAGAAATCCAAAAGAGTCAAGGTAAGATAAAGTGTGTTTTTATATATTCCTCAAGATTTAGCTGTCTTTTAATTGTGCAACTTATATTTTACAGGGTACTAAAACAACTAAATCAGGGCAACAAAGTGCAAACCCTGAAAATGGGCAACAGGTATGCTATTTCATTGAGAATGTCTTGGAATTATGAAAATGGGCAACCAGAATTTTAGTTTCTGTTTTCTGGTTTCAGTTCATTGCCTCATAGGGTTTATTGACTTCCTAAGCAAGACTAATGGATTTTGGACTTTTTCTTCGTCACAGCCCTATGAGGCAATTAAAATATGGAAACATAGTTGGTGTAGATGTTATAAGTTTGAGACCTCCATTGCATGACTTTGAGTTAATTTGATGCATTAAACTAGATGTATAATTAGTTCTTTCTTCATTTATTTCTGATTTTTCTGTATTTTTTTCTATTGCTTTGGAGATTTGTTATGCATCCTACACTGAAATGAAATGAACTAACCGTGCAGCTTGCTCACTAAAATACTTATTGGGCTGCTTCTGTCTAAGAGAATGTAGATTACCTCCACTACAAAATTCCATGACCAAGCAAAGAAAGTGTTGGTTCCCCTAAGTTCAACATAACTGAGGCGCTTGAGGAGCTAAAATGGCTGAGACCATCACCACCAGTGTGGGGTTTGAGGGGTAAATTACAGTTCTCTAAGCTGTCACTGCAGGTGCTATTGCAGCTCAGTTGACCAATGTTGGTGACAGAATCACTTGTCTTTGCATCACTTGTCTTTGTGCCAGTTGGTGTAGTTGCTCCCATTGGTCCTACTGTTGGTTGTCTGTATTAAATATTTCTACTCTTGGAAGGAACAATTATAATGGAATTTGTCTATATTATAAATTTCTACTTTTGAAAGGAACAATTACAGTGGAACTTTTGAGAGGAACAATTACAGTGGAACTTTTGTGTAGTTGCTCACATTTTGTATGTTTTTGTGCAACATGTTGGATTTGAATACCAGACTTTGCCATCCATATTCTGTACCATAATAGATTACGAATTGCCTGATTTGCATGTTCTGTTTGCCTGCAAGTTCATTTGGTTTGAAAGTGCCAATGTGCTCTGATAGACCCTAGCAACCTGAAGTCTCCTTTCAGAGTTTCAAAATCATGAGATTAGCCCTCTGAATCTGATCCATGTTATCTCATCTTGATGATCCATAATGTAGAAGATTCCTGATTGTGAGATGTTGAAACAATAATAATAGTAAATGTACTTTCAATTTATTTTAAAATTATTTTTTTTCTCTTGATTTAAAGAACTTTTAGAATCACTAATCTTCCCTTAATCTTTAAAAGTTTAAACTGTTCTTCAGAGACCTTATTGTTAAGCTCTTCAACCATAGCACCACCCCACTTCCAAACTCGGGCTGTGAAAGTCAGAAAGACAAGTACATATGCTTCTTGTTGTCTTGTGGGAGCAAAAACAAAGAATGTAGCCAATCAGAGTCACCAGCCACCCAGATGTGGGCCAGTTTAGAAGAAATTCTCTCTCAGATTCTCAAATTCTCAATATTATAATCACTGCATTACATCGTAATTTATCAGACAAGAAGACAATTGGAAAGTACCAAATGGAATTACATTCTTTTCATTCTTTGAGACAGGCAAGGATGAATACATAAGAGAATGCCATATCCCTAGAGTAATCTATTGCCTCCATACACATGTATACTCTACAACAAATATAAGAAACAGCTTGGACCAAATGAAACTAGTCCAAAAGCTTGCATAGATGATAGTTGGATCCAGAATCTCCATCAATGTCCAATTATTTGTTTTCTAACTTCACGTACAGAAAGATCCACACTATCACATGAACCATAATCCAAATTAATTCGAGGATACAAAACCACTATCTATTAGTATAAGAGGAGTGGAGAAGTTCAAAATCAGCAATTATATTGCCTCCAAACATGTGCCTAAAACACATTCAAATAAATTGAGAACAATAAAAGAACATTCAAGGAGATACAATAGCTCAATATCCCTTATGTAAAATTACATATCCCTTGCATAATTTAGAAACAAAGAACACATTTAACATTGTCAAGGAGCTCTTTCGTCAGGATTCTTCAGATCTAATGTCTCGATAGCTCCAAGAAGCTCTTCAAACACCCTAGTATTATGCCCATGACCCCTAATTACTCCCCTTAAGTACCCTCTCAAATAATCCGGGGAAGTAGTTCTAGCGGTTGCCGTATTCAACGCCTGGGTCGTGAGCTTTGACCAATCTCCTGTGTTACCGTACTGGTGACGGGACCTATCTCATGTGTTGTCGTACTAGTCACCGTACCCTGAGAGCATTCTCCTGTCTGGTCAATTACCATATTGGTTCCCGTGGTCTCTCTATTGTTATCCATCCATTTAAACATACCGCATCCCATGTTATCCACCTACAAGGCAATTGTAAAAGGTTGTAAATATCATCTCATATTACAACTTCCAATCAAATGACACCATAATTAAAAGGGAAAAATAGAAGATAGTGCAAGAAACATACTCCAGTAGATTGTAGGCAACACCAAAACTTTTGCCCTTTGTTTGTTACAGTTTTAACCGTTTTCACTTTACATTGACCTACTCCACATCTACATTCCTTGTTCTCCTCCACCCACATAACAAAGTTCTGACATCTTTCGCAGTTATAGAACTTCCTACAGACATTTTTCCCCTTTCTTACTGTCCGTACCACACATGTATCACCACAGGTCTCACATTTTGGTTCCATCTTTTAAAAAAAGTTCTGAAATGAGATTGAAGAAAAATAAAGGGATACAAACTGAGAAACTATAATTGTTTCAGAAATAATTAGAAATTATATGATTAAACACAAATTAAAATACCACAATATGATTAAGACACAAATCAGAATACCAGAATATGAATTTCATATTATCAATGAGAATCTAGAAAACTAAATTAAATTATGACTTTCAATAATCGATGACAGACTTGTAGATTCAAGCAGGATTAATAGGGTACCCTAAACCACGGTTGTAGGGGTTCAAATCCTCTCCTCCATATTCTCAAAGAGGAGAGCAGTTGAATCATTTCTTTCTAACTAGACCTGTACCATCATTTTCGGCTGGATTTTGCATACTTAAATATCTACAGAGCTTATGAGAAACCAGTATATTGCATACCCGATTACCTAAAAAAATAGACATTATTTGTATAAACCAAAATCCGACATTGTTTATATAAAGATCGAAGTAGGTCAGCATCCAATCATTTGCATACTCGAATATCTTCTTTTTTCAATTTTTGTATTGCAGTTACAAGAGCAAAATCCGACATTGTTCGTATAAAGAGGAGCCATTGAATAAACCCTAGTAATAATTTACCTTTCTATTCCTCAAGAGTGAAGTAGGTCAGCGATGGAAGAGAAGGAAAATGAGAGGAAAACGAGTGCTTAATCGAAGACTTCTCCCTCTGACAGTCGAAACAAACTTTGCCCTTTTCGATCAAAACCATTGCTTAAACTAAGACAAAAACAAGGGAGACTAGGAGTGCAGTTTGTAAGAGTTTTGCCTCACTGGGTTGATTGAAATACCGCTTACAAATGTAGGAGTCTTGCTTCACTGGTCACTTGAAATACCTCTGCTTACAGTTATGTCCACCAGATCATCTCTGCTCCATAGGAAACATCGTGAGGTAGAATGAGAATAAGATGAGATTAGGGTTTATTTTTAGTTGGGTAGCTAAAAGGGTTATATTGGTCTTTTAACAACAATAGGATTTAAAGTAGGGATAAAACTTTGAGGGTAGAGTTTTCCATAAAAAATTTAATTTTAACACCGTTAAAAATTGGGGTTATTTGGATTTTAATAGTTTTTTAGAGGAGGTAACTGTCTTTTTTTTAAACCTTTGGGGATCAACAGTCAATAAGGTAAGTTACAAGGGAGGTAACTGTCTTTTACTCTATTTTTTATAGTTTATAATACTTTTTGTGTTTCGCTTTTTGTGTCATCATCATCTGTTCTTTTCTAACCTAGAATTCAATGGTTGACTATGGATGGTAACATATAAAATGAAAATGGGGAGATAGGCTTGCAAACTAACTTAGACCTAGAAGACTTGTATCCACCAGCTCAAGGGCGCATTGTAAAATTGACAATGTGTAAGCACCCCAATTTTTACCACCCTCTGCATAAGTGAACCAATATGGCAGGTTTTTAACCTTTAACTCAAAGATTTGTGATTCTCTACTGAACCCCATAGTAGGGTCATGGGCTATTATCTACTTGGATGAATAGGTTGTGAAATTATCTTCGAAATGAGACCAGAATCATCAAATTCTGACTTCAAACAAGAAAGATATCGCAGTTTGAAATTGCAAGGGCATTTACGTAATTATTGTATCATGCATGCATTATCATTCAAACTTCAAGATATCATATCTGGGTCATCTGATATCGGAATCAGATAATTCAAAGACCAATATTCCTTATTTTCAATCCTCTTCAAAGTGGACATAAAAAATCTCAGGTAGAAGTCACCAGTAGGCCCCATGCAAGCTTTCATGTAAAATTATCGTTAGAACTTCAAAGCTTCATATCTTTTCCGTTCTACATCGGATTTAGATGATTCCAAGGCCATTATTCTTCATTTATGATGTTCTTCAAAGTGGACATGAAAAATCTTGGGTAGAAGTCACCAGTGGGCCCCATGCAAGCTTTCATGCAAAATTATCGTTAGAACTTCAAAGCTTCATATATTTTCTGTTCTACGTCAGATTCAGATGATTCCAAGGCCATTATTCTTCATTTATGATGTTCTACAAAGTGGACATGAAAAATCTTGGGTAGAAGTTTCTGAAGGGTCCCATGCAAAATTACACATGGAAATGGTCATTTAACCTTTGAAAATTCATATTTTGGTCAACCATATCCAAATCAGGTGATTTCAGTTTCATTATGTTCCATTTTTAGTACTCTACAAAGTGGTCGTAAAGAATTTCTGGTAGAAGTCTCCAAAGGATCCCATGCAAAATGGTCAACCAAACTATCGTTAATTGGCCTGCTTAAACTTCAGAAATTCATAAGTTGACCATTTTATTTCCAAATTAATTGATTCAAGCTCCAATATTCCTCATTTTTAGTATTCTACAAAGTGAACGTAGAAAATTTGGAATAGAGGCTATCGAAAAATTTCATGCGGAATGGTAACGGAAATAGCCCATGAAATGACAGAGAGAGAAACCTAGTCAATCCAGTCAACTCAGCTCAACCCAAACCAGTCTTGGCCCAACCCAATTAATTCAAGTCATTCTCAGTCCAACCCAGCTCAGTTTAAGTCAGTCCAGCCCAGTCAACTTAAGTCAGACCAGTCTGGACCAAGTTCGTTTAACCCATGTGCAAGAATTTTATGTTTATATTATATGTATATGATATTGCATATATATTAATATATATCAAGGTTATATATATATATATATATATATATATATATATATATATATATATATATATATATATATATATATATATATATATAATATATATATATATATATATTTGGAAAGGAAACTAGAGAGGGAGGAAAGCGAACCTAGAGAGGGCATGAAAATGAAAAAAAAAAAGCAAAAGAAAATAAAAAAAAAGAATGGAATGAGAAGGGGAATAGAAATGGAAAGAATTGAGAGAAGAAGATCAAAGGAATGAAATAAGGGAAAAAGATATGAAAAAAAGAAAAGAAAAGGTGTCGACAGAATCCAAGGAGAGAGAATGAAATCTGATTGGGTTTGGAAAGAAATCAAAACAGATTGGGGTCAGTGGTTTTAAAAGAAGAAAAATCAAACAAAAAGGAAGGCTTTTGGGGGAAAAATTCAGAACGAGAGAGAAAAAGGAGACGAGATCTAGAAGGGGAAATAAGGAGAGATTGCCGAAAAGGAAAAGAAGGAAGGCAAATCTGAAAAAAAAAGAAAAAAGAAAGAAAAGAGGAGACGAGATCTAGAGGAGGGGAGAAGGACAGATGGCCGAAAAGGGAAAAAAAAAGAAAAAGAAAAGGCCGAACAGTAGAAGAGGAAAGGGAGAGGAACCGAAAGAAAAAAAAAATCAGAAGGGGAATTAATAGAGAGACCGATCAGAGAGAATGGAGAGAGGAAGAGAGAGCGTTGAGAAAAAAGAGACCGAGAAGAGGAGCTGGAGAAAGGAAGAAGCAGGAGCTAGAGAAAGGAAGAAGCAGGAGCTGGAGAACTAAAGAGAGGCAGCGAGCAGATCGAGAGAGACAGAGAGAGAGAGAGAGAGAAGGCAGCGAGCAGATCGAGAGAGAGAGAGAGAGAGAGATAAGGTAACAAGCAGATCGTGAGAGAGAGAGATTGAAGAAGAGGAGGAAGATCAGGTAAGTTTTTCTTCTCCTCTTTCTTCTTTATTTATTGTTTTTTTTATTCTTTATGTTGTTCTGTATATACTCATCCCTGCAATCCTATTCATCGACACCTGCCCAGCTAAGTCTCCACCGAATTCATCTTTGATTTCTGTCAGCCCTCCTCCTTGATGCACCGACCCAAATGCATCACAACCACCTATAACCACCTGGCCGTAGCCATCAAAACCTGAAACCCAACCACCCCAGCCTCCATAATCGACACCTGTAACTTGTTTAAGCCCTTACACCCGCCGACTAATCCACCATCACTATACCTGAACCGCACCCAATGCCTACCCTACCCAAATTGCTTCCACTTACTGCAGCCACCTGCATACAACACCTCCATAACCATGCACTCCAGCAGCCATCAAAACCCTTCGTAAGCACCACCTGTACATGCTACCAGCTTTGCCCCTCTTATCCACCTTGCTGTCCATCCACATGCATAAACCCAATCCTAGTCAGTCCCCACCATTAAGTTGCTACCCTCTGATTAGAATTTTATGTGAATGAAATTGGTTCCCATGATTTTAATTTTTACGAAATTGATCCCACCACATGTTTGGAATTTCTATGAAATTAATCCCATTGGCCTAAAATTTAAGGTAATTTGAATATGGACCATTGGATGTCAAATTTGATTTTGAACCATTAGATTATGAGTTTGAGTGATCTGAACCATTGGATTTTCATCAAAAATCGATTTTAAATGAATCTGAATGGATAGATTGTGTTTTTGAATGATTTTAACCGTTGGATCTTGATCATATGTGTTTTGAGTGATTTTAACCATTGGATCTTGATCATAGGTGTTTTTTAAACCATCTAAACCATTGGATCTTTATTGTGAGTGATTTTGAATGATCTGAACGATCGGATTACCATCTTAAGTAATTTGAACCGTTAGTTTACCCTTTTGAGTAGTTTTAATGAATTTAAACGATTGGATTGACCTCATGAATGTTTTAAGTGAATTTGAACCATCGATCAAATATGATCTTGATTACATTGATGATGATCGATTACATCAAGTTCGAGTAGTCGATCAAATATGATCTTGGTCACATTGTTGATGATTGATGCTTGATTAATGTGCTCACATGCATACACTGCTATAATTGGAATGATCACACTATCATGTTTGGATTGCTCATTATCATATCTGTCTGTTTGGATGCTCATTGTCATGTTTAAATGCTCACTGCCATATTAGGTATTAACATGCTTAGAAGATAGCATATTAGAGCATGCCATATAGGCTCTTGCCTTAATCGTAATACATGCCATATTTGAGAGATTTTTAACAATCTTACTATATGTGAATTTCTTGCCATAAATGTGTTATATGTCATATTTAGATGAATAATTCATTTTTGGTAATAATTTAATTTATACAACCCGTAGTCGAACTGCCATATCTGTACACCTAGAAAACATATTAGGTGTGGGGATGTGCATTTAGGCACCCACATTCATGGGAAGGGTATAATGGAAAATAATAAAAGTCTTAACAAAGAAAGAGAATGCTTTCCCAAACCTTCCAAAAATAGAATTCAGGATAAAAAGGGTAGCTCAGGATGATTTTGCCCCTCCGTAAACCCTAAACCTAGAATAGGTTCTCAACCCTAAACCTAGAACAGGTTCTCAACCCTAAACCTAGAATAGGTTCTAAACCCTAAACCTAGAACAGGTTCTCAAATTCTAACCTAGAATAGTTTATCCAATTTCGAACTACGTGGATTCTGATTCCTAGGTTAAACCCTAGGATACGTAGGCTATTTGAGAGAAACCCAAATTCGGATCCACACCTTAATCCACTTGTACTATCCATAGATCCACTAGGATATCCACCCATATTTTAACCCAAATAGGGTTTTCCAATTCCTGAACTATGCGGATTCCGATTCCTAGGGCAAACCCTAGGATACATAGGCTATTTGGGACAAACCCAAATTCGGATCCAAACCTTAGTTCACTCAGACTATCCATAGATCCACTAGGATATTTATCCACATTTTCAACCCAGAAAGGGTTATACACATTTCAACCCAAAATGGGTTATCCACATTCAGACCCAAATAGGGTTATCCATAGATCCACTAGGACTATTTATCAGTTCACATGGACTATCCAGATCCTAACCCATAAGATTTCTTAGCCTTTCAAGCATAAACTTCAACTTGAACAATGAACTTAATCATGCACAAGCATAAATTACAGCCATAAACTTTGATCACACCTGAACTGAACCTGATTTTTGGAATAATTCCATAATACGTAGGTAATCTGATGGATACAGATTCGGTTCAATGATATCAAACCACTTGATTTGGTTCGATTTAACAAATAGAGTCTAGCATAGGAAAGTTATAGGAGACTGATTTCGATCGGGCGGTTAGAGTGCCTAACCCCTTCCCATAACCGTAACCTGACGCTTACCCAATCTCTGATGGATCAAAAATCCAATCTAAGGGTCATGAATCAATCGAAGTCTTACCTTGGGGTGAGATTTCATATTTCTAAGGTCCTAGACCTTAATCTAGGTGGCGACTTCAAAATTTCCATCTTTGTCCTCACACAATGTTTCAAGGAAGTGAATCTGAATGGTGGTCTCTAATTGATGTTCCTTTTTTTTTTTTAATGGATCTAAGGGTGTCAAAAATGAAACTGAACCGTGTATCAAAATAAAGCCAAATCATTTAAACAGAAAATGTGAAACCGATTATTAAATAGTTCGATTCTAGTTTAATAAATGAAACCGTTTAGTTAAACGGTTCAATTCTGGTTTCAAAAATAAAACCATTTAAGCTGACTATTTTGATCAGTTAAACCGATTAAACCTTTACTTTAGTCCCGTAGTACTAAATATCTATATTTGTAGAAATAAATTTTATTTTAATTCTTTTCACATGGCATACTACTAAATTGTAAGTCCACTTTCATAAATGATTAAAACTATTTTAATGCTTTCTAATTGATATTTGGTTTTGGAAAACATTTTGAAACCGTTTAATAAATAGTTCGATTTCGGTTTTACTCATTACACACCAAATCAAAACCAAACCAAATAGTTAAACCAACCACACCATTTTAACACCCTTAAATGGATCAATGACACCTTTTTTGAAGCCAATAACCGAGAAAACGAAAGCCCTGATCTCGACCACCCTGTGGTTTTCTTCGCTTCTTTCCACCCGATTTTTTCAGATACCTATGGTCAGTATATCTTTGAAAGCTTAGATTCCAGCAACTTACAAAGAAAAATGGAAGTGCCTTAAACGAAAAAAAGTTAGACTAATTACCACTTTTATTGAGGTTGCCATTGCTATGGCAAGGGAGGCAGTAGTTTGCTAGAAACCCAGAGTCTTTACTTGATCCAAGATGTGTGATGTATATGCTTGGACTCTCGAATCTTTTGCTTTTTGGGTGGTGGCAAACAATGCTGCTTGTGTTGTGGGAGATGACTGTCCATAGGGCCTGGCCTCCTTCCAACCAGAAGAATCGCTCACTAGTTAGCAGACTAGTGGGAGGGGGCCCTAAATACAATTACATGATTATGGTGCAATGAAAAAAAAAAGAGGAAAACTTAACTCACAACGACAAGGGCCCACCACTCAGCTGTCAAATGCTTCTTCTTTCTGAAACTCCACTATTTTCTCCTTTATTTCTCTCTCCCCATCCCCCTTTTTCCCGACCTTTTTTTATGCCTCTTCTTTCTCAAACTACTCTCTTTCCCTTTTAATCAGGAAATCTACCCCACTTATGTAAATAACCTGGATCTTGGCCTAGTTTGATTAACATGAAGTTGTTTATTGTCACCTGAAACTAAAAACCAATTAATAGTTTACTGTGACCCAAATCGACTGTAGCTTTTATTTTTTTTCCAAAGAAGCACATTGGATATTTCCTAAATTAAAAGAAAACTTTAGCAAAAATCCTCTACAATTATGGGAAAGATCTCCAAGATATTGCTCACTAAAACTCAATGACCCAACCAAGGTAATTAGAGTTAATCTAATTATCTACACCCTTCAAGATATCCTAGAATTTGACAATCAAATAAAAGAGTTGCTATATAAAAAACTTATTGAACTCATACTAAGCTCTCATTCTTGTACAACATTTTTATTATGTAATCATGCTGAGATAAAAAGAGAAAAGGCTAGAATGGTAATCAACAATAAGACTTAAATAAGCATATTATTTTTTATGGTTATTTTATTCCCCAAAAAGATTTTTTTTTATTAACAAAATCAAATATGCCAGTATATACAATAAATTCGACTGTAAATCAGGTTTTTGGCAAGTAAAACTAATAGAAGAGTCAAAACCATTGACAACCATCAGCACACCATACTACAAACAGTACTAATGGACTGTTATGCCATTTGGTTTGTGTAATGCCTGCAAATTTTTTCAAAGATGGGTGGATAGCATTTTTTCCCATCTAAAAGGAGAAACAAGTATCTATTATAAGAAGGAGAAGAAGAACTACAAGAAAGGAAAGAGAACTTACAAGAGAAACTAAAAGGGGAAGAGAGTTGGTGGAAGATAGTTAAGCATGCCCCAAAATGAGGGTCTATTTGTAGAAAAAGTCATGAGCTTACTATTTGGGTGAATAGTGACTTTGATCAATGTTTTGTTGGAGGCACTATTCATTGCTAGAGGAACAATATTTACTGCAATGGTAACTTGCTATAGTGTTTACTGTTATAGTAACTTGCTACAGTATTTACTACTTAAAATGACTAGTCTTTAGGGAGGTCGTATGCTGAGTGCTAGCGCATGACCAATTGAAAGATCTTTATGCTAACATGCCCAGTTGGTCATTATCTCAAGACTATCTTTTGTCAGCGATTGCTTATGTTGGGTCTATGTCAAGATTAGACATGAGGGTGTTTGTACTATCTCCTAGATTGAGTACTTTTTCTAATCGATGGTGCTCTAGGATTTCTTCGACTTCCAAAAGAAACTTGAAAAGAAGATCCAATTGATCTAGTTTGACACATTAGTCTAACTGCATGTGAACCTCGCTTTGTTGCTAAGGAGTGGTTTGATAGTTGATGTGCATATTGATACAGAATACTCTTTGACAGTCAGTGATTTGAAAGTCAAAAAATTGGGCATACTGAGCTGCATCGTGGAGTTTGACAAGCAAGTTGATGTAGGTTTGCTCGGCTGTGACTTGCCAGGCAATGGTTAACGTTACTCTGACTTCAAATTGAGGAGGGCCAAAAAGTTTCAATTCTGAAGGTTTGGCTGACATCCAGATTTGATAAAGAACGAAAAACCTTTCACGTTTTCGTCAGCCAACAGTTCCAAAAATGTTAAGGTCTAGATAATAATCAAATTTCCACGACTCAACAACAAGATAAATAATGGCCTTAATTAAATTTGGAAAATCTTTCATTGTATCGAAATTGGTGTTTTTGAAAAAGGCTTTGGAAACTAATCCCCAAGAAAATGTCCTTTCTTCCCAAGGGTAGAATTCTAAGTAAAAACATAAATGTATATGTAAGGGTGTCAACGGGCCGGTCTGGGTCGGTTTCGGTCCGGGCTAAACCGGTATCGAGTTTTATAAGCCCAGCCCAAAATATGTCCATTAAGAATTCGGGCTGGGGTGGGCTACGCTGGACACAATAACTAACGGGCTGGTCCGGGGTCGGTTTGTTATCGGACTGGGTTTATTGAGGTGGATTGGTTCGGTCCGGATCAGGCTTATCGGGCTTATCGGGCCCCTTTTATATGTAAACTATATAGCCTATTTTATTATTTCTATCTATAAAATTAGTATTATTCCTTCCATATGTATGTAATTTAATAAACTATAACAATTAACATAATCTTTTCAACTATAGATTCACATAATCTTCTAGATCATGAAGTGAACTCTAATAATGTAACACAATCTATTAAAATTTAAAACCATTAAAATTAAGAAATTGGGCCCGAACGGACCTTACCGGTGTTCGGGTTGGGTTTTATCGGTTTGGGCTAATTCGGGCTTCTTAACGGACCGGTCCGGTTTGGTTTTGGTTTGGGCTGAAACGGTGTCGGGCTTTACAAGCTCAGACCAAAACCTATCCATTAAGGCTCGGTCCGGGCTGTGTTCGGATTATATCGGGCTGGCTCGGTCCGTGCTACCGGGCCGGGCCCAGTTTTGACACCCTTACGTATATGTTTATATTTGTTTTCAAACATTCTTTCAAAATACTTGGTTAAAATTGTGAAACCTACATGCAAATTTTAGGGAGAAAATTTCTTTTAAGGGTGGGGGAGTTGTAAGACCCACACTCCATGAACTCGATCTAAACCTTTAATTCATGTCGTAACAGGTCTTCCAATAATCACCGGACCAGACGGGACGAGCGGATGACAATCAGGTACTAAAACGGATAAAATTTAGGATAAAATTCTATACCGGTCTATGGTACCGGTCGATGGTACCAGTCGACCGGTATCTCTGCCCGGCCAGACTGGTTAAATCCGAAAACGGATCTCTACGGGTCCTACATTCCAAATCTCGAGCCTAGGGACTTTCCTAACGTAAGAAAACTTCCTAAACTCTATCTTAGTCTATTTAAGGACCCTTAAACCTCCTTAGAACTCTTTGATTGATCCTCACAAACCATAGAGAGGAGAAAAAGATCGAAGAAGGAGAAAGAGCTAAGGAAGGAGGGAGAGGAGCCGCCGTTGGACAAAGAACACCATAGTTGCAAACCAACGGTATGTGCTTGAACTTCTCTCTAAGTTAAGCATTATAGATGATTAATCATGAATTAATTAATACCATGCAAGGCAGGGTATTGATCTAAAACCCTTAAACTGCCGTCAAACCATAATGTAGTCGATAAACCCTAGATTCGAATTATAGGCAATGAATCATAGGAACTAGGACTTGAATGGGACATGAAACAACTCTAACTCATTGCTCAGGCCTAGAATGCATAGGAGAAACCCTAGCTAGAACCAATAGGGGGTGACCAACAGAAGGCGAACACCAAGTTGGTGGTCTTCCAGAGGTGTCAGCACCCCATTTTTGCCATCCCCATTCAAATAGAACTTTACAGGTATATGATAGCAAGAAAAGGGGAGGTGAGGGAAAATTTTTCAAATCGACATTTTAATCAATGTCCGTGTGCCCTCTATGATGTTTTGAGCTGACCAAAGTGCCCCAGTGTGTGAGAGCCTTGGTGATCATATTCAGAAAAGGTTGCGGATCAATTCAAGGTTTTTACTTTAAGCGACGACTTCGAGGCTGATTTTGGCGGGCCCCACAGCAAGGTCATGGGCTACCATCTGCATGGATGCATAGGTCTTGGAAATACTTTTGAAATGAGACCAAAATCGCTCAATTTTGATATCAAAGGAAGAAGATATGAGAATTTCAGTCTAGAAATAAGTACAAGGGATTTTTCTAAAAATAATAATAAATTGTCCAAGGATTTGCATGCAAATTATCATAAGTTTAATTATTTAAACTATCTTGATCATCCGACATCCAAATCAGACGATTCAAGCGCCAGTATGCTCCATTGTTGGTCCTCTTCGAAGTAGACGTAAAGGATTCTGGGCAGAGGCCATTAGGAGGTCCCATGCAAAATTGTCAATCGAATTATCATCTAAACATCAGTTCTTCATATTTCGATCATCCGACGTCCAAATTAGGTGATTCAAGAACCATTGTTCTTCATTTTCAGTACTCTTCAAAGTGGACATAGAAAATCTGGGACAGAGGCCGTTGAAATATTCCATGCAGATTTGCAAGCTGAGAGGACCCATAATAGAGAGAAACCAGTTCAACCCAACTCGGTTCAACCCAAGTCAGCTCAAACCTAATTCAATCCAACCCAGTCCAGCCTGACCCAGCCTAGACCGATCCTGACCAAGTCGGGTCAGCCCAATGTGCATGGATGCACTTTATGTATTTATATATACTTTATATATATGATATATACCATATGCATTTATATATTATATAATATATATGTTTTATATATGTTATATTATATATATTTATATATATTATTATATATACAATGTACATATAAAGAAGACCAAGAAGAGTGGAATCCAACACGAAGAGAGAGAAAGAGAGAGACTAGGAGAGAGAAAGAGAGAGACAAGGGAAAGAGAAGTGAGAAAGTGAGAGAGAGAGTGAGAAAGAGTGGAAAAGAGAGAGAATAGAAGAGACAGAGACGAAGAGAGAGAGTGCAGAAGAGGGAAAGAGGGAGGTGTTGCCAACCCCACCTCCCTCTGTCTGCCGACCAACCCATACTAACCAAAAAAAAAAAAAAAACCTCCAACCAACCCACTGCCCAGCCACCAAATTCCCTGAAATGCAGCCCAGCCCACTGCTACGTACCAATCTGAAAATCATGCACCAGCCACAACTCTCCACCAGTCGACATATCACTACCCAAGTACCTCCAAGCCATACCTAAACCATCACACGTCGACTTCTTATATCCTGTACCACCAACCTCTATCCCCTCCATTAAACCCAGCCTCCATCATTGAGCCCCACTCCACCTCTTCTCCCTAAAACCCAGCCGACTAGCTCCAGTGCCCCATCCCTCTTTGAATGCAGCCACCTTCTCCCATCGACACCTCAAGTTACCCAGCCGAACAACCCATGCCGCCCAGCCATGCTACCTCCTCCACTGACCTTCAACACTCCACCTCCCATAATTTGTACAGAGCACCTCACAGCAACCCTACTCCACCTCTCTTCATCCAACCTCCTGCTTCTATAAATACCCCATCGATGCTCACAAGGAGGAAGAGTTTTTTTGGAAGGCCAGCCCTTTTTTTCCTTTCGAAATCCCCCTGCTCGTCTCTCCCAACTCGCACCTAGTAGCTCCCTGCCCATCTATCCCAACTCGCACCCAGCAGCTCCCTGCCCATCTCTCCCAACTCGCACCCAGCAACCCCCTGCCCGTCTCTCCCAACTTGCACCCAGCAGCCCCCTGCCCTTCTCTCCCAACTCGCACCCAGCAGCTCCCTACCCATCTCTCCTAACTCGCACCCAGCAGCCCCCTGCCCGTCTCTCCCAACTCGTACCCAGCAGCTCCCTGCCCATCTCTACCAACTCGCACCCAGCAACTCCCTGCCCATCTCTCCCAATTAGCACCCTGTCACACCCCAATTTCGTACTATTCAGAATGGTATAATGAACCGCAATAAACCAACGATTCAACCAGGATCTCAAATAGGCTGTGTCCGTTTGCTTAAACCATACACATCCACAACCATAATCAGAGTAAATAAACAATAGCGGAAGTCTTATATATTAAATGAACTGAGTATCTAAAAATGATAACATAAATAAATTATCCATTTATTCTCCATTGACTAAGACATAAAATAAAATAAAATAATCAATTACATTTCCTTAATAATAAAAATCTAATCGAAGATGCAAGAGTTGCACTCGCATGACGAATCATGCGACTCCATCATGACTTCTGCATCCATCGCCGTCGCATGTCCGTACATAGGAGCATTTATATAATCTTCTACAATCGTACCTGCATCATCAACTAAAAAACATTCGACGTCGAAAGGGTGAGCACACATCACGGCTCAATGAGCAAACAAAATAATGCAACAAACATATGCATGCATTCAATTCATATCTTTGGTTTGGTTCATAAGTTTGCAATGTGCTATAGAAAGGATAGGTGGCCGCCACACCTCTATACACGAATGTGTGGAACCGCCCAACGGATCAAACACCATTGCCGCCCCCACATGCACCCACCATGGAATAGAGATAGAGCTAAAGTGCTTAGGACCGCACCGCATCACACTTCCCCTGATGCTCTACCCATACCAATATGTAAGCCCCTGTTGGCGAGGGCTTGCAAACTGGGCTCGTAACTAACCAATCCTAATGTCAAACAATGTATCCAAGGCCTCACCCCAGCATCCCTCAATACATCCATAAAGATAGAGCTAAGGCCCCCCGGCAGAGTCAGAGACTACACGGTCCGAGACCACCTCCCCTGATGCCCTACGACGTAATAATTCTGCTAAGGTAATGGCGATACGACGATGCTAGTGGACAAGACTTGAGTAGAGATAGAGATAGAGTCTGGTGACCAGGATGAACCATAGTGTCACGTCCTCCCCCTGATGCTCCACTCACATCAAGCACACTAACCACACATATACATTCACATGCTTATTCCTAGCATTATCATCATCATCATGTTATAATAAATAAAATTAAATATGCATGAACAGTAATAACAGGAATAGTAGATGACATGTGATATGCACATTACAATCATACAATCATAGAATCATACATGGTATTGGACTCAATAAACAAAAATAGTTTATTATTAGCCAATTAGTTTAGGTCTTGTTCCCTCACCTTTGATTGAGCGTGGATCCTCGTTCAAGCTTTATGAATCACTTTTAAATCAATAGAAAGGCCTAACAAGTCGATAGATTTTAATTAGAATTAATTTCAATAAATTTAGACTAACCTAAATCGTAGGATCGCAGGTAGGATAGCACCTAGGGTAGCAGTTTTCTGCAACCCTAGGGTGTAGGGTCGGACGTGGGGTCGGATACCATTCGACCCTACGTGCGACCACACCCTCCCTGGGACTTTCCGAGGGCAAGTGGTCGATCCTGTGATCTCGTAGGTCCATTCTAAGGTTGTTCTATGGCTCATAACTATGATTTTTACACACTTTCCATTGCCTATGATGATTACTTCCATGGATTCCTTTGGAACTCGTCCATGGATGGATGATTTGGATTTCTCTTAATCCTAACGTCTTCATAATCTATTCTAGGCTCTTAATTTATAAATGAAATTAGATTCATACCTAAAGTTGGTTGAGATTCAGAGGTTTCTCTTAACTTCCTCCTCTTCCTTAGTCTTTTATTCAATTTTCCTTGTCTTCTTCTTTTCCTTCTCTTTATTCTCTTTCTCTCACTTTCAATTAGGGTTCTAAAAGGAATGAAAGAGGCTAAGGAATGTCCTATTTATAGAGGAAAACCCTCCAAAATAAGTCCCATCGAGTTTAGGAAAGATCCCCTTTTGAATTAGGAAGGTTTCCTAATTTACGGTTTCTGTCTGTCATCGTAGGGTCGGACGTAGGGTCGCAGAATCCGTCGACCCTACGTTTTTCTAGTCATGCAACCCTACGACTAGAAAGTCATGGGTTGGACATCTATTGAGGTGGGGTCGACCCTACCTGTTTAGGCATGCAACCCTACCCTCACCTTTACTGTTTTTGGGTTAGACACATACCTGGTCTTGTAATTTTCTTCACGCACTTGGTCCACTTGGCTCGACCATGATAGGTAGACCTGGTACAAGGTGGTAAGATCGATTAGTTCGATACGGGTCTTACACACCCTGCAGCTCCCTGCCCATCTCTCCTAACTTGCACCCAGCAGCCCCCTGCCCATCTCTCCCAACTCGCACCCAGCAGCTCCCTGCCCATCTCTCCCAACTCGCACCCAGCAACCTCCTGTCCATCTGTCGGCAACTCGTACCCAGCGACCATCCCTCATAACTTCCACAACTCGCACCCAGCGACCATCCCTCATAACTGTCCGCAACTCGCACCCAGCGATCATCCCTCATAACTGTCCGCAACTTGCACCCAACAGCCGAGCACGACCATCCCCCACACCTGTCCGCCACTCACACCCAGCAGCAGAGCACGACCATCCCCGCGAGATCCTACAAGGACCTTCATCATCAACTCAAGGATCCTCGCGACATCCTGCGACGATCATCATCATTGATCCTCGCGACATCCTGCTATTCAATCTCGTCGACGCACATCAGGTTGGTTTCTTTTCTAGTTTACCATACTTGTATGTCATATTGTGGTTGTTTGCTTTATTTTATTATTGTTTCTTCGCATACATGATGATTCTTTGATCATATGCATCGGCTTCCACATGTGCATGTTGGGTTTTGACTCAGCCTTTCTTGTTATGAATGTAATGAAATGAAATATGGCCATTGATCTTGCATTTTGGAGGATGAAATTGATCCGATGTGCTTGGAAATTTTAAAATGATTGCTCCGATCATGTGATTAGAATTTTAATGCGGGTGATCTAACCACATGATCTGAATTTTATGAGAATTGATCATGACCATATAATTGGAATTTTCATGAGTTGATCATGATCTTTGATTTGGAATTTTGATGTGATTTTAAATAATTGGAACCATTGGATTGTCTTGATAAGTGATTTTATCGAATATGAATGGTTGGAATATATTGATGAACAATCCAAACCATTGGACTATCTTTAGAAGTGATTTTAATCAATCTGAATGGATGGATTGTGATCTTAAGTAATTTGAACCATTGGATTGTCTTGATAAGTGACTTTATCGAATCTGAGCTGTTAGATTATCATGATGAGTGATCTGGGCCACTAGATTATCTTTGGGAATGATTTAAATGAATCTGAACGGTTGGATTATGATCTTGAGGGATTTGAACCGTTGGATTTTTATTGTGAGTGATTTTTAGATGAATCTGGACCATTAGATCTCCATCATGGGTGTTTAAAATGAATTTGAACCGTTGGATTATCTTTCTAAGTATTTTAAATGAATCTGAGTCGTTTGGATGTTCACCATGAATATTTTAAATGAATCTGGCTCAATGGACTGCCCACTTGGGTATCCCGAATGAGGGATGCGAGTGAAATTTAGTGTACTGCTGTGTGTGGGGAGCTGAGGCATTTAGCCTTTCTTGAGTATTGCCACGCGTGTCTATGGCTCGTCAATCCATGGAAACTACGCTTGACTTGATTTTGGAGAGGCAGAGGTCTCGAGGGATACGTAGGCTACGGGGGAGTTTGGTCGCTCCACGCTTGGTCAAAATTGAGGTAAGTTCCATGTATTATGGGATTACCTCAGCGAAGGGATTCCCCTATGGAAGGGAATACCTCTACACTGAGATGTGTTCCACCATTGTGGGAGCATCTCATCCTTCGAATGTGTTCCAAGATTTTAGGAGCATCGTTTTACACACACACTCCAATTGAGGTAAGTTCCATGTATTATGGGATTACTTCGGCGAGGGGATTTCCTTATGATAGGGAATACCTCAACACTGAGATGGGTCCAACTATTGTGGGGACATCTCTCACCATTGGATGTGCTCCTTGATTATGGGAGCATCCATCGCTTGGGATGCGTTCTAATATTTTGGGAGCGTCCCTCTTCTTGCACACACCTGGTACATACACACCCGCCCAAACTATGTTTGGTCTGATTCCTGCCGCACAGGGATACATAGGCTGTCTGGGATTTTCCCAGACCTCGGTCATATGTTGTATGTCTTTTTTCCTTTCTTTTGGTGTATGATTAGGCCATTCATTAAATTCTTTAATTCATTTTGTAATTATTTTCTTGTTTAATTTGTTTAATTTCAGCTTATGCCATGCATAGTTAGTAAAGAATTAGAGATCAATTTAGGATTTCCCCTTCTACCTTGTATTATATTTAGATAGCCCTAAGTGTTCATAAATTGTAGGAAATGATAGGATTTAGGGAGACCGGTTCAACCGACTGAGTTGGGTGCCTAACACCTTCCCAACTCGTAATTTGGCACTCACTCGCCTTTGGTGAGACAAGATAGTCATTCCATTTGCACGAGTCAATAATGTCCCTCCATTAAGGGACATCATTTATAGGTCCTAGACCTTATCTAGGTGGCGACTCTAGTCTTCTTACCCTCTACTGGCATGAGTGGATGGGATCTGAAGGTGAGAACTTTCTAGATCCCAGTTTGAGCATAATGAGGGTAGACAACTTTGACTACATGTAAATTCAATTTTAAAAATAAGGATAATTAAATTTTAAATGATTTTTCCCCGGTCCTCACAGGAGGCATACCGATCGACCATACCAGTCGCACCATATGCGACCGGTAGTACGACCGGTACCTCTCGGAGACTGGTCTGTGGGGGACCGATCGACCATACCGGTCACACCTTGCCCCACAGTGTTGCAACCGGTACCTGCGACCGGTATGCATTGTGAGGGTGTTTTCAATACCAGTTGGTTTTCGACCAACGTGAACCGTAAGAAAATTATTCTAATTCAACCCTAACATTGTGTAGGACCCTGTGTTAGCAAGTTTAGATTCTGTGACGCAGAGCAAGCTAGCAATCAAGCGTCAGGTAAGGGAATTTGACCTAAACCATAATAACTTAATAACAGTAAAACGTTGTTAGTAATTATGATTCTGTGGAATGGTGTTTGTGCATACTCACATGTCATCTTTACTTTCAGTTATTATATTAATCATGCATACTCGCTATGCTAGGATGTGATTATTAGGCATGTGATTGTTTTCGTTGGTGTGTGGAATGGGAAGGGCCTGGTGTCTGGGATCATTCCTCACACTAGCACATTTTCGTATCGCTTCTGTCTTAGCATGCTTGGTGCTGGTAGGGTATCAGGGGGAAGAAGTGGCATTGTGGTCTCCAGCCTAGCCACTAGACTCTAGCCCTATCTCTATGCCATAGAGAGTTGTGCTGGGATAGGGTCTACTGTGATGACATATAAGATTGGTTAGTTGCGAGCCCAGTTTGCAAGCCCTCACCAATAGGGGCTTAAGTGTTGGTATGGGTAGGGCATCAGGATAAGTGTTGACGGTATTTGATCCGGACACTAGCTCTATCTCTATTCTATGGTGGGTGCATATGGGATGATAGTGGTGTTTGATCCATTGGGCGGATTCACACACTCGTGTATAGAGGTGCGGTGGCCGCCAATCTTTTCTATAGTACATTGCAAACTTAAAACCAGACCATAATGTGAATGTTACTCATGCATGATGTGTGTTGCATTGTCTGATTGTCTTACTGAGCTAAGTTGTGAGCTCACCTTGTATATATACATGTTTTTAGATGTTGATGCATGTAACACTGTCGAGGACTACGTGGATGCTCCAGTATATGGAAGAGCTGCTGCCCTGGAAGTGCAAGCAGGGGAGGACGAGCATGACGCTTTATGCGAGTGCCCTTTCTGCGTGTACCTCTAGGATATTTGATTTGTAATTTTATTTATTTTCAGTTGGATTTATAAGTGATATAAGGATAATTATTTAATTGGATAATTTATTTAAATTATCAATAGAGTACTTAGTTCAATTAAATTTAAGACTTCCGCTGTATTTAATTATATTCTGATTATGGTTATATGTAATGGTTTGTATGAGTGGACACGGTCTTATTGAGATCCTGGTGTGATCCGTTGGTTCAATGACGGTTCACTCACACTTCTGGTTCAGTCGGAATTGGGGTTTGACAAAATTATTTTTGAAAACATGATATTGTTCTTCATCACAAATCTTTTTAATCTGATAGAAGATATGATCAACAGGGAGTACGTACCTACCTACTTCTTCTTTTTTTCTTTTTCATATAGGCAAATTCATTTTATTTTGTTGAAAATGTTGCTTTGCCGTACACGTACAGAAGGAGCTTTTCATGAGACTAGAAGGAAGTAGTTGGTTTGACACGCTATCTCCAATGCTCTTGCCTCCATTCTTCGGCATTCGCCTCTTTCGGGATGTTTGTTGACCTTGTTTTTTTTTCTTTCAGGCAGTATTCCCAACCGGTCAAAGATGAAGGGCTCATTAACAAGGATTGAATTTTTGATTGGACACGAGAACTCGAGGGTGGGGTAGGGAAAGAGCTCAGATAAGAATTTCTTACCTGATCAAAATATTGAAGGATGGACAGTCAAAGAGTGCGAGCGCAAGTTAGTGCGCTAAATGAATGGGAACAGCGCCTCTTACCAGCGCTTGAAATGGGAGCAGCGCCTCTTTCCAGCACTTCTTACGATGATTCTCTTGCTTGCTTGGCTATTTAGGAATATGGGGGTTCCAAGATTTTAGCACAATATTTTGGCTGAGATGGGATATTGACTCCGAATTGTTGACAATAATTACTGGCAAAATATTCATAATTTTTTGGATGATTTCCATGCCATTTTTTATTTGGAGAGTCTAGATCAATGATTCTGATGCCACCTTCTCAGGGATTAGGAAAGAAAGGTAGCTTCCCTTTTTCGGATTTGACTGGTTGAACTAGTGGTTTTTTTACCATGATTCTTATCAAATTTATCTGAAAGTTTACCAAACATAGTGACTCGGATTATCGACTTTTATTAGTTGAAATAGCATCCGTTTTCCCAAAATCTTGCATGGAGCTGAAATCAGATTCCCTAACACTTTTTTTTTTTCATTATCTCTTGCTTCCTCCGCTCCTTCGTCTTCTTCCTCTTATGCTATGCAACACATTGTCCATCACTTATATCCAAGTTAAAAAAAAAAAAAAAATTAGAAGGAAAACCTCATGCATCCATTTCTTTGGTAGACAAAACCCAAAAAACTGATTTGGCTTTATTTGTTTGGGCTTTGCTATTGCTTTCTTATTCTGTTTCTTCCGATATAAAGCTAATCGTTCTGTATAGTCTCCAAACAAAAAATTAGATACTCCTTTCATCCCATAATGGGTTCTCTTTTTTGGGGGAAAAGAATCAAGTTTAAGTGTAATTAGAGTATCATTTCCAAATCCCACAGGTTTAGGTGTAATGGTTACTAGAGTATCATTTCCAAATCCCATTAAAGGTGAAGGGTACCGATTTTGGTGTAAACCATTTGGACCACCTATTTCCAACTGGTTGAAGATCAACTATCGACCATTAATCGACTGATCAATTAGGTTTGAGTTATGGTTTGACTTTTAAAGATCGCTTAGTTAAACGATACATTCACGATGCATAATCTTAATGTGGTGCGTTGAAACCATTGAAATTCATTGAAATTCATTGATTGACGTTGAGATGGACAGATGAAATATATGCCACGAGCCATAAGAATCATTTCTTTTTTAATTATACGAAATCCGAACAAAATATTATATGTATACAGTTTCTAAAAAGGTGCGACATATTCTGACGTTGGGAAGAATAGGTACTGAATCGAATAATAATACATATTGTTTGGTTAGGCCAAATAAATCTTAAATTTGTGAATTTCGATCACAACTACGAGGAGCATGAAACCACAAACTGTCACAAACAACCCCATGAAATTTTCATAAAAGTTCAAGTACATGAGGAAAAGAAAAGAAAAGAACATTACATGATTTTGCAATACCTAAATTCTGAGAAAGAGCTAAATATCGGATGTTCATGAGAATTGAATACCACCATGGGTTTTACAATATCATTTTCATTATTTATTTCTTCTAATTTATTCATTAAGACTTCAGGCTTCTGAGTCAGTGACATGATATGGTTGCTTGTTGGCCTTCATGGTTTCATCAGGTGGTTCAGATTAAATCGTTTTATCTTATTTGTAGGTGTTGAGTTAAGGTTAGGAGTATGCCTTAAGCTAATATTATATACGATTCTTCAGAGCTTCCATCACTCGTTGTTTGCTGGTCCGTTATTCACTTTCCACTTCTCCAAACGTTTTTTAGCTTTCTCTACCTATCAAAATGCAACAAAAACAGCTAACTGGTGAGCCCATAGAATTAGTATTCTTATTGTTTTTAATCTTTCTAGGCATAAGGATAATCAAAGACTTACTTCTGTTTTCCAATCTGTTCGGTACGTAACCCATAGTAAAATGATGGTTTGTATTGCAGTGCCACCTAACATCCCAGACCATATTCCCTAAAATCAAATACAAGGCCAAGAAATTTGATTTCTTCAGTAAGCAATAGAGAGGGATCAATCTGTAAACTATTCGATTATGCATCATATGTGCTCATCATGAATTGGAGTGATTCATCCCATACATCTAAGAAGTAAAAACATTAATTGGGATTTCTCCTTGTAAAATTGTAATGGTTTGGAGAGATTTTCTATTGATAAAGTGTGAACCCTTGTCTAATATGTAAAATTGTAATGATTTGGAGAGATTTCATATTGATGAAGTGTGAACCCATGTCTAATATTATATGATGATGGTAACTCTTGAGACTTTAGTCCCATGTCGACTATTAAACAGTCTTCAGTTTCCCTTATACACTTGTGAGTCCTACTTACCGTTTCAAAAACTTGAAATGAAAACTTTATAGTAATGGCTAATGGGCAACATATGTATGGACCAACTTGTTCAAAATCAGATCCAGAGGCTAGGTGACTAAAGAAGTATAGCAAAGATTGTTGGCGATGTGCAAGAATTAACCCATGAAACCTACCATCATGGAAACATTGAACATATAATCTAAAAAATGGATTCAAACCTGGATCCATAGCATTTGATATAGAGTTCTTCTGCACTCTATCGGCCTTGTTTGCTCCATTTTCTATATGCTTGTGATGATTGTTACTAATGGACGTATCTATCTATGGAATGAGAGTACTATGGAAACAAAGGTAATTTGATCTTTCCTGCTATAGTAACACCAAATTACCAAGAGGTCTACCCATATGCCACTTTACATAATAAGGTGGTTCCCTGGGACCTGGTAACTCATTATGGAGACTCCATTTAATAGGGTTCCATCCAATCAATTCTGCCAATTAAAACCCATATATTGATCCGAACATACACAGATCAGATCCATTTTAATAAGGTGGTTCCATCCAACCAAGCCTATCAATTAAAATTCATTCACTAATCCAAATCCACACAATAACTGATGCATAACCCATACATGTTGAAAACATTCCATCATAATTATATTTTGATCAAATAAGGGATTCAAACATTAATTGAATTGAATATACCTTGGCACCGAAGTTAAGTTTAAAACCCAAAATAGCTCCTGATGGGATCCCAACAATGTAGTAGCATCCCACATTAACAATTGCGACAAATTTTTGCCAACCACAGCCAACAGCCACACCTTCATAAAAGGTAAAAGAAATTGATCAGATATATTATTTCCACCGTGGGCGACTGGGAGTGGGGTTTAAGGGAGAGATCAGACAAGTATTGATGGGAAACTGTTTTGGCAAAATAAATTAATTATGTATCGTATATCCAATTGTGTCTATGGAGATGGATCTTAAAGAAATTTAAAGGAAAATTTTGCTTGTGATACAGTGGTGAAGTTTGTTTTCTGGGTTGCTTTGAATATCACTTTTTTATATATAATTTTTTGTCTTAAAAAAAATTATATATATATATATATACCTGAGAGCACGGGTTGGATCCCATTGAGAATGAGAGTGATTGCCAACAACGGGCAGAGATCGGATACTGCATTGGCAACAGTTTCACCACTGGTGAAGGCATAACTTATAACATGACGCAGCATCAACACAACTCCGGCAAGGCTCACTGCAATTATGAATGATATGGAAGTCACCATCATCACTGAGAACGCGGCTGATTTTGGATTTCCTGCTCCAAGCTCGTTGCTCACCCTCACACTGTGAATTAGTGATCTCATATTATCTTTCCACAGTACTGTCATATATTAATGTGCAAATATATGATAGATATGATTAATTGAATCTGAATCCTTTTGACATCTAATTTTAAGACTGATGGGGTACTTAAATTAAGAAAAAATTGTTCTATAAATAATTTACTGGAGTTAACCACTGCCTATTCCTTTATGCCCACTTTAAATGGTAACAACTACATATATCTCAAGAGGCTCAAATTTTATAGACACATTAAATCCTATACATCATTTGCTCACATGGTAAATTTCAATCATTGGGGTTTGCCAGAGCACTAAAATTGAAAGCTATTGGAGAGAAAGTAATAATGGCAGAATATCGTGATAGACTTAAAAGAGATAGAGACTGGGATGCTGCCAATAAATTAGAGTGAAATTTGACTTATAATAAGTAATTCATACCATCTCTTTTCGATTCAATTCAGAGAGTGTGAATGGGCAACACTAACATGTGGACTCTATTTTCTGAAGGATATACTAAAGAGAAAAAGACCAACCTTGCAGCTGCGTTGAATCCAATCGAAATCATTAAAATCCACCCGGTAATCGTCATGCTGCATCCATATATAATACTCAAGAATCTTTAGTTCAAGGAAAATATTTTAAATTGTTTGATAATAAATGTAATAACTAAAGCATTCACTTTTTTTCCCATTCAAATCCTCTGTCTAGCTGCCGCTTGAAGTAAAGGAATCCAAGTGCTAGGATTGCAACGAGACATGATATCTAGCATTGGATCCCTTCATTGCTAGCCGATAACCAGATAGAAGATCCTTACCCTCTTTCTCCTCCCACCATGAAAGAATGAACCTTTTCACTTTCCACTTAAATAATAATGAGATAATGAATGTGCATTGCTGCTGTAGAGAAATGTCAAGTTTCTAACTTAAAAGTTCAAAGTAGTGAGTAGAGGGATTCTCCATATATAAAATCTTAAGATTCCAATCCAAATATTCCCCCTCACATGTAGCCCCACCGTTAGGTGGTGTATATGTGATAGTATGATACTTTTCAAGTGATTGGTTAAAACTGTCTCTTGAATCATAGTCTCTCTTTTGTGCATCTGGTGTATATGTGGCACTTTTTATGTGGCTGGTTAAGACTAACCGTCCCTCGAACCATAGTCCCTCTTTTGTGCATTTGTCCGTCTTTTGGTAACATTTTGCCTCTTTTTAAGGGTTATTATGAGAGAGAATCTGGAGTTCTGATATCATATCAAGTTTCCAACTCAAAAGTTCGAACTAATAAATAGAGGGACTCTCCATATACAAGATCCCAAGATTTCAATCTCATTAAAAATCTGAGACTGATCTCAATAAGAAAAACTTTCATCATAACCAGAAAAAACTTGAACCATCTGATGTGCTTAAAGAATAGGAATATTTTTGGAGCCAAAAGTTAAATTACTTTTTGACTGATCAAAATTGATCAAGAATATATATATATATATATATATATATATATATATATATATATATATATATTGGGTAAATGATCAAGAATATAATTGACTAAATCAATTGATGCACTCATCTTGGCGTCTTTACGGAAGATGAGATGGAATATTCCCAATGATATGAGACTAGGGATGAAGTGGTTCGAGTGAATGGAATTGTGGGCTGGATTCGTTCCAGTTGCTGCCGAAATCATTTTGAGACCATAGAACTTTTTTTTTTCCTTCATATTATTAAACCCTTAAATTTGAATAAAAGAAACAAAGATTTATCAAAAATGATGAAATCAATAAAAATAAATAAATAAAATCAGGTGATTCGAAAAATTGGGTTATTCACTATTTCATTTGATTTGATTCGAATTCCTCAAAACCCTAATGTTAGAGGGTAGGGGTGCAAGTTTTACCCTGACGATCCTAACCCATCCAGGCCCGTCCTGAACCCTGGCAGGGTTAAACCCGGCCCGAACCCTGACAGGGCTAGGTTAGGGCTTAATTTTTTATCAACCCTGGCAGGGTTGGGTTGGGTTAGGGTTGACCCCCTGGGTTGAGCCCGACCTGGCCCGACCTTGTATATATATGAATATACTCTGGGAAGCATTGCCGACTCTAAGAGGCGTTGAGACATTGTTTGAGAGACTGAGAGTCGACTGTCAAAAAAGATTAGGTGAGAATCGAAATCTCCTGAGGAGTTTTCCCTATTTTGAGTTAAATGTTTTTTATAGTATGATTTTTATTGTTTCGGCTTTATTTGCTGATCTATTAGAAAACTGTAACGAGATTTTACTTTGTTTTGAGTTATGTGTTTTCAATCTTTTTGTTGTTCTTTTGACATATTGAGTATGTTGTTTTTATTTTATTTGTTGATCTTTTAGAGTTTCCTCTGTTTTGGCTACCAATCTTATTCATATTTTGTTCATATTTTCATCGTAGAGATTTATGATTCCCATGAGTGTTGTAATGGGCAATCAAAAGCATGTTTAATGATTGACAAGAGATTTCGATTTGAGCTAAGATCAAATGGGTGTTAAATGAATTGTATGATTGATATCGTTTATCCTCTCTTTTTTTTTTTTCTCTTTTTACCTACGGGGATCTTTTTTTTTCTCTTTTTACCTCCTCTTGAATCAGGGTTAATCGGGGTTAACCCGGCCCAACCCCGGTCCCGTCGGGGTCAATCGGGCAGGTTAGGGTTAGGCCCAACCCTGCTAGGGTCAGGGTTAGGGTTGTACATTTTCTGACCCTAGCAGGGTTAGGCTGGGTTAGGGTTAAGTATAAATAGTCAAGATTGGGGTTAGGGTTATGAAAAACCAGGCCCAATCCGGCCCTGTTGCAGCCCTATTAGAGGGGTGACCCCTGAAAGCTTTTGACTTACCAGATGGAGAGAGAATCCAATGCCAACTGCGGGTTATGGACCAACCCGGTGAGCAAAATCATAATCTGAAAGTACCAAGTCTCCAAGCACAGCATCACCGCCGATGAAGCTGATAGTATAAAGAAGTTGGGCAACTCGGAGAAAGCTTGGAGGCTGAACCCGGTCCATGTGTGCTTGCAGCGTTCACTTTTAACGATGTATATGAACTGGGCAACAACTATGATCCACCATGACAGGCTCAACACCAAGGAAGCCCCTAACAATCCAAGCCCGATCTTGTACACCAGTACCCAGCTTAGCAATAGATGCACAAGCAGCGTAGCCATAGATATGTAAGCACTGGGGGCCACAATGCTCTGTGATTGCATGAACTTTTGAATGGGAAAGTTGGCTGCGTAAGCGTAGATCTGAGGGATCAGACCATACACGAAAATGGCAGCGGCCGAGGCAATATTTGGGGATTGGCCTAGAAGGATTAATATACGCTTAGAGAAGATGTAGATCATTGTGAGTGGGACCCCAGTAAGCATCAGAAGGATTGTTGATTGTTGAAGGTATATCCCTAGCATTTCATGCTTTGATGCCCCGTAGGCTTGCCCACACAGGGTCTCTACTGCACTCCCCATGCCCAGCTGAACAAATATATAAAGCATGTTAGAACTCAGATACAAGTACAAATCTAGAGTTTGTTTAAGGGATCTACATCCTCTGGTTCAAGAGAATCTGGAGGAGAGGTCACGCCCCCATTGGATGGACCCGAACCCTCTTTTAGAGCCAACACCCCTCTGTCCGCTCACCTTATCGGCTCGGTGTCACTCGAATGGATCCGAGCCCTAAGTGTCGTCCATCCAATAGAAACACCACTTCTCCTCTAGATTCTTTTGGAAGTGAGGATTTGAATCCTTGTTTAAGAAAGAGAATATACATAAGATTAATACATACAAGGAGGCCATAAGTGAAAACTTGGATGCCTGAATTGCCGAGGGAAGCAGCAGCGAGCTCGAGGTTGCCGAGGTGGCCGGAGAAGATCTGGGTGGACATGGACATCAGGTAGTTGATCATGTAGACCACCACTGCAGGTGTAGCGATGTGGAAGAGGAGCTTCAGTTCTATCGATGAGGCTAATTGAAGACGTTTGAACCGGGGCAATTCCTTGTCTGACAGTATAATTTCAAGCTTGTTTCTCACTTCATGTGGTGTGGTCGACGGTGGTGGTTCTGACATGGTCGATGGTTGATGGGTTCCTCCATTTTCGATACTCTTCATGTTGTGTGTGTGGGGGTTTGTTGGGGTTCAGTGCTTGTGTCAGTTATTGTGTCTCTTACTCCCACAGTGGAGAATATATAGACTGATGCCGAGATTTGTTTTTTGGATTTTGTTTACTCGTTTCTGCTATTTTTGGTAATCTGTTATCCGGCCATTAATTGTAAAGCAAAGACATGGGTGACGCTTTGCACCCCACACCACCCATGCACGTGGAGGAGTAGAGCATTTGCTTCCTCCCCCTTTTTCATTTTTAGGTTTGTAGTAATCATTTATTACAATACTACACGGTCGTTTAGGCACAGCCGCTCACCCTTAATGTTATGTTGCGGCCCAATTCCAGTGGCTGACTCACTGGTGATGGTTTATGCATGGGAGAGTATTCATATGGGGGGATGAAACCAGCTGCTATTAAACAATCCCTTTTTAGTTCTGCATTAACATATTTTCTTGTATTATCAGTAATTTTTTAATAATATTTTATTTTTCACTAGATCTCAAATTTTATCTGACCAAAGAAGTGAACTAAGAAATTGTCAATATTCTTTAGATTGTTCAGTTTTTTATTCCTAAAAGTTACTTAAATTAAGAGTAAAAGAAGATTTTAAATTCAATTTGAATATAATTTATCATTATATCATCCTCAAAACTGTCATTTTCATTGCACATTTTTTGAATAAAGCGTGTGAAATGATAGATTTTACTTTATTAAAAAAAAAAAAAAACTTGTATTTTGGGAAAAAAAGTTAATTTATAGCTTCTTTTTTTTTCCACTATCTCTCTTTGATATAATTGATATTTATGTTTATAAGCTATTTATTACAAATCATTTATTAGAATAAATTATACATCATAAATAATAACCATTTTGTACCACTAGACATAAAGAAATAATAATAAATTATCACAATAATGATAAACATCTTTTAACCTATTTGTAGATTTTATAATATATTGATGTATTTTGATTGTAAATAGATACAATAAATCATATCAAATAACTACATATATCATCATGTATGATCTAATTAATTCTTTTTTCTTTTTTTTTTGGTAATAGATCTAATTAATTCTATAATACATAACTAATGGTGTCAAAAATGAAGCCGAACCATGTAACGAAATTGAATCGAACCTTTAAACCGAAACCATGAAATCGATTATTAAATGGTTCGGTTTTGATTTCATAAATGAAACACTTTAGTTAAATGGTTTAATTCTGGATTCAAGAATGAAACCGTTTAAATCAACTATTTAGAACTGTTAAAACTGACTAAACCTTTACTTTAATCTCTTAGTGCTGAATGTCTATATATGTAGAATTAAGTTATATTTTAATGTTTTCCACATGACATACTTTTAAATTGTAAGTCCATTTTCATATATGATTAAAATTAAATCAATGACTTCTTTAGTTGTCCCTTTACTTTGTTCTTAACTCTCTTCCCCTCTTTCTCGGCAATGAAACCGTTTAAAAATCGAAAAATCAAAAAATCGAAACCTATTAATCATCGATTTTGATAAGTATTTTGAAACTATTTAATAAATGATTCGATTTTGGTTCTACTCATTACACACCAAACCGAAACCTAACTGCACCATTAAACCAAAATTGCACCATTTAACACCCTTATACATACCAAATAAAGCCTTTTAGTTACCATAAGATTTTGGAGAACTGTAGGGGTAAAAAATTAAAAGAACAAAACGTTTAACATCACAGCTATCCATGATTATTTTGATCAATTGATCTTCCAATATGTTAGTTTCAACAATTCTCATTCTATATACGTTTCTTCCTAATTATTTGGACTATGATAGCTACCCTTCCTTCAACCTAAATAGTTTTGTTTTCTATTTTTTTTTCTTTTTAATAATCAATGGACCCTATTAATTGCTTGTTCAATGGATCTATTCTGGTTTAATTTGTTTGCCACTTTGTTATTCCTTTGGTAACTCAGATCTCTGAGTGCAATATTATGCAATTCAAAATTTATGGGAGATTGGGGTTTCCTTTTGTTTGATGACACTTTTCCTTTTTGAATAATCAGTAATGCCTTTTTATTTTTTATTTTTTATTTATTTTTTTATTTTTTTGAAAGATAATCAGTACTGCTTCAATGAGTAAAGAGGTTCGAATTTTTACGAGGAATATTGGGTAGCAAATGATTTTTTTTTTTTTTTTCTTTTTCGATAAAGATTAGCAAATGAATTTTATTCCATCAGAAAGTTTATTCCATCAGAAAGGGAATGGCATCAGGAATATATATTTATTCTATGAGAATAAATGGCGTTTCACCTATAGCTACTTCTCGAAGCGCATCATTACCACATCCGTCATTGTCTACGTACGGTCTAGTCCCAAAGATATTCGCATACAGAAATTCCTGCAGGCATGTACACAGCATTGTGGCCCCCGCGTCTACATATCAACGGCTACGCTGCGTCTGTCTTTTTCTGCTGCTAAGCTGGGTGGTATACAAAATGGGGCGCGGGTTGTGGTGGGATTCCTTGTCTTGAGCGTGGTTGGCGAAGTTAAAGGTGTCAATGGGCCTGTGTGGGGTGAATCGGTATCGGACTGGACAATTGTAGTTCCAAATCAATCCGATAAGTTATTGAGCTGGTAAACCTAGTCTGCAATCGATAGCTATAGGTTTGGTCCACTTTTGGGCCCTCATGAGGCGGGGCTTATTGGGTTGACAATGGACTGGATTCCGTTTGGATTCATGATTAGACTGATAATAAACATGTTAGTAACTCTCTTCCCGTTCTCTGCCTTATCCAAAAATATGACAATAAACTTGAATTCAAAAAGATAGGAGTGATATCGGGAGTCGGAGGAAACTAGCGGGTAGGGGTGAGATGAAAATTCTAGAAAGATTGAAAACAGGTTAGGGATAGGGTGTATTATTGGTTTAATTTTGGTTTAGGCACCGGGTTGTGCTCGGGCTACTATTGGTTTTTGTCTAATTGGTCTGGTTTCTCACCCAAAAGAGGGGCAACACGTGAGGAGTGTTAGGAATAATCTCACATTAGTTAATTCCGAAACCTTGGGTGTCTTATATACTTGAGCAATCCTGCACTTGTCGATTCAAACTTTTGAGATGGAAAATTAACAATATCAAAGAGAAAAACCCATCTCTTTAACCTAGCTTATTCTTTCAAATATAAAAGCAAGAATTTTTATAAGTATATATTAAGTTTCCCTTGTATATTAAGTTGAAAAGATAACACAATATTTTCCATGGGACAACTTCCAATTTTTGTGGACAAATAGACCTACTTGCAAGTTTTAGCTTAAATGGAGTTTGTCGAGTAGCAAAAACAAAACATTAATAAGTCTAGGACAATGAAAATTGTACATAGACCAAAAAGGGTAACCCAAGGGTTAGCTCAGTTGGTAAAGACCAACACCTAAGGGTGTCGGTCCAGGCCAAATTGGTGTCGGGCTTTATAGGGCTTAACCTAAACATGTCCATTAAAAGGTTCGGACTGGGTGGGCTGCATTGTGCACATCAACTAACGGGCCATTTCAGTGTCGGTTTTTGTCGGGCTTAGCTTATCGAGTTGGTATCTGTCCGGATCGGGCTGTTTAGGTTGAAAATCTAGTAGGAAACCTATTAAACACATCCAAAAGGCTGGAGCAGTGAAAAAAGGTTTAATATTACGGTCTAGTTTGGGTCATTATCAGATTCGGGCTCATTGGTCCGATTTCAATCTAGCCTGGACCGGACTGCAGCTAGTAGGATATGCTACACCTGAACCCAAAATATTTCCAGTAAAAATTCGGTCCGAGTTGGTTTCTGATTAATTTAGGCAGGCTCGGTTCGAACTACTGGTTCGGTCTAAATTGACACAATTACCAACACCTCAAAGATATCATGAGTTCAACTTCTTAAAACCTACCTAAGAAAATAAAAGACTACCTAGACATACATGAGATAGAAATTAATTGAATTTGACTTTAACTTTGACAAATGGATAATCTAAACCATTCTCCAGATATGCATGGTTAGAATTATTCCATCCTCTTTTCACATAGCACAAAATAAGTAGGCATATTACAAACCTTTTGCCTATGCTAATAAGTAATTAATTGGGTCATAATAATGGAATGTGATGTTTATAAAAATCAAAAAACAGATCAGAGCCATTCATTTTTATGATTTTTTTTTTACTCTAAACCATATAATCCTCTTTAGAGTTGATAGAGTTCACAACAATATATATATATATATAATTGAATTATACTTGAAATTTGACATGTGGCTAAGTTAAACTATACTCTCTGTACAATGGTCAAACTAGACCCATCATCTATATGAGATGGATTGTAATGTTTAAAAAAATAATAGATCCTTATAACAGTAATAATTTGCCTATTTATAATGATAATGATGGTGAACGACCATTAATGACACCTACCATCATAATTACGAAGCATAAGAGGTAGTAATCTAAATGAGTATGGATCTAAGAGTAAAATGTAAGCCCATCCAATCCACGACAATTGTAGCTTAAATCTATTTTTAAAGTACCTGGCATCCCATTCACTTATGGTGCAATAGTCTCAAACAGAGTTTGAGTGCGCGGACTGGATCGCCCGGGCTTGGCAGGAGTCGATCTGGTGTAGCAAGAGTATTGGCACGATTGGATTGGTGAAAAAGTTGTTGAGATTTTGAATTCTCGGATAAATATTATTGATAATACTGTGACTCGAGTTTACATACAAGAGGGAATTCAGTTGAACCCCACACAAATAGGAAAGAGGTTGCGAAGTTACAATAGATAAGAATACATTTGAATTTAAAAGTTAATGTGATGGAGTGTGCTACTGATGTGTTGTTTGACCATGTTCAATATCTAGGAGAGAATATAACTTGTCATCCCCCCTCAAGCGGAAGGGTGTCGAAAGTAACCGAAGCTTGCTTTGTAGAAGATGCAACTGAGCTGCACTCAACCCTTTGGTCAAGATATCTGCCACCTAGTCAGTTGTAGAAATGTAACTGATATCAATGGTCCTGTGACTGACTAGTTCTCGAATATAATGGAAATCGACGGCGACATATTTGGTGCGAGAGTGAAAAACCAGGTTGAAGGCAGGAGATAAGGCGGAAACATTGTCACACCATATTTGAGGGATACCTACAATGGGGTAGTGTAATTCCCAAAATAGTGAGCATAGCCAAACAATCTCTACAGCAGTGTGAGATAAGCAATGATACTTAGCCTCTAAAGATGAACGAGAAACCATTGATTGTTTCTTTGCACTCCATGTGATAGGATTGGAGCCCAAGAAAATGCAAAAACCGCTGGAGGATCGTCGAGTGATGGGTCAGCCTACCCAATTTGTGTCGCAATATGCACCCAGTTGTAGAGGGCCAGGTTGTAAGTGAAGTCCAACTATGATAGAACCCTTTAGAAAGCGAGAATCCGTTTGACAGCAATAAGATGACCCGTTGTGGGTGCCTGTACAAATTTGCTCTAAGCCCGCATCTTCAGCTTCTATTGGAGGGGCAGCGGATCCAATCCATCGAGGGGGGGGGGGGGGGGAAGGGGGGGAAAGGGGAAGAGATATGGATTGAACCGGAAGCAATGCCCTTCGGAGCGACTATTGGAAGTTGCTGATCTCTTTTTCTTGTATTCTCTTCCTTGGGAAACACACCTGAAACTTGATTCACAGCATAAGTAATATGTGGGCGTGTAAGAGTTACATATTGGAGTGCACCGACGAAACTTCGATAGGAAGATATATCGTCCAAAAGTGGACCATCATCAAAGCCAAGTTTTTGTGCAGTAGCTAGAGTAGAAACTGGTTTGCATCCAACCATGTTAGCACGTTGGAGGGTTCAAGAATATACTTGGCCTGGTCAAGATAAATACCATGTGCAACCCTTGTAATTTGAATACCGAGAAAATAAGATAATGGCCCAAGGTCCTTCATTCGAAAATGGTTGCCCAGAAACTTCATCAAATTGTGGAGAGATGTAGGCCTATTGCTGGTCAGTATGATGTCATCGACATAGAACAATAAATATATGATAACCTGCTTGTCGTTGAAGATGAACAAAGAGAGATCAGAATGCATGTGATGGACTGAACCCATAATCGAGAGCTTGGAGGTGAACTTAGCAAAACAAGCTCAGGATGCTTGTTGTAAACCATACATGGTTTTGTTCTTTAGGCACACATGATTGGGTCGAGTCGGATCAACATATCCTTGTGGTTGGGCCATATAAACCTGTTCTTCCAGATTGCTGTGAAGAAAGGCGCATTCGACGTCCATTTGGCGGAGAGGCCAATTCTTGGTGACGGCTATGGAGAGGATGGTCCGAATGGTGGTGGGCTTAACCACCGAACTGAAAGTTCAACAAAGTCAACGCTAGGTTGATGGAGAAAGCCTTCGCAAGGAGCCAAGCTTTGTATCAGCTGATCGTGCCTTTTGCATTTTGCTTTATTCTGTATACCCATTTACATGGAATAATATTCATGGAAGGATGGCAGGGAACTAGGGACCAAGTGCCTTGTTGCTGTAGAGATGTAAATTCTTGGTCCATTGCTCAACGCCATGAATCTTGCTTATTGGCCTGCGAAAAACAGCTTGGTGTCTCCAACAAAGTTGTTGTTAGTATGGTAGGGAGGGGATAGAGGGTGGTGGAGAAGGCTTTTCTTCTAGAAATACTAGATTTTGATCTGGTTTGCATGGGATGGTGTTGGGGGAAAATAAGTTTGTGTTAAATTATACCATTGACAACGGGTCAGTAGGACGTATGCAAGATATTACACATGGCGTACATCTAAGGCACAAGGTATGAGAAGAAAGAGATGACTGAACTCGTGTTTGACCCCCTCCCCATGCTGATCCAGACATGATGTGGCAGATTGATAGGGGTAGTTGGGCAATTAATGGTTCGTCATTAATGCTCATAAATGCTGACAACAACCATAAATGCAAGGTATGCTGACTTGACTAGCCATGTTACCATATTATGGACCGAATCAACAAAAAGCAAGATTTTTACTCGATAAGTGGGAAATGACGGTCATACCTGACAAAGATAGTAGCTGACGTGGACATAAGGGGGTCGAATAGGGGTCGAACAGGGGTCGAACAGGAGAGATTCAATCTTGGAGGTCACTCCGAAAACATCTATCCTGAGGTATTATTACTCTGCCAAATTTCCTTCAAAAATATCCCTGCTTGCCTACTGTTCATCTTTTTCACTAGGAAGGAGAAAAGTCTTTTGGAACTCCTGTATCTCAGGGAACCCCATTTCTAAGGAGTTCTAGTGTATCACTAAGAGCTCCATTCTACTTGTCTTTGGAATTCTTTAACTTTGGCATCGGAGTGGCCCCGGGGTATATCCCGCCCACTTACTTACTGTGTTTGTATTTCAGTTACGTGGCTTGATTTGAGAAGCTGGACGGATTCCATTGACAATAGTTTGGCGCCCACCGTGGGGCCCTAGACATACTTTACTTCCAAAACCTTTCCTTTATTCTCAGTTTACCTGAAGAACCCATACAAGAAGCCTCACACTTTTCTCTATTTTTCTCTATCGCTTTCCTCCCTTACCTAGAGAGCTCCAGTGACTTCCTTCCTCTTTCTTTTCTCTCTTTACATCTTTCGTACTCCTAAATCAACTCATATATTTTACCCATGGCTCCAGCTAGAAGATCTGAAAGCACTTATAATCTACGCGAGACCCGTTCCCGTCTGGTGAATGGAGATACCTCGAGAGACCCAGTGGATATTCCAGTGGCCTACGAAGAAAGGGCTCCTGAAGTCCATCCTGAAGAAGAAGGAGCAGGTGGTCATAATCCAGTTTGACCCACTGGCCCAACAACTGGCCACAGTGACAAAGTTACTACGACAAACACCTACGGGTGTGTCAACATCTTCTGCTCTAATCGTGGACATAGGGGGTCGAATAGGGGGTCGAACAAGGGTCGATGCAGTCCGACAAGAAAGAGCTGCGGCAGTTCCCCTAGTCACAGTAGTACCACCAGCCATACCAGTTACAGCAATACTATCCGCTGAGAATACACTGATCACTGATGAGAATACTACTAGGTTAGAATGCCTGGTGAAGGACTTGATAAATCGAGTACAGCACGTGGAGAGGGGGGGTCGATTCTGAGGCCCTCCAAGATTATGACACAGAGACAGCCTTGACAGATGAGTTCATAAACCATCCACCTCCCCTTAACCTTATCTTCCCTAATGTTGGGTGGTATAGTGGAAAGACAAACCCAGAGAAGTACCTTGACAACTTCAAGGTGGGGATGGTCATCTAGGGCCATCATGATGCCCCCTGCTGCAGAACTTTTCCTTCCACACTCAGGGACGCTGAAAGGACCTGGTTCAATAATCTTCCTCCCAAATCTGTTGGGACTTTCCATGAGTTAAGTAGCTTGTGACTCTCCCATTTTCAGGGGAGTCAAACTCAAAAGAAGAACCTGTCCCAAGTAATGGCGATCAAACAGGGCGAGAAGGAGCCCCTCCTACCATTCATAACCCATTTTTTTAGGGTGGCCAAAGAGATCAAGGACCTGAAGCCTGAGGCGGTGTTGTCGACCTTGTCGAAGGCTCTTTTCGACCCCTAATTAGTCTTTTCTCTCAACAAGAAGTGCCCTAGAACTCATGCTAAGATCTTCAGCCGATGTAACCAATACGCATCAGGAGTAGAAGCTGTTGCGGAGTTGCCTGGACGTGTGAACAATGCCTCTGCTGTGGGGATAAGAAAAAGAGTGAACCTGCGGATAGAGCTCCCAAGGAAGGAGAAACAAGTAAGAAAGCTAAGCTGGCCAAAGAACTATGTCCAGCTCAACCTGCACCAGAATACACACCCCTCAACCACACCATGGTTGAGATCATGAACATCGGAGGGGGGACACTCTTTTGGTCCCTCTTCCCAAAATGATATCCAAGCCAGAAGAGCGCAATCGTCGACTGTACTATGCACATCATCAAGATCAATGTCATGATACTAATTCATGCCAGCATTTGAAGGGCTTGGTGGAGGATCTCATCCAACACGGAAGATGGACAGAATTCATAGGCCCAAGGGCAAGCCTCGCCTTACCAAATCCTACGGTGGTACTTCCTCCGCCTCCCCCAGCAAGGGCACCAGAAGAAAGAAGAGAAAGGGTCGAACATATACCTCCACCACCCCCAAAGTCACCTCTGAGAGGATTCATGGGGCAGATTGATTTATGCCGAGATGGGGTGCCATAAGAGATGAAAGAATTCCCTGATCCAGGGGTTCGAACTGTCTGTGAAAAAAATCCCTCCGCAAAAGCTGTTGGGGAAGGCAGGACCAGAACAAGACTTGGGACTGAGTGATGATGTATATGTCACACTCAGTCAGCCCGAGTGCATGACGATGATCGTCTGGCCTGAGCACATGAGGCGGGAGGTACTCCCGATTATCATCGAACCAGTGGAGGAAGGAGCGCCTAGAGGAAAGCAAGTTCGACGAGAGGATGAGAACCTGGGTTGTAAGACCCGCACGCCACGAACCCGGTCTAACCTTACATTTCGTGTCGTGACCCGTCTACATATCATGGTCGAGCCAAGTGGACCAAGTGTGTGAAGAAACCCAAGACCCAATATGAAAATTTACCCAAAAATAGTCAAAATGAGGGTAGGGTCGCATGTTTTAACAGGCAGGTCCGACCCTCCCATCGACCCTCGACATTCGGGAAAAACAACACGAACCGAAAATTGAGAAACCTTCCTAATTTCGATTGGAACCTTTCCTAAACTCAATGGGACTTATTTTGGGAGGTTTTGCCCTATAAATAGGACGTCCCTAAGCCTCTTTCACTCTTTTTACAACCCTAATTGGATTGAGAGAAAGAGAAGAGAAGGAAGAGAAGAAGAGAAGGAAAACTTAAAGAAAAGACTAAGGAAGAAGAGGAAATTCAGAGGAACTCTGAATCTCAGCAAGCCTAAGGTATGAATACATTCCCCATGATTTATTTAAGACTTTAGAATGGTTTATGAAGAGGGTATGACTTAGAAGAAACCCAAATCATCCATCCATGGTTTCGTTTCAATGAAAATCATGGAGGAGATCTTAAAACCATGTAGGTGAATAAAGTATAGTTCTAAACCATAAAACATATATAGAATGGATTGTGGAAGTAAGCCATAGGACCCAACCATGAAAGAGAGAACGAAATCTGATATTTTCGACTCAAACCATGGAGGGTCGCACCTAGGGAGATGATAATGGGTTAGAGTTTTTATCTGCATCCATGCAAAATCTTTTTCATTTACTTGGGATAGTTCTTCAACGTACTTGTCTCTACACCCACCATACCCACCAACAAAATGGGGTTGTTAAAAGAAAACACCATCATCTTCTTCAAGTAGCCAAGTCCTTAAGGTTTCAGGCACATCTTCCTTTGCAATTCTAGGGTGAATGTATTCTTATTGCGTGCTATATCATAAATCGGTTACCCAGTCCTATGTTGTCTTGTAAATCCCCATATGAAATGATGTTTCACAAACCTCCCACATATACTCATTTTAAAACATTTGGTTCTCTTTGTTATGCAAGAAATCACTTGCCTCATAAACATAAATTTTCTCCTAGGTCTACACCGTGTATTTGTGTTGGGTATCCTCATAACCAAAAGGGATACAAGGTCTATGATTTCACTTCTCATAGCATATTCACAAGTCGGGATGTTTAGTTTTTTGAGCATATTTTTCCATATAAACACCATTCTACACTTTCCATTCCAATAACTGATTCATTCCCAAATACAATTAGTCTATTTCCCGTTACAAATACTGATATTTCAGGTCATGTTGATCACTTACCCACTCGGGTTGATGATTCAATCCATGAGGAACAATTACCCACTTAGGTTGATAATTCAGTCCATGAGGGTCAATTACCCACTAGGATTGTTGATCCTGTGCATAATGACCAATTACCCACCCATGCTCATTCACTTAATAGTCCATCAGATGTTTCCACTGTCTCCCCATTACCTCCTATGTCTATGGACATTACCTACTGACCTACATACTTCATCTTCTCCTTTACCTATTCTTCCCCAAAGATCCTCTCATATTTCTCAACCTAACACTCAGCTCAGAGACTATATTTGTAGAATGGTTTGGTTGTGTAGATGACCGAAATTCTATTAGTGGATATGCTATCTTTATAGGCAATAACTTAATATCATGATCTGCCATCAAACAGCCCACTATTGCCCATTCATCCACTGAATCAGAGTACAAAGTGATTGCTAATGCTATAGCGGAACTCGTGTGGATTATCTCATTATGCAATAAATTGGGTATTTCACAGACTCAGCCCCCAATTCTATGGTGTGACAACTTGGGGGCTACCTATCTCACCGCCAATCCTCTATTTCATGCTCGCACCAAGCATATAGAGGTAAATTTTCACTTCGTCCGGGATCAAGTATCCAAAGGCCTCATGATAGTGCACTTTATCTCTACCAAAGACCAACTAGCTGACATATTTACCAAGGCTCTCTCTCATAACCACTTTGCATGCTTACGTGGCAAGTTAAAGATCTCTCCAAGACCGCCTTTAACTTGAGGAGGGATGTTAATGTACGATTTGAATTTGAAATATAGTTTTATATTCAAATTCAAATCACTCATCAATTTCGGATTTGATAGCTATTCTCAACCCTTCAAGTTAGCTATAATCCCTTTGTATCAACTACTATTTCTGATTAATCTTGTTCCTTCAAATCAGCATTGTTATTTGAATTTGGAATATAATTGTAATTATTCAAATTCAAATTACTTATTAATCTTGGATTTGATAGCTAACTTCATCCCTTCAAGTTAGCTACAACATTCGCTTCATATTAGTTACAAGATATTGTTATTTGAATTTAAAATTTGATTTTGTACAGCTCAAAGAGCAATCCTACTGTAACTTTTGTATAAAATCAATATAAATACCACCTCTCATCTAAATGAAAGATAAAAGGGAATTACAATAATATTCACTATTTTCACAAACTATGTATATCTTTTATTGTTATTATTAATATATTATTGCAGGTCTTTATTATATAAAAAAAGAATAAATTATTATTGTCACAAGACTATGTTATTTTTTCAAACATCACATAGCAGTTATTCTGCCATGTGGATAAATAATGTATCCATTCTGACCATTGGATAGAGAGAACGTGAAATTTGGCTGAATTGCCATAGGTCAAATTTCAAAATCTAATTCGATCAAATACTCACTCCCTTTTGTATAATTAGCATGCAATTCATGTGTTTCTATGCATTTGTATCATTGCTTCAACCATTATTGTATATTCTCCCAATTATGAGCATGAAGATGGTATAGATTTATAATAAAAAGTAATAAAAAAATAAAAATAAAAAACCTGATGGTTTCGTGATAGGCTCGAGCAATTAAAATATCGAGTGAAAAAAAAAATTAAAAACATAGACAAGCTAGAGAGTGCAACGGTTCCAATGAAAATTTTTGTTTCATTTCTATTGTCTCAGTTACAGTTAATGTTTTGGGGGAACGGGTGTGTGCTAGTAACCCCGTGTATGTACCTTTGAGCCAACTTTGTGGCACATGACTCTTTGTGCATCAAGGACTAATTAAAAATAAAAAATATATAAATATACAGAATTGGAGCTTTGAACTATTGGTGCTATGGCCTTAACAAGGTGAGGTGGTCTAGAGATGGGTAGCTTGTGTTGTTGTTAGCTTGATTCCAATTAGGTCTCTCAATCACCACAGAGATATTGGAGCTTTAAAACTTCCATTACACATTTTCTTGTGTTACATCCTTGACTTCCCATTTGTCCAAACGTTTCTTGGTTTTTTCCACCTATAAAATGAGACCGAAATGCAAACACGTAAATACATATTAGAATCAATTAATATATTGTAATGTCATAAAATAATGCTTGAAATGATGTACTTGTAATTGCATTCCAAAGGGAAACTAGTCTAATCTTGTTAGAATTATACCGGAGAGTAATAGGCTGAAATATTCTGGTGGGTAGTAAATGAAGATGGATTTTGATCATCAAGGAGCAGATCCTTCAATTTTTTTCCTTTGAGGTATTACACAGAATATATCCAATGCAGAGAGAGGCGAAGAAACAAAATTAATGGTGTCCTAACTCCTGACTAAGGGATAGACCTGAGAAACTTTTTCCTTAAAGAAACATAAATGAGAGACTTTATTACCTCAATTTTCCAATCTGTTCGATATGTAACCCACAATAAAATGATGGTTTGCATTGCAGTGCCAGCAATCATCCCAGACCATATTCCCTACATTCAAATAAATTTAAGTAGTAAGTATGAAGCTATGCCATTTTATAATATATATAGTTATGATGAATGCTTTAATCGGATTAAAATAATTGAAACTTGAAGCATTCATACCTTAGCACCATAGTTGAACTGAAAACCTAGAAGAGTTCCCAAGGGAATCCCGACAATATAGTAGCATCCAACATTAACGTACGCCACAAATTTTTGCCAACCGCATCCAACAGCCACACCTTCAGAAACAGTGACATTAAATCAATTAGATATACTCAAGTGGCCGTGAGTAGTAGTCCGGCCCATCAAAGCCCAGAAATTGGATCCCCTAATAGATGTAATTGTTAAATAAAATTTAATTGATACCTGAGAGCACTGGTTGGATCCCATTGAGGATGAGATTGATGGCTAAAAAGGGGCAGAGCTCAGAAACCGCATTGGCGACAGTTTCACCAGAAGTGAAGGCATAGCTAATAAAATGACGCAGTAACAACACGGCCATAGCGAGGATCACTGCGATTATGAATGATATAGAAGTGACCATCTTCACTGAAAAAGCGGCTGAATTTGGATTTCCAGCTCCAAGCTCGTTGCTCACCCTCACACTGTTAATCAGTGATCTCATGTTATGGTTCCGCATTGCTTTCATACGTTAATAGTGTACAAAAATATAAAAGGAAAAAACACCAACCTTGCAGCTGCGTTGAATCCAATCGAGATCATGAGTCCCCACCCACTTAGTGTCATGCTGCACATCACATATTATACTTATACAGTTTAGTTTACAACCAAAGAAATGTGTGTGTGTGTGTGTAAGAGAGAGAGAGAGAGAGAGAGAGAGAGAGAGAGAGGAGCAAACTTTTGACTTACCAGATAGATAGAGAATCCAAAGTCAACTGAGGGTTTTTGAGCAACCCCGCAAGTAAAACCAAAATTTGAAAGTACCAAGTCTCCAAGCACAGCATCACTGCCGATGAAGCTGATAGCTTAAAGAAGTTGGGTAATCCAGAGAAAGCTTCGAGGGTGAACCCGGTCCAGGTGTGCTTACAGCGTTCACTCTTGGTGATGTATATGAACTGGGCCAGCACTATGATCCACCATGACAGACTCAACACCATGGAAGCCCCAAACAATCCAAGCCCAATCTTGTACACCACTACCCAGCTTAGCAATAGATGCAGAAGCAGCGTAGCTATGGAGATGTAGGCGCTGGGGGCCACAATGCTCTGTGATTGGAGGAACTTCTGGATGGGAAAATTGGCTGCGTAGGCGAAGATCTGAGGGATGAGGCCATACACGAATGTGGCAGCCGCGGATGCGATGGTTGAGGACTGACCAAATAGCATCAAGATATGCTTGGAGAAGATGTAGATCACTGTGAGTGGGAGCCCAGTCAACATCAGAAGGATTGTTGATCTCTGTAGGTATATCCCCAGCATTTCATACTTTGATGCCCCAAAGGCTTGTCCGCATAGGGTCTCCACTGTACTCCCCATTCCCAGCTGAACAAATAAATAAATATATAAGTAACGTACATACGTACATACATACACAAAGACACCCATACATGTATGAGAGAGAGAGAGAATAATGAAAAATGAATGTCCTATATCAGAGTATACAGTATACATACTAGGAGTCCGTAGGCGAAGATTTGGATGCCAGTGTTGCCGAGAGAAGCAGCGGCAAGGTCGAGGTTACCAAGGTGGCCCGAAAAGATCTGGGTGGACATGGACATGAAATAGTTGATCATGTAGACCAACACTGCTGGGGCAGCGATTTTGAAGAGGAGCTTAAGCTCTATCAATGAGGCTAACCGCAGACGTTTGAAGGGAGGTGACTGGGTGTCTGATAGTACTCTTTCAAGCTGCTGGTTGCTTGCTTCAAGGATGACAACTCCTCCTTCAACACTCTCCATCTCGTGTATTTTGCTTTTGTGAATTGAGTATGGAGGCCAAAGGCTTGTATTTATAACGTTCAAATACTGGCATATTAGATCATCGAAGGGGGGTTGGTTGGGTTCCCCTCTTTGTCCTCAGTTTTAGATGGGGGACCCACACACGCACACACTGTACAACTGGCTAGTAAGAAGTGGGAACCGACTTCCTCTCTCACGTCGTCTTTTTCCTTTTCGGGAGAGAAAAAAAAAATTGAATAGAAAAAATCTCACTCTCAAAGTGTATGCTGCCTTACACGTTCAAAGTCCTCCTTCGTTTTTGTTCTTCTAGTTGTTTTATTGTAAAATTTTCTATATTTTTAATATTTTTTTTATATTTTAATTAAATATATAATGAAAAAAACATATTTTACTATTACCAGTTCAAAGTCCTCCCTCGTTTTTGTAGTTCTAAGCTGTTTTAGTGTAAAATTTTCTATATTTTTAATATTTTTTTTATTTTAATTAAAATATATAATGAAAAAAACGTATTTTATTATTTTACATGACAATTTCATTTTATTATTATTTTAAATTAAAACTTCCGAGGAGAATTCTCTCTGAGCAAATGGAATAAGGTATGCCAGTGGGCTCTCTCTCTGACCAAATGATATAAAAAAAATTTATAAAAAAGAAGAGTTAAAAAGTGCTCATATTTTAATAATGCGAGAGTCCAGAGTGAATTCTCTTTTAGCAAGTGGCATCAGGTATGCCAATGCGTTCTCTCTTTGACCAAATGCCATCAGAATTTTATAAAAAAAATGGTTGAAAGTGCTCATATTTTACAATGCGGGAGTACACAATTACCCTAAATTGGGGCGACCAAAATTGTTTGTGTTGGTTCTCACTTGACAAACCGAGAGCATGTAAGCCCCATTTTTAAAATGGAGTACTTGCACTTTCATACACTATAATTATGCTATGTTTTCACATAGATTGATCATTACAACCCACTCCAGAGTGCATGGTTCCTCAAGTATATTCTAGCAGAGTTCCTGCTTAATTAGGTCATTTCCTCCTTAATCACTTATGGGGATGAATTTTTATTGGGACATAAATACGGTCCAAGTAAGATCAGTGGATTCGTATCGGTTTTGGATATGGTAGATATTTGATTCAATCACTGATCCTAGTATGTTTTAATGTTATTTTAATGAGGATGAGACACGTATCGGATTTCCATTAGATCTATACATCGATCCGAATTCAGTTTTGGACATGGCCGATACCGTATCCGATGCCTCGATTTTTGTTTTTTATAGAATACTTGGATTTCAAACCATGGGCATGACGGCCATGCCTCATTCTTAGTATTAGGAAGTTCACTGTTCACACTCGGGGGTGGCAACAGACAGCCCATGTCCCTGTATGGATGGGCCACGTTTGGGGATTTTCATCGGAGGGTCAGCACAACTTTTGTTTCCCATTTCGGGAGTAGGATCTATAGGCTAGTGATACATATTGGAGTCTTATACGCGTACGCTAGCGAGGAAAATGGGAGTACAAGAAAAATTGAGAGCCCATCACTTGGAGGAGAGAGAGGAAAGAGGAAAAAAGTCCAAATTTCAAGGAAGAGAGAGATAGATATAAGCTCCATACTGGCTTTATGTGGCATAAGCTCTCTACTGGCTGAATCGCATAAAGCTCTATCTATGTTCTTTTTTTTTTTTTTTTCTATTTCTTGTTTGAACCTATTTATCATGGGTAAGGCTAAAAGTACCAAGGATTGTAACATTTAACCTTAGAACAACCCAATGAGTTTGCATTAAAAGAAATCATCATAGTAACTTCAATATATAGGGAAAAAAAAAACTTTATTGTCATTCACATGAATGATGCCGTTACATACCACCAAATGTATTAGAGAGTGTTCAAAGTTATCTCGCAGTGACTACGTTTGGGATCTTGGATGCTATCATATAACTATTAGTTTTCTCCCCCTACTAAGTTTTTTTCTCTTAAAGAAAATGGGGATGAGGGAGAGAATAAATCTTCACTTCTTCTCATGCCAATGAAGAAAAAAAAAAATACCTTAATAAAAGAATATTTATTTGTTATATTAAAAAAGCCCATCATATTGTTGGTCAAATTTCAACACAAATGTGGATTCAATGTCAAAAGTCCAAAGCTATAGAAATTATGAAGGTGCGAAAGGCCTCCACCATTACCATTTAGAGATTCTATTGCAAGAATTTTGATCCATTATTTGAACCCACATTGAGTTGAATACTTGACTAATGAGTTGGCTGTGAGAATTCTTATAACCTAGATGCCTTCATGTCTATCTATCACAAGTTACATTCATCATTCGTACACACATACACGTTATACACACAAGCATCCATGTACACACATGTGCACATAGAGAGAGAGAGAGAGAGAGAGAGAGAGAGAACTACGTACCTTGAACAATAAAGTAGATACAAATAAGAGAACAAAAGGAAAAACACATGAAGCAAAATGCATATTTGATAGCCATGGTCAGGAAAGTGATCTGATCATATTATCAAAAAAATTAAAAATAATAATAATAAATAACTTGATCATATTATGAAATTTCATAATTTTTCATTGACATTGGGGTCCAAGCTAGAGTACTTGATTATCTTATCTCATAACACAATTTTTTTATTGGCATACGTGAATATTCTTACTTTATTTATGTAAAATGTATTATTTTTTTAATTGCCGTTTGTAAACATTCTTACTTTATTCATTTAAAAATATTATTTAATTGCAGTCCATGAATATACTTTTAAGTTTTTAGATAAGGTCTGGAAAAACTCAGTGGTTGGAAGAGCATTACGGCTCTAATATTAATGGCTCGTTGGTCATCAAGACTGCTGTTAATTGGTGGGCTGAGAAAATAAAAATTATTGACTATTCGTTACACTCCTCCATGAAGACTCCCAATTTCAGGTTTTCCTACTTTATATAAAGCATGTACGTGATTAGTGGGGTATCTACATTTTTTTTTTCTTTCAATAAACTTTTCAGTTATTCACTCCAAACCACTAAAATTTTGAATAAAACTATTGAAATGATGGAGCAGGAAAAACCTTCAGGGTAGGGTAGGGATCCATAACTCGGGATGTCTTGTGTGAAGTTTGATATTATTTTAAACCTGACTGTTCAATTTACGATAGTTTTCGGTGGTTCTACTCGTTCAAATTTTTTAAGCAGTTTTATTAGAAGTGGGGGGAGGGGGTAATTTTGTACCTTTTAGGTTTAAGTTTCCTTCTATATAGGGTATAATCTCGTAAAGAAAGTATTAAGCATTGCAATATTTTCATTGGTATAATGGAATGAGAGATTGTTCGCTCTGCCTTGGACGTAATACATACACATTGTGTGGATCTGCTATGTAAAATCTTTATGTTGTATTCTCTTTTGTTTTTTTTTTTTATTATCGTTCTTTGGCATTATTAAATTTTAAGGAGAGAGAGAGAGAGAGAGAGAGAGAGAGAGAGAGATTTAATCAGTTGCACACCCCATAATAAATCACTTTCCATCTCAACCGCAACTTCATAAAACCAAATAAGCAATCAGTTTGGCGACCAAATTAGTAACCTATCCGTACTATTAAAAGAAGAGGCAAAAATGAAAAGGCCATCATCATTAGTTCCTATAATTACACCACCGATTAACAGAGGCCCAGGTTGCCTGCCCTTCAAACCCCATTGACCAATCTAGGAAAAAAAAATGGCCTTTACAATTAAAGGTGTTATGGCCTTCATAAGGTGGTCTAGAGATGGATTGCTTTTGTTGTTGCATTGCTTTTGTTGTTGTTGCACGAAGGTTGATGGAAATTAGGTTCCACCATAGAAATACTATTATATGGATCCATATCTTTTCTTTCAAGAGAATCTAGAGGAGAGATGGCGCCCCCATCGGATGGATGACACCTGCGATTCGAGTGAATCTGAGCCATTTATCCGAGCCGACACCCCCTGTCAACTCAGCTTGTCTGTTCGGTATCGATTCACCCGAATCCCAGGTGTCATCCATCAAATAGGAGCACCACCTTTCCTCCAGATTCTTGGAGGAGAGGATGGGAATCCCTATTACATATACTCCATAAAAACTTTCATCACGAGTTCTCTTGTGTTAATTCCTGTAATTTCCATTTATCCAAGTGTTTCTTTCCATTCTCCACCTACCAATTGGCACATGTAAACACAAAATCACAATCATAAAATATATTGAAGTGTCATGAAATATAAAGAAATATTGAAGAGAGCTGGAGCTATAGTCAGAAGTTCAGTCCTCAACCATTTGATTTGACCACACCTTTAAAATACATGCCTTAAAAATAAGAAAATTTATATTTTAATTATTTTATTAGGAGAATTATTTGACTTGAACTAGATTTTCAATTTAATAAAATGTAGTTTCCATATTCTAGAAGACTAAATTTTGAAGCGTTAAACATATAGTAGAGGACATAGGGTACCGTGTTCTTATGAATGGGCTTAATATAATGGCAACCACTAAACTCAACCCTTGTAATAGTCAACTCTCCCTCTTTGGTTAATGGGTTTTGACATATGAAACTCTAATATTATTCTATTAAAAGTCATTGACATATAAAAATCTAACATTATTCTATTAAGAGTCAATCTATGACTACCCTTATGAGTTTTGCTGCATGTATTCCCGACAGCTTCGGAAACACTTCAAAATAGGCTTAATATATTCCAACAAGTCTTATTATAAATGCAGAATAATACTAAGGGGACGTTTTGATCAATTCTGATTCTGACTTGGCAATATTGTTAGTTCAAATGTGCCTTTTATCCACTCAAATAATAATAATAATAATAATAATAATAATAATTTAATATGAGAAGTTTGCTCCTTTTTTAAATCTGAACTTTTCTCTTTTTTTTTTTCAAGAAATTTTGTATGTGAGATTAATATATTGATTTTAAGGATAATAGAGTTGTTATTATTGTCAATCCACTCTATTAGTGGATTCAGATGGTCTCCTGCGGCAGAAGGCTCCTGCAACTGATCCAAGGGCTTGGGGATCAGTCTGGCCGTCTGCTAATACATTGGGGGGTGGGTCGGTTGAAATCCAGCCCTTGGCAGGCGGCAGGACCGCAAGAGACGATTTGGATACCTCTATCAGTTGTGTAATACATAGGGGTTCAGTGTCTGATGGTGTTTGGAGATGTAGTAGTGATCGGAAGTAAGATAGTGCACATGCAGTGATATGATAGTTTAATAGTGAGACGGATGTATCCAAGCATGTACAGTAATGAACCACCGTGCATCAAGAATAGTACACATGCACGTGCAAAACACGCCGCCACATTGCTAGCCCTGTGCATAGCCCCACAAGCCCTCTGCAGTCATGCAGTCCCTGTAATTCCTTCTGAATCATTGGATTTAAACATGTAAATGCATTTTGATTGGACCAGATGAAGCTGGAGAGGCTGCATGGCTATAGGAAACCCAAGCCCCATTTTGTTGGTCTTCAAAAATCTTCTATGACATAGAATGCCTATTTACTGCTCTACAAAATTATAGGATGAGATGCAACTCTCAGTTACAATCAACAATTGTTGTTAAAATTTGTCGTAGACGCCATTTGAGGAAAAGATTAAGGGCATTTTCGAAAATTCAAGATGTATATTGCCTAGATCTATTGGCAAATGTAAAGTCAAGCGTATCAATATTCCAATCCAACGACGGAAAAAAAAAACACGCTCAGGGCTCAAGAGATCAGCGGTGTTCATTCCAGTGCAAGATCTCTCATTGGTCCGTGCATCGAAATCTTGTACAGCGCTCCACACAGGAAAGTCATGAGAAGATTTCGATCTATGCACTCTTGTTCCTCGCCGTCGATCTGACTGAAATAAAAAGAAATATCACCCGTATTTTGCGCTACGATCAGATGGCCTGAAATCAATCTAACTGACTGAACCATCGGTTGACCGAAACATGGTCTAACGGTGTAAAATCAACCCTTGTAATGGCCAACTCTACTTCCTATGATTAATGGTTTAGAAATATGAAATTATAATATTATTCTTTTAAAAGTCAATCTATGACTACCCTTATGACTTTTGCCACCTATATTTTTTAAAACTTCGGAAACACTTCAAAGCAGGCTTAAATAATTCCATTAAAAAAAAAAACCCTTAACTTAATTTTCGTATAATACGAAGGAGATATTTGACCAATGGGATCCAAATCCTCTTCTCTCAGAGGTTCGAGAGGAGAGGCAGCAACCTCCTTAGATGGCCGACATCTGGGGTTCGGGTGAATTAAAGCCGACATCTGGGGTTCGGGTGAATTAAAGCCGACACCTCCTTGTCGGTTCAGATAGTCGGCTAGGATGGAAGGCTCGGATTCACCAGAGCCCCACGTGTCGGCCATCTAAGGGGGTTGTCGCCTCTCCTCTCGAACCTCTAGGAGGAGAGGATGTGGATCCTTTGGTTCTGACTTGGGATTGCCAATTCGAACGTGCTCTTTAGCCACTCTAAATTTTCTTTTTCTTTTTTTTTCTTCCTTCTTTCTTTTATTTCTTCCTTTTTTTTTTTTTTTTTTAATGTGGGGATCCAATCTATACTTTCATTTTGATGGAGAAAATTAAGTATGAAAAAATAATATATTAATTTAAGAATGTAACTACATCATTAATGATTGAGGGTGGAAGCTAAGATGATTTGATTTTAACATTTCTTCATGTAATAATGATTGAAATGATGAACTTCGAACTGCATTCCAATGGGAGACCAGCCTAATCTCTTCAAAGACAATTGAGAAACTTACCTCCCTCTTCCAATCTATTCGATATGTAACCCATATTAAAATGATTGTGTGATTCCCAGGTTGACACTGAGAAGGGTGGGGGAGGGGGCTGAATCAATGACTATTTAAAAATTCTTTCTTAACATTGTGAAGTCTGCCCAACTAAACCATAATACTGTCTTAAGCTGTCTGTCTATGCTGTGCTGCCTTGAGCTGACTAGAAGACTTGTTCATACACACAATCTGTCAAACACATTTCGTGATATACACCAACCACACACCCACAGGTATCCATACCAGGGGCTTGGCCTACCAAGTATGTACACCCAGTCTGCAACCCACACACTTCTATTCCACAGTCATAAGCAAACACATTCATGTCAACATAACACAATATGTAACGTGGTTCATCAATCACATACTGTGATGGCTATTCCACGGGGTAATACCTTAAACCAGGATTTTCATATTATACCCAATACGCTACTCAAAATAATTTGGCTACTACAACAACTCAAGTGCTACCACACAGATACAGTCCAAGCAACAACTTTGGAACCAGGTAACAACCCCAATCCTGTCAAGCCCCTACTTGACAAGTAACAGAGAATAACAAATGGATTGATTACAAACCCTTCCCAGACATTGCAAAAATCTCAAAATAGGATTTGTGTGCGTGATTACCTTCCCAACATCACAGCATGAGTGATGCTCACCAAATAGGCTTCCCTACCTCTCCAATGGTAATAGGTGAGCTTCTTTAATAGAATGAGAGTTTGGCATTCTCCCAACACTTTTTACGCAATCCCAATCACATCAAACTCTCACAACATGCTCACACTACCTCTTCAAAACTTCAGGTGACCATTGATGTCAGAGAGAGGAAAGTGGAGATGGATTTTTTCACACAAAATATGCTCAAGAACTTTCTTTCTTCTCAAAAATCAGAACCACACTCTCCAAAACTTAGTTTTCTTGTTACAGGTGAACAGTGCTCGAAGAGAGGAGTTTGTGGGACTTTGAATCGCCTCAATCGGACATTGGATGGCTCAGATATCATCATTTGAAATTCGGCCACTCAAATTAAGTTAAAAGGAATCTTCAGAGTTTGATACAGTGCCCTGCGATACACACTAACGCCGCCGCTCTGTCAATCGTACAGTGTTGTCTATTTTTGATTGGTCCGCACAGAATCTTGAATTAATCGCCGATATATCGGCGTCAAAAGCGCGGGATCCCGCTACGGCCGTTGGATTTCCTTAATCACGTCAGTCGATCTTGGCTGTGATCCTGGCCTACGGATTTGGATCAGACTCGACGTCGCACTGTACGCGCACCACATGGAATCGAAGAGCGATCTCTGTGCAATGACAACCTTTTAAGATGCATCCGGCCAATGAAATAAGTCGCGGGAGCATCTTGACGGAGCGCTTAAGCTACACCAGATCCCACCTTTTTGTGACTCGTTCGATGAGAATCAGTCCTACACGGCTTCATCTGGACCCTCTATTTCGAATATCCCTCTTTTCAAATGGACAAAAATGCCCTCAACAAATGCCGAAATGGCCTCTGTAACCGAAAACTATCACCTACAGAGGACCCAACTCCAGTAGGATGTTTCGATGGGGCTTCTTTGTGGCAAATAATCGAGCACCCTATGCGCATGCAGTTCAAGCGTTGCAGACGCTTGCAAGACGCGCACACGGCTAGGCCCTACGAGCCTTGCGGACTTGTGGGAGCCAACTACTGCTGCTGCTGTGCGATCCTGCTGCCGACAAGCTGGATATGCACATGGCATGTTGGGCTGTGCTACTACATAGCCTGGCTGGTAGAGCCGCCTAGGTGGCTGACCACATCAGGTGGGACCCACCTGGTCCCTACCACTCTCTCTCCTCCTTTCTCTCTCTACTTTCTCTCTCTTCTTTCTCTATCTTCTTTCTCTACCTTCGTTCTAGTCTTCATTCTCTCTCTTCCGTTAGACTCTCTCATTAACTGTTGTGCCACATCATCTGTAGGGCCTCACTGGGGCCCAGTGCCACAACAGTGGGGCCTCAGACACTCTCTCTCCTCCACATTACTTGCCCAAGGTTGTCAACAATGGCAACACACTCTTTACTCACTCTGAATTGCTCAATCTGGCCAAAGCTTCAATAGGTTGTTTGCATTCCCTACAATCAAATAAGGCCCAAACATAGAACCTTAGGAAGTTTCTACTAATCCTTACTATGGAGAGATTTCTCTTTATTAGTAATAACAATGAATATAACACATGCAAACTTTGAAGCATTTATACCTTCGCACAAAAGTTGAGTTTAAAACCTAGAAGAGACCCTGAAGGGATCCCAATAATGTAGAAGCATCCAACATTAATAACGTATGAAGTTTCCATATTCTAGAAGGCTGAATTTTGAAGTGTTAAACATATAGTAGAGGACATAGAGTGTTCTTATGAATTGGCTTGATATAATGGCAACCACCAAACTCAGCCCTTGTAATGGTCAACTCTCCCTCTTTGGTTAATGGGTTTTGACATATGAAAGTCTAATACTATTCTATTAGAAGTCATTGACATATGAAAGTCTAATATTATTCTATTAAATGTCAATCTATGACTACCCTTATGAGTTTTGCTACATGTGTATTCCCGACAGCTTCAGAAACACTTCAAAATAGGATTAATATATTCCAGAAGAAGTCTTAATATAAATGCATAAATATAATAAGGGGACATTTGACCAATGCTGATTCTGACTTGGCATTAGCAGTTCAAATGTGTTTTTTGTCCACTCAAATAATAATAATAATAATTTAATATGAGAAGTTTGATCTCTTTTAAATCTAAATTCTTTTCTTTTTTTTTTTTAAGAAAATTTTGTATGAGAGATTAATATATTGATTTTAAGGATAATAGAATTGTTATTATTGTCAATCCACTCTGTCAGTTGTGTAATACACAGAGCTCAGTGTCTGACGGTGTTTGGAGGTTATGTGGTATTGATCGGAAGTAAGATAGTGCACACGCAGTGATATGATAGTTTAACAGTGAGACGGATGTATCCAAGAATGTACAGTAATGATATGTAACTTAGTGCCAACCAATGATTGGTTCCCTCTCCTGTAAAGGAGATGTTACAACATTAATTGGTGAAAATACTAAATGGCCCATGATTTTAATAGGTGATAACAATCATTCATTTTGTTTTTGTTTTCTCCTACGATTAGGGCTTCGTTTTCTCAAGAGAACAAGAGACTCTGACAAAACCCTAACCCTCTCTTCCCTAACTGATCTCTTTGTGTGAGCTTGAGTTTGAGCATCGGTGGAGCAGCAGACTCCCACAATGATTCCGGTGGAGTAATCTCTACGATTCTGATGGCATCGGGGGTGTGAGTTGTTGGGGGAGCTATCCTCTCACCCCTCTCCTAAGAAATATATGTCTCATCATCTCTCCAAAACCAGCCTCTGTTATTTAAAACCCATATCTTTGATCATTTCGCCACTAAATTTGGGGCATACTTTGGACTAACTTTGTGCGGAAAACAGAGCTCTCCCCGGAGCAATTCTACATCCTGTGGTGGAATGGAACAGAAAAAGAGTGATCCAAATTGAACTCTAATTTTGTTCCATAGGATTATAACTAACTTATTCAAATTTTTGGGTTTTAGGATACCCATTTCCTGAAAGATGTTTTTAGTGACTTAAATAGTCACCTGGGAAAATCTACTCGAATATAGTTGATCTTTCATTGTATGGCAAGTTTTGTTTTTGAGAGTCTTGATTGTTTTATTTCCTTATTGACTGGATTATGGGTAACTATCGAGGGAGGAAAAATTCCTTTTGAGAAACCTCCTGGTTGTAATTTAATATGGGTTTTGGATTTTTAATTGACCCAATAAATAGAAGTTGGAGGAAAAATCTATTGGAGGCTTATTTTCCGTATGTGATTCAAGAGGCTGTCATGAATATCCACTTAAGAATTAGAGCGGGAGAGGATATCCAATTCTGGAATGGAGATAAATATGGGAGATTTTCTATTAAATCGGCGTATACATTGATAACTAATATTGATGCTGATTCAGATTTTAATGGTGCCTCTTCATGGAAGATTAGTTATTGGCAATCTATTCCTATAAGAGCTTGGAAAAGAATATGGTCTTCTTCAACTGCTCCCAAAATCATGGGATTTCATTGGAGGGCGTGTGTTCATGGTTTAGCCTCTGGAGAGGATCTTATCCATAGGAAGATCCCTATTGATCCTAATTGTGGCATATGTGGAGAGGAAAAGGAATCGATCAAGCATATTCTTTTTTTCTGTCCTATTGCTCGTGTTTCATGGTTCAGATCCAATCTATCCTATAGACTATAGAGAAAGAGAAAAAAAAAACGATGATACAGAAAGAGGAATCACAATTTCATTGAATAAATATTACAGTATTTTACACTGTTCTACTTATACACTTTACACTGACTGATTATAACCTCTCACTTAATAATATCTATAGTAAAAATTTTTTCTGATTTTATTATTATGGATAACATTATCTTACTTTCCTATTTTGACTGGTGGGAATCCAATCAAAGTTGATTGATTATCTCTTTTCCAAATATAAATCAAATCTATTCCATTATGGGATTGGAATGGATTTGAAATCTAAATCATTATAAATATGAAGTAGGGTCCCTATAGTTTCTCTCTCCGTGAAAAGAAAAGGACCCATACCTAAGGGAGAGGAGACTATAGAAGATCTCTGTTGGGAATCAGGCAAAAGGCAAAATCAAAAAATAATCTTCTACTAAGAGGTATGTCCCATCTCTATTATTGATTATATTATTACTCAAATGTGTTTTATATTCCATATGGGATTCATTGAAATGAAATTTTTTAGGATGAATAAAAATCCTACAGTGGTATCAGAGCCATCCTACATGGATTTAAAATCATTGAGTATTGAAACATAAAGAATTTTTTTTTTAGTTCCCATTTGATTTTGGTGAAAAAGAAGAGATTTAAATAATCGCATAATTTTTTGACCGTCAAAATTACAAGAAAAATATACCAATGTGTAGATCTCCCTGAGACGGTCATGGCGATATAAAAATCACCGTCACTGGCCACCGGACACGCCGCCACGCGCCGGAGAAAGAAGCGAGTGAGATCCACTCGCTGGTTTAAAAAAAAAAAAAAAAGAAAAAAAGAAGAGGGTGGGCGACCGGGTTGACCCGAGACCGACGCAAAGTCAGAACCTCTACCCAGGTAACCTGGGTCGGCTAAAGCTGATCCGATCTAAACCTGGCCGGTTCAGCCAAGTTGGGTCAAATCGATCCGAAATATAAATCGACCTAGCTAAGTCGCACTCGGGGACAGGACGACCCGAAATATGACCCGACCCAAATAAGTTGAAGTCGGGTCAGGTCGCCCCGAAATATGGTACGACCCAAATAAGGTGAAGCCGGGGGTCAAACCGACCCGAAATATAGCCCGCTCCAAATAAGGTAACTCAGATGAATCCGACCCGAAATTTGACCCGACCTGGATAAGGTAAAAAAATGGGTCGATCGACCCGAATTATGACCCGTATCGGGTTGACCCGATTTTATTTTTTGGACCGGGAATGTCTAAATCGAACCAAATCGGACCGGGTTTATTGAATCAAACCAAAAATTGGTTCAGGCTTTAGGCCCTATTTGGATCACAGGCAAGTGATCCCATGCGTCGACTTTAATCGGCGCATGAGGGCATGTTATAGGTCCGATTGACTTGAAATTTTTTCCGTTGAATTCCTTTTTTGATTATCTTCAATCTGGTATATCTGTAGTGTCATTTGTGGAATCCCAAAGCTATAGTAATTGGATAAAAACTAGTTTTAGGAGTATTTTATAAGGTTTTTGTAATTTTAAATGATGAGATGATTACCAGATGAGTAATGTGCATGTTTATATTGGTTTGTTGAGACATAATTTCATGTTTTCAATTTTTTAATCATATTATAATATGACTACATATCAGAATTTATAGATATAATTGTGTAATAGAGTAAAACCCACCAAAGTGGCATACCTATTGCATGGTTATGTCTGCAAATTCAAGAATTTTATTTTATACAAAAGTAGTCAAGCTTGATGATGCATACCCAAAGGTGGCATTGTCCAGTTATGTTAGTAATATGCACTCACTAATTAAGGATGATTGGCTGAGGGTTTTTTCATTCACCCAAAGGTGATGAAATTTTCTGAAGTCATCATTCCTTGGCGGTTCAACCTGGATATTTAAGAGGACCAGTGCATGCTTATTCCAAAGGATAAATGTGTAGTGCAATTGACTCTTAAGAAAAAAAATTATTTTTAAGGATGTTTGGCTGAGGATTTTTCAATTACCCAAAGGTGATGAAATTTGTCGAAGCCATCATTCCTTGGCGGTTCAGCCTGGATATCTAAGAGGATCAGTGCATGTTTATCCCAAAGGATAAGTGTATAGTGCGGTTGACTCTTAGGAAGGAGAAATATTCACCTCCATTCTGTTGTGGTTTAATGATTCATTTATTTCCTTGATTTACACATTAGTGTTGGATATATCAATTGCATATATGTTTTTAAATGTAAACTCATATAGTAAATTTCATCTCAGGATGTCGATACCTACAAATGTACTAGCCTCTCTACCTGTGTTCACTGGTTTTAATTACCAAAAATGGTATGAGACAGTGGAAACCCAACTCAGCATGTCGGATATGGACTTAGCTCTCAGAGAGGAGAAACCTGCTCCTATCACTCCTGAGAGCTCTCCTGCTCAGATTCTAAAAATGGAGATGTGGGAAGCTTCTAATCGAAAATCTCTAATCCTGTTGAAAAATTCTGTTTCTGAATTTCTTTGTGGTAGTCTCCAGATGAAAGATACTGCCAAAGAATATATGACAAAGATACAGACAAAATTTAATGTGACAAATAAAAGTCTCAAAATTAGTCTGATGGTAGCCCTAACTGGAGCAAGGTTTGATTCAAATGGTAGTATTCGAGAACACATACTCGAATTGGTTACAAAAAGGGAAAGACTAAAGGGGCTGGGAACCTCTTTAGATGATGACTTTCTGATTTATCTTGCCTTGACTTCTCTCCCAAATGAATATATTCAGGTTCATGTATCTTACAATACTCAGAAAGACAATTGAAGTTTGGACGATTTGATTTCCTTTTGCTCTCAAGAAGAGGATAGATTGAAAAAGAAGAAACCTGAGAGTGCAAATTTAATTCAGCACAAACCTTTTCCTAAAAAGGGAAGGGGAATTGGAGGTGTAGGACCTCAGAAGAAGAAAAAAAATTTCAAGAAGGGAAATGAAATACCCTATGATAAATCATATACCTTGAAAGGAAATGATGACAAGAAAGACTTGAATGGCATGGAATGCTTCTGGTGCAAAAAGAAGGGACATATGAAGAAATACTGTCTAGGCAGGCAGGCCTGGTTGAATAAGCAGAAAGAATCTGGTACTCATCTTTCTCTAGTATGTTTTGAGTCTTTTCTGGTTGATGCTCCTATAGATTCCTGGTGGATTGACTCTAGGTCATCCATTCATGTTATCCATTCCTTGCAGGATTTTCTAAGCCGCAGAGCACCAAGCAGGGATGAGGTTAGTGTGTTCGTAGGGAACGGTGTGAGAGTTGTAGTGGAGGCCATTGGAGTAGTTAGACTGTTTATGACTTCAAAAATTTTTATAGATTTGGAAGACACTGTATATGTTCTCTCAATGAAGAAGAATCTAATTTCTGTGTCAAGACTAGTAAATAATGGATACAGTTTGAGTTTTAATAAGAATGGTTTTGATTTATGTCTGAATTCTTTTGTAGCTGGAAATGGAATGGTAGTGAATGGTTTATATCAATTGAATTTAGCACCTTCTATGGTTTTGAATGTGTCTTCTAAACGTCCTATGCTGGATGAGTCATCATTTACTCTTTGGCACATGCGCTTAGGACATATTTCAGTGGAGCGTATGAAAAGACTTATTATTCATGGAATTCTAAAACCTTTACAATTTGATGATATGCCTGTCTATGTGGACTGTATCAAGGGAAAAATGACTAGAAACAGGAAGAAAAAGTCGGTTCGCAGCAATGACTTGTTGGAATTGATTCATACTGACATCAGTGGTCCTTTTCCCTCTCCTTCCATTGGAGGTCATCAATATTTTATTACATTTATTGATGATTATTCAAGATATAGTTATGTCTACCTGTTGGCTGATAAATCTAGTTCACTGGATGTCTTTAAGATTACAAAATAGAAGTGGAGAATTTTTTGTCAAAAATGATAAAAGTTGTTAGATCAGATCGAGGAGGTGAATATTATGGTAAGCCAGGTGATTCTACTCAACACCTTGATCCTTTTGCCATGTTCTTACAAGAGCATGGCATTATTGCTCAATATTCCATGCCAGGAACCCCTCAACAAAATGGAGTTGCCGAAAAAAGGAATAGGACTCTAAAAGACATGATGAGAAGTATGATTAGTAACACCAATCTTCTAGATTTTTTATGGGGGGAAGCTCTGAAAACTGCCACTTACATACTCAATAAGTGGTAGAAAACCGAGCTTGAATCATCTACATGTTTGGGGATGCAGAGCAGAAGCCAGATTATATAATCCTCATAAAAAAATTTATGGATCCAAGGACAGTTAGTTGCCATTTTGTTGGCTATCCTACTAGATCCAAGGGATTTAGATTTTACTGTCCCAATTCTACCAATCGGATAATTGAGACTGTTCATGCCAAGTTTATTGAAAACTCCTGTGAATTAGTAGAACCAAGAAGCTTGGAATTTGATGAAGTCCTTGTATTTTCTAATTCAATGATTCCCAGCACTATTATGCCTACTGTTATGCATCCCTTGGTCCCACCAATGATAGAGCATATTACGGGGATTGAGGTACCTGATCCACCTACGGCACCAGTATTGATTGCAGAACCTGAAGAAATGGTCAGGAGATCTACTAGACAACGCAATAGTGCTATTTCTTCTGATTTCATTCTATACTTGACTGAAGGAGAATTTGACTGTGGTCAAGCAATAGATCCCTCTAGCTTTGAGGATGCCATGAATAGTTCTAATGCACCAAAATGGTTGGAAGCTATGAAAGATGAATTGTCATCCATGGCTAACAACGGTGTCTGGATACTTGTAGATTTACCTAATTCTTGTAAACCCATAGGCTCTAATCAAGACTAAGTGTGACTCCAGGGGAAGAATTGAGCGCTACAAGGCCAGGCTAGTAGCTAAGGGATTCACACAGAGAGAGGGAGTTGACTTCAAGGAGACATTTTCTCCAGTCTCCTCAAAGGATTCCTTTAGAGTTATTATGGTACTTGTGGCTCATTATGATCTAGAATTACATAAGATGGATGTCAAAACAGCCTTTTTGAATGGAGACTTGATTGATGAAGTTTACATGCGCCAACCAGAAGGTTTTGATGTACAAGGCAAGGAAGGAATGGTTTGTAAGCTCAACAAATCCATTTATGGTCTCAAACAAGCTTCTAAACAATAGTATCTAAAATTCCACCAGATTATACCCACTTTTAGTTTTGTTGAGAGTGTTATTGATTAATGCATTTATCACAAATCAGTGGGAGCAAGTTCATTTTTCTGGTGTTGTATGTAGATAACATTTTGCTTGCCAGTAGTGATTTGCGTTTACTTGCAAAGACCAAACAATTTCTGTCAGAGAACTTTGAAATGAAAGATATGGGTGAGGGTTCTTTTGTCCTGGGTATTGAAATCAGTCTTGACAGAAGGCATAGACTATTAGGACTATCTCAAAGGGCTTATATTGATCGTGTACTTAAGAGATTCAATATGTCAAACTGTTCAGCTGGTGAGGCACCCATCAGCAAGGGAGACAAGTTAAACAAGACCCAGTGTCCTAGGAATGAGATTGAAAGAAGGTCTATGACTGATAAGCCTTACGCATCTACAATAGGGAGCCTTATGTATGCACAGGTCTGCACTCGCCCTGATATCGCTTTTGTAGTAAGTGTTTTGGGACGTTTTCAGTCAAATGCAGGTTTGGCTCACTGGACAGCTGTAAAGAAAGTCTTGCGGTATTTACAGAGGACAAAATATTATATGCTTACCTATGACAGCAATGATACCCTTGAGATTGTGGGTTATTCTGATGCAGATTACAATAGATGCCCTGATGATAGGAAATCTACTTCAGGATACATCTTTATGATGCCTGGAGGAGCTATTTCCTAGAAGAGTGTGAAGCAAATAATTTTAGCATCTTCTACTATGGAGGCAGAGGTTGTGGCATTGTTCGAAGCCACGAAGCAGGCAATCTGGCAGAGGAATTTCATTTCTAGTCTGAAGACTGTGGAAATCATCTCCAGACCATTATTAGTGTATTGTGATAATCTGTCAGCTATATCTTTCTCTAAAAATAATCAGAGGACTGGTGCTTTAAAGCACGTTAATATCAAGTATCTGTTAACAAAGGAAAAAGTTGATGATAATCACATCATTGTAGAAAAGATCTCGATGGTAGATATGGTTGCTGATCCATTGACAAAAACTCTACCAGTGGGAATCTTCAAGGATCATGTTTCTTGTATGGGCATAGTCGAATCTTTTGATCTAATTTTGTAAAAATCATATATTTACGTTGATACTTGATTGTATTATTTTGTCTGTAGTTTATGGACATAGTGATTAATACAATTGTTTCTTTTCATGATTTAGCATTTGCACTCTTGCTAGTCTGAATGAAAGCTTTATTTAATTTGTCAGAACACAAAAGGCAGTATTAAGTCAAGTATCAAAAGATAGTATTAAGCCAGAACACAAAAGGCAGTATTAAGCCAGGACCCAAAAAGGCAGTATTAAGCCAAGTCTCAAAAGGCAGTATTAAACCAGAACAAAAAATGCAGTATTAAGCCAGGACCTAAAAGGCAGTATTAAGCTAGGACCCAAAAGACAGTATTAAGCCAAGTCTCAAAAGGTAGTATTAAGCCAGAACACAAAAGGCAGTATTAAACCAGGACCCAAAAGGCAGTATTAAGCCAAGTCTCTGAAGATGGTATTAAGCCAAAAACATAAAGGCGGTATTAAGCTAAATTTTCAAAGGCGGTATTAAGCCAAGTTTCAAAGGCGGTGCCAAGGTCAAAATAAACAAGGAGACTTATGTTCGTAATAACAGAAAGTTGTATGTCGTATAATTGAGGTGTATCTTCTGCTGTTGTTCAACATTAGTCTGCTTGTTGGAAGGAAGGTGGTTTGGGATAATCCAGTTTTTAATTAATGGTTTCCATAGACACACTAGTTTTTAATAGTCTTGTAGAATAATGTAGCCCAAGTGGGAGATTGTAAAATCTTTTTTTGATTTTATTATTATGGGCAACATTATCTTACTTGCCTATTTTGACTGGTGGGAATCCAATCAATGTTGATTGATTATCCTTTTTCAAATATAAATCAAATCTATTCAATTATGGGATTAGAATAGATTTGAAATCTAAATCATTATAAATATGAAGCAGGGTCCCTATAGTCTCTCTCTGTGTGAAAAGAAAAGGACCCATTACTAAGGGAGAGGAGACTGTACAAGATCTCTGTTGAGAATCAGGCAAAAGGCAAAGGCGGAAAACAATCTTCTACTAAGAGGTATGTCCCATCTTTATTATTGATTATGTTATTACTCAAATGTGTTTTATATTCCATATGAGATTCATTGAAATGAAGTTTATTAGGATGAATAAAAATCCTACATCTATAGCTACTCTATTTGTTACAGGAGGTAAATAGTATTGGGCTGGGTTTATTTGACCTTACTGTTTTACTCCTCTATATCCCCCTAGAAACCCAGCTGGGGTGGAAACCATAAGCCGAGTTTAATACAAAAAGCCATAAACTCCTTATAAGGAAGAGGTTTTGTAAAAATGTTGGTAAGTAAAACCAAACTCAAGTAAGTAGCAACTAAAACGATCAAACCATGCATGTGGGACCTGGTTGAGCCCGTATAATGCTCGTTTAAGCTTACAAATTGCTTGAGGTTGCTCAACATCAACATAGCCTGTGGGCCGACTCATATAGACTGGAGTGGATAAAACCCCATCAATATCCATTGCAGCTTTCCAGCTTGGATGTGTTAGAGCTTCTTTGATAGACCGCAGGACACCAACATCATCTTTCACAGCCAATAAATCAGCTCTTGATTGATTACGAACCCCAGAAGGAATGCTGTCGGAATGAGCTGTCCCTAATGAATCTGAACCCGTATGAAGAAAATTAACTTGTGAGATAATGTTGGGATCAGTAGCATTGGAACCCGCATGAGTCTGAATAGTAGCATTTGAACCCGAATGGGCCTGTACAGTAGCATCTTGTAAGATAGTAACATCTAGCTCAGAAAAATTAGTAGCACTAGGTCCAGTCTAGGTCTAATACTAGGTCCAGACTGATGAAGAACATTTGTGCTTGGATGAACTGAACTGTTAATACCTTCAAAGGCTGATGAAGAAAACATACCTCCATTCCCACTTAATGTAGCTTCTATTTCAACTGCTGGCTCAACTTTAGATTCAGTCACAATACTCAATGGAGCTGCAACAACATATTTGGTATTCTCTGTAGTGTATGGAACTACTGTTTGTACAACAGGCTCAACCTCTGTTTCAACCATGTGCTCAACTTCTGTATTGGTCTCTGTATTAGTAACATGAACTAATGGAACTACTGGTTCAACTATAGTAGTGGGTATTTGTGTTGCAGAAACTATTGGATTTGTGTGACCCAACACAGGTTTACTATGTTATTTTTATGTATTCTCTTTGGGCATCTCTATCTCTATTTTGAGGTATATATATGTAACATGTGGCTTACATGTTTTGTGGCTTATAAATTTGTTATATGGTACCATTGTTTTTTTGTCTATTGTATTATTAGACTGGATTTGCAGATGATTATTCAAATGTGCCACTTTGTAGTCCTTGGCTTGACCGCACCTATCATGATGCGCTATACGCTTACATAGGCATTGATTGGACCATGATAGGTTTGAGGGGTGCAAGTCAAAATTGCTCAGACTATGGGAGACATGGGGACTAGTCTCTCGATGGTCAGTGCACATATGGTTCTGAAGTCCTTCATGATAGGACCACGTATACGTTGAGTGGTGACCTTAGTGCCTAATGTTCATTGTCAGTGACTTGACAATTATAAGAGTGTACGCATACCTACAAACTGCCAATTTGAATAATGTTATTGTATTTTATTTTGCACCAAATATTTTTTTATTTATAAATATAAAATATTATTTATTTTTATTTTTCTTTGCAAAATATTTTTGGTTTTATAAAAAATGGTAGTTTTGTATTTTGTGTCCCTATTTATTATTTAGGGGCACTTATGGTAATTGTCAAGGTATGCCAAAAGGCAATCTGGATATGGCATTAGGAGGCTAGCATCTCACTTAGGGTTGGACTTTATGGTTGATCATCTCCACCCTAGAGATATAAAACATCTCAAGGTCACACAGGCAAGTGGAGAAAAAAGCTCAAAATACCAAGTTATGGTATACCTGTCTAGCTGGGGTGAGCACCCTGATTGCTTGTGAGATCCTTGGACATCAAGTGGCTTTGTTTGTATAATCATCAAAGGTTCTTCAACAAAAGAAAGGGTTCTTCATCAAAGGTAGAGTGCTTTAACAAAAGATATTTTCAAATCTTCAAAAAAGGTATGACACTCTTCTTAATTTCTTAGATTAAACAAGTGACATGATATTCGTGATATGTCTTCATCTTTGGTATGAGGTTAACAGTAACATTGAGATTCATCTAGGATGTTTTTTTTTCTAATAGAAACAGTGGGACAGAAGGAAATAGGAAGTAAATGAGCAGATGAGGAAGTGGTAGAAGAGGTATTTAAATCAGAAGAGTTATTTGAGTCAGTCCATCTTTGGAAAATTCCAATATCAGCAACCCGAAAAGAACCACTGAGCTGAACTGAATCATTAGTCTGAACTGAACCAAAAAATTGATCTGAATCGTTAATCTGATCTAAACAATTGGACTGAACAGAACCATTAATCTGAACTGTAACTGTTAATCTGCACTGAACCATTGGGATGAACTGAGCTATTGGTTTGAACTGAACCAAGCACTTGAGTTGGTTTTAATTCCTGATATGGGCCTTGAACATCTTGAACAACTAACTCATCTGATTTATCAATATGACTATTACCAGAAACACCTGAAGTATCATTTCTTCCAGACACAGGTAATAAGGTAGTAGGACACTCTGATGAATCAAGAAACAAGGAAGAATTTGAATTCTGACATGGTTATACACTACTAAGAGCAAAGTTTGAAACTGTAGCAGAGGAATTCAATATGGATGATGTTGATCACAGGTTGACACTGAGGGGGGGGGGTGAAATCAGTGTCTTCAAAAATTGTTCTCGATGATCCTTCGAAGACAAATGCTGCCTTGAGCTGATACTTCAATCATTGACCACAACCACACAATTATTGTCGCACTACCACACACACACAGTCGTATGCACAACCACCTCGCTACCACAGAGTGGCCAAGTCTACTGTGTTTTGCATACCCATTTTGCAAGCCATTCCACGCACTTCACAAGATACAAAATATACACAGTCCATAACACAGGATATACGTGGTTCACCACCACAGTATGTGATGGCTAGTCCACAGAGTAATGCCCAATGGGCTCCGTATATACTCAATACTCTATTTTTAGCTGTACACACAGCAGGGAGTACATACACCCAGTTTACCCAGCATAAAACCAAGAGGGCACAGATGTGCCTAAAATCAGGTACCAAAGTACCAGTGCTCAGCACTCGCTGCACACACTACGCTTAACCCGCACCCACGGGAGGCAAACAGTATCAGTTTACAGGCTTATGGTTGCCTTACAATTTTCCCCCACTAGTTAGGTATTCAACATAATCACCTACACTAGGATATATATAAATGGAAGCAAGTAAATATACAAGGCATAGATATGCTTACAACCATCGCTTTCAAAAATTCAGAGATGTCTCTCGAGCTCCACACGCCTCACCAGAATCCTCTTCCACAGACATAAGCTCACCCGGTCTCCATTGAAGCTTACAAAGTTTCCACAGCTCTCTTTAATAGCCAACAACTCTTCAAAATCTTCAACGAATGATTTCAATAGCAAACCCTAGCTTCCCTTTCCATTTCACTTCTCTCTTTTATTCAATGTAGTAAATACACAATATAACCCTTCATTTACCTCCTCTGAAGCTTCCTCAAGCTCTCACAACCACCATTAATGGCCAATCATTCTTCAAGGTCTTCAATAGATGCAATGGCATCTCACACAACCCACATCATGCAAATGAGAGGAAATAATCTTCCATACAAAATCAAACCAAAACCCTAGCTTGGTATTTCAGTAAAAACAAGAGAAGCTTCTTTTGCAAACTCTCATTACCTCCATTAATGGTTTACAATCATTCTCAAGCTTGCAATGGAATCTCAATGACCTCCTTGAAGGTTGATGTAGGTATTTAATGCATTAAACTCACCAAAACCTTCCAAGAGATATTTTTTGCCAATGACCCGAGCCTCCACTTAGTTCATCGTCCCCAAATCATGCTCTTAGTGTAGACTATTCAAAAACAAAGAAAATGCAAGTTGAACGGTTGGATTTGGACTTAAGATGATCAAGTTATGATCAAAACAAGTTCAGCCAGTAAAAATATTTAAAATAGAATCTTTGATCGCATATGGTGTACCCGCGAAGCATGAAAGCCGAGCTACCGCTGCGTTGTCGAGTTTCGATTTGCGGAGCACAAAATCTCTAATAATAGCCGCTGGATCAATTAGAAGTGGCAGGCTTGAGTTTCGGCCGTTGGATCTGGTAAAAGACGTCATTATCGATCGGATCAAACTTTAACCATACGATTTGGATCTTCCCAAAGCATTGGGTGGACCGTGCCACACCATAGTGACGCCAACGCTGACCAGTTAGAACTCTCTGAAATGTGGCGGGATTGATTTCCAGCCGTTGGATCAGTTAATCCCATCAGGTGGCGATCGTTGTTGATAATGTCCCTTAGATTAGAATCTGGAGCGCGGTTACATTGCATGCGCGCCAGGCCAAATAATTAGCTCCAATAACATGCGGCGAGATCCATAATAATATGATGCTTCCAGCCAATAGCGTTTCAGGCGGGAGAATCTTGACGCTACCGCCGCACCACACCATAACCCGGCATTTCTATGGTCCTCCGATCAGAATCTCTGTGATGAAACTTAGTTCAATCCATTGATTTGGCTTATCTAGATTTCCAATTTTCCCAAAATGCCCCCCACAACTTATGAAATACCCTCTGTAACCGTTTATTAAAAACACAACTTTGATACCCATGGGGAGAATTCCAGTAAGGTTTTCTCTCCCCTTGCATTTCATCGAACAGGTGGTGGGCTCGGTCATCCGTACGGTTGAGGCTTGCGGGCCTTGGCTGCTGCGCAGCTCTGATTGTGGGGTGCGCATGTGGCTGGCCTGTAGCTTGCTCTGGCTGCCCATGGCATGCCTACGCACCGGCTTGGGATGTGACATGGCTTGGTCCTTGTGGCAGCCTGGCTGCTGCTGTGCCACTATGACATGGCCGTGGCCTCGACTGCTGCTGTGTCCAGGTGCCATGTGGCCTGGCTGCCATGTGGCATGCCACCTCATCAGTGGGTCCCATCCATAGTCTTTCTCCTCTTTCTCTCTCTATATTCTTTCTCTTTAGTCTCTTTTCTTCTTTCTTTCTTCTCTCTTTAGTTTCTCTTCCTTTTACTCTCCTGCCACATCAGCCATGATTGTCACATCATCAGTGGGGCCCACTGTAGGATCCACGCACTCTCTCCTCTGGCCACACCATCAGTGGGACCCATAGTGGGACCGACATTCTCTCTATTTTCTCAATCACTCTATGAAACTGTTGAACACATACTCATCAACTATGACTGTCATGCAGTCTGTGGGACCCACACACTCTCTCTAATTCATCTCTCCACTTTCTATCACCATTCTCTCTCTTTTTAAATTGAGACCACTCTGTAGAACATTGTAGAACATGCCTAAGGCTTCTTCATCACTGTCACTTGTACAGACACTCTCTCTCCAACACTGACACCCTCTCTCCTCATTTCTCTGACTGAAAGCTCAACTATGCTTCCACCTCAGTCAAGTTGCCAACAATGACAATACATGGCCAACAATCTCCCCTTTTGAAATTGTTGACAACTCACTTCTCACAATGAAGCTCTCTCCCCCTTTGACAACAAATACAAAGGGGTCCGACCGCATAGGGGTGCCCACTGCATCTTCCCAATCCTATGGGCTCACCACAAATCATCAAACTCATCATCTTGTCTCTCCAGAAATACAACCAGTGACTCCCTCTGTAAGACCCGTGTCAAACTAACCCGGTCTTACCACCTTGAACCAGGTTTACCCATCATGGTCGAGTCAAATGGACCAAGGGCATGAAGGAGATCCCAGAATTCAGGCATAAAGCCAGTGTCCAGCACCCACTGAACACACCACAACTAAAACAATTTTTTAGGCTTATAATGATGCCCTACAATTAAATCTCAATCTAGCAAGGCATTCAATATTTTATTCTCTTTTTTCTTTGCCTAATGCTAGCATACAATAGACTCACATACAACGTAGGCATTCAACATTATCAACCTACTTTAACATACAATGCATTAATTCAATAAACAATAAGGGAGTTGAGAAAATCTCACAACCAATTTTTTCTGACAACTGACGACATTCCTCTTCTTTTAATAATCAGTTTATCCCTTGTCATATGCAACCAAGCTCCACCAGCCTTCAGAAAACACATCAGTGTATCGGCATCAGCATGAACAGGGATGATGAATGATTGTCTTCAATTTCCAGAGCCAGAAAAACCAAAAACCATGAAGTTCTTCCTTCTTGCTTCAAAAACTCCCTTTCAGATCTGTTTTTCGCGGCCAGCAGGTTCTCCAACCATTCTCAATTGATAGAGAATGAAAAACCTAGCTCAGAGCAATTTGGATCGTCGAATTTGGCCACCGGATGGCCAAGTTATGAAGAAAACAAGTTCAGCCACTAAAAAAATTATAAACAGAATCTTTAAACTCCATTTGATGCGCCTGCGATGAACCGAAGCCGCGCCTGCCGTCTGGGTGTCGCAACCTGATTGGCTGAGGAGGGAATCAATAAAATCAGCCGTCGGATCAGAGTAGAAAAGGCGGGATCTTCTGATGTCCGTCAGATCCGCACAAATAGCGTCTCCGAACTTCGGATCTTATATCAAGCGTAGGATCTGGATCAAGAGCGCCGCGACACGGTAGGCGCGTCACACTGGATCATTGCGCTGCTTCCGTGTGATGCGACGCATATCTTTAAACTGTGTCTGGCCAATCAGAACACTCGCGATAGAATCTGACGCTGCCGACTCTGATGTACGCAATCCCGCATTTTTCTGGACCATCCGATTTGAATCTTGTATACGTGGCTTCATCTGGGCCGTTGATATGGGATTTTGACTTTTGCAAACTACCCAAAATACCCATGTAAAATCTGACAATGGCCTCTGTAACTTTTATCTTTTGTTAAACTTGCTACAGGGTCGATTTTCCAGAGAGGTTTTCTCTCTCCTGGAAAATCGTCGAACACCTGGTTGGGGAGGAGCGCGACATGCGGTAGAAAGAGCCAGCGCGCATGGCTTATGGGAGAAAGTGCCAGCGTGCGCACGCGGACCAGCTGCCTGCGGGCCTACTGCCTTGCAACATGGCTTGCGGGGGTTGTGGGCCTACTGTGCTGCTGGCCAGCGTGTGGTGCCATGCGAATGGCCTGCTTGGCCTGCCTGCTGTGGTGCCATGCGGCTGGCCTGTTGGGCTGGCTGCCTTGGCCCTCGGCCAGGCTGGCTTAATGGGTCCCACTTTCTCTCTCCTCTTTCTCTCTCCTCTGATTCTCTTTCCTTTGATTCTCTCTCCTTTGATTCTCTCTCCTCTGTCATGCTTCATGCTTCACACCACCTGTAACAAAACTGCATCACCTATTTCACTGCCATATCGTCTGTAAGGTCCGCAGACACTCTCTTTTATCAAACTTGACCCAGTTAGCCCAATTTGCCAACAATTACAATATGAAGGCCAATAATCTCCCTCTTTAGAATTGTTGGCAACTACTCAATCCCTACTCAATCCACAGACATTTCTCCCCCTTTGACAACAAGAACAAAGGGATTAGCCACATAGGAGTGCCCACCGCATCTTCCCAATCCTATGGACGCTGCAAAACATAACTCATCACCATAGCAACACAAAAAATACCAATAGACTCCCCCTGAGTCCTATATAAAAAATAGAGAACAACAACCATACACTGCTCCCCCTCACTCCAAGCTCCTCAATGCTTGGGGAGGATAACTACTCCCAACTTCTGTCTCAAGTAGCCAAACTGTTCTTTAGGAAGAGGCTTTGTGAAGATATCTGCAATCTGCTCTGCTGTAGGAATGAACTCTAACTGAACTTCTCCTTCCCAAACCTTTTCTCTCAAGAAGTGATACCGAATGGCTATGTGCTTCGTCCTGGAGTGCATAACTGGATTTTTAGAGATATTAATAGCACTAGTGTTGTCACAGAACATTGAAATAGGCTTGTCTGACTCAATGCCTAAATCCTTCAACATTTGTTTCATCCACAAAACCTATGTACAACAAGAGGTGGCTGCAATATATTCTGCCTCTGCTGTAGACAATGAGACTGACTTGCTTTTTACTATGCCAAGCCACAAAATTTCTTCCAAGATAAAAAGCACCTCCACTAGTGCTCTTCCTATCATCAACACATCCTGCCCAATCTGCATCTGAGTAAGAAGATAATTCCAGATCCTTGCTTTTTGCATACCAAAGACCATAGTCCATAGTCCCCTTTAGATATCTGAAAATTCTTTTCACAGCTACAACGTGTGTCTCTTTAGGGCCAGCTTGATATCTAGTTACCATGCAAACAGACTGTAGAATATCTGGCCTTGTAGCAATTAAGTAAAGTAGACTTCCAATCATTGACCTATACATAGTGTGGTCAACTGATGGAGAGTCATCCTCTTTGCTTAGCTTACAGCTTGTCATCATTGGAGTTCTCATTGGTGTACAATCTTCCATTGTGAATTTCTTCAATATTTCTTTTACATATTTAGTCTGAGATAAAAAGAAGTCATTCTTTAACTGACTAATCTGCAGACCTAAAAAATAAGATAGTTCCCCAATCATGGACATCTCAAACTCATCTTGCATTCTCTGAACAAAGTCCTGACATAATTCATCCTTTTGGCCTGCAAAGATGATATCATCTACATATACAACCACAACTGTCTGATTGCCATCCATAGATTTAACATATAAATTGCTATCAACCAAACCTTTCTTGAAACCCAACTTACAGAGATAAGTATCCAGTCTTGAATACCATGCTCTTGGTGCTTGCTTCAACCCATACAATGCTTTCTTCAGTTTACAAACAAGTATAGGGTCCTCACTCAGTTGAAATCCATCAGGTTGCTCAATGTATACCTCCTCTTCCAAGTCACCATTTAAGAAAGCTGACTTTACATCCATCTGATAAACTTTGAAGTTCTTGTGCACTGCAAAAACAAGAAACATCCTGATGGCTTCCAACCTAGCCACAGGAGCAAACGTTTCTTCAAAATCAATGCCCTCAACCTGAGCATATCCTTTACAAACCAATCTGGCTTTGTTCCTTACAATTTTTCCATCTTCATTGAGTTTATTCCTGTAGACCCATTTAGTACCAATAACATTCTTATCTGTAGGCCTTGGCACCAATTCCCAAGTTTTTTTTTTTCTATTTGATCCAACTCTTCATTCATTGCTTTGAGCCAACTTGCATCTTCACATGCCTCTGCAACTGATTTTGGTTCAATGTGAGATAATAAAGAAAACATTTGTTTTGGTTGTCTCACCTTCCTTGTTTTCATACCAGCTGATGGATGACCAAGTATTAATTGGTCAGGATGATTCTTTTTTACTCTGCTTGAGCCACTTTTGTTCTGCCTATCTGCCTCTGAATTTTTGCTCTTCTCTTTCTTCAGTATCAACCACTCGTTCTACGTTACGGCACATTTGTCACATTTTTGCTCTTTTTCTATTTCACTTGTCATTTTTCTCACTATCCAAATCTTTAAAAATATGAGGATCACTAGTTGACTACGGAGTTGAATTTTGTGCTCATCTACTCTCATCTGCACTCTCAACGATTTTACCAAGCTTCTTGTTGTAACATTTTATATGCTTTGCTTGAGGTAGAGTAGCCAAGAAAAATTCTTTAAATTCGCTCGATCATCAAACTTCCCTAAATCATGATTGGTTTTTTTGATATAACATTTACTACCAAACACTTTGAAGTGCTTTGTTGTGGCCTTTTTACCAAACCATAATTCATAGGGAGTTTTGTCTTCATATTGTCTCAACATACACCTGTTCTGAACATATACTCTTGTAGGCACTGCTTCTCTCTAGAATTTATTCCCCATGTCATTTTCTATCAACATAGTCCTGGCCATCTCTTGAACAGTTCTATTCTTTCTTTCTGCAACACCATTACCTTTGTGGTGTTCCAGGAGCTGAAGTCCATGCTCTTGATGCCATTCTCGGAACAAAAATCTGCAAAAATTAATCCAAGTGTATTCTCCTCCCCACATTAGACCTCAAACATTTAATTTTCTTTCTGTCTCATTTTCAACTTGAGCTTTAAAGATTTTAAACTTCCCAAGAGCCTCCGACTTATTTTTCAAGAACATACCAAGTCATCCTGGAGTAGTCATCTATGAATAGAATAAAAGTACCTCTCTCTTGAGATGCTCTGAGTTTTCACTGGCCCACATAGATCTGTGTGAATAATCTCAAGTGGTTGAGTAGTATGGTAATCTTTTGGTTTAAATGATACTCTTGTCTGCTTCCCTTTCTGACAAGATGCACATGTCACACCCCAATTCTGCACTAACCAGAATGGTGTGATGAACCGTCAATAAACCAACGGTTCAACCAGGATCGCAAAATAGGCTATCCCACATATGATAAACCAAAATACATTCCACATTAATCGAGGTAATAAAGTAAATAAGCGGAAGTCTTACGGATAATGACCGAGGTCTAATCATGATAAATAACTAATATTCCAATTATTTCCATGTAACCAAAACATAATTTAATACATATTACAATATCCAAATACGAAATCTAAACAATAAGCGTATCCACGACTGGAAGACTTGCTTAACGAACCATGTTACGTGCTCCACGGCTTGCTCATCATAGCCGCCACATGTTCATATGTTGGCGTGTCGACATAATCTTCAATCATAGTACTCACGCAACATCGAAACTAAAAGAATTGCGCGCGCGAGGGTCGGCTCTCAACTTGAGCTCAGGTGAGTAAACAAAACAATGCAACAATACATATGCATACAATCAATTCATATCTTTGGTCCGGTTTAAAGTTTGCAATGTGCTATAGAAAGGATAGGTGGCCGCCGCACCTCTATACACGCGAGTGTGTGGAAACGCCCAATGAAAGCGACACCGTAGCCCCATGCACCCACCATGGACAATATACACCCCATGAAAATGGCATGGCTGTACGGGTTGCCCATACCAACACGTAGGCCCTTGTTGGCGAGGGCTTGCAAACCGGGCTTCGCAACTAACCAACCCTAATGCCAAACAATGTATCAAGGCCTCACCCAAACATCCCTCAATACATCCATAGAGATAGAGCTAGGTCCGGTGACCAAGGCTGAACCACAATGCCACGTCCCCCCGATACCCTACAACATATTAGTTCCGCTAAGGTAATGGCGATCGACGATGTTAGTGGACAAGACTTGAGTTGAGATAGAGCTAGAGTCCGGTGACCGGGGCTGAACCACAATGCCACGTCCTCCCCGATGCTCCCCTCGCATCACCAACACTTACTGCTTAGTGGACATGACTTGAATAGACCATGGCACAATATACACCCCATGAAGAACGGTCATGGTCATACCGGTTGATACCATCCCTACCCGCACCATATACACTAGCCAAACACAATCATTCACATGCCTATTCCTATCATCATCATCATCATCATGTTATAAACAATAAAGTAAATATGCATGAACAAATAATAGAAATATTGGATGACATGTTAAATGCACATACAAGCATACACGCATAGAATCAATATGGCATTGGACTCAGAAATAAACAGTTTATTATTAACCGCTTAGTTTAGGTCTTGTTCCCTCACCTTAGCTTGTTAATAGATCCTCCTCCAAGCTTTAGAATCACCTTTTTAATGTTATTATATTGCTAGACTCCGACCCTAACAAAAGTCGATAAAATTTAATTAGAATTTATTTAGAATTTAAAAAACCATTACGTTAACTCTAGGGCCTGAGGTAGGGTCGGTGCTAGGGTCGATGGGTCTATCGAGCCCTCCCCCATTCCCGAACTTCCCGAACGAACGGGGTCGATGCTAGGGTCGGATTCGCTATCGACCCTAGGTGCGACCCTCCATGGTTTAGTCGAAAAGATCCAGATTTTGTCCATTCTTCCCATGTTTGGGTCCCTATGGCTTACTTCCAATAATCCATTCTATA